>CM072929.1:3517500-3815000 GCA_036971965.1 Nyctalus aviator | reverse complement strand
TCCTCCATCACCTCCTCCATCACCACCACCTCCTCCATCTCCTCCTCCATCACCACCACCTCCTCCATCACCTCCTCCATCACCACCACCTCCTCCATCTCCTCCTCCACCACCACCACCTCCTCCACCACCTCCTCCATCTCCACCACCTCCTCCATCTCCTCCTCCATCACCACCACCTCCTCCATCACCACCACCTCCTCCACCACCTCCTCCATCATCACCACCTCCATCACCTCCTCCATCACCACCACCTCCATCACCTCCTCCATCACCACCACCTCCTCAATCACCACCGCCTCCTCCACCTCCTCCATCACCTCCTCCATCACCACCACCTCCTTCACCACCTCCTCCATCACCTCCTCCATCACCACCACCTCCTCCATCACCTCCTACACCACCACCTCCTCCACCACCTCCTCCCTCACCACCACCTCTTCCTCCATCACCACCACCACCTCCTTCACCACCTTTACTACCTCCACCATTACCACCTCCTCCAGCACTACCGCCTCCTCCATCACCACTACCTCCTTCACCACCACCTCCTTCACCACCTTCACTACCTCCACCATCGCCTCCTCCATCACCACCACCACCTCCTTCACCACCACCTCCTCCAGCACTACCACCAGTACCACCTCCACCACCTCCTCCATCACCACCACCTCCTTCACCACCACCACCTCCTCCATCACTACCACCTCCTCCACCACCTCCTCCATCACCACCACCTCCTCCACCACCTCCTCCATCACCACCACCACCTCCTTCACCACCTTCACTACCTCCACCACCACCACCTCCTCCATCACCACCACCTTCTTCATCACCACCACCTCCTCCATCACCACCACCTCCTCCTTTACCACCATCACCTCCATTACCACCACCTTCTCCTTCACCACCATCACCTCCATCACCACTGTTACCACCATCATCACCATCATTACCATTCTCATCACCGCCATGGGTACCTCCATCATCACCACTGTCACCACCTCCACTGTACCCACCATCACATCACTATCATCATTTCTACTCAAATGCAACTACCATCACTACCACCCCTAATAACACCACCACTAACATCAACACCATCACCAACAGCATCACAACCATCCACACTCCACCATCACCCCCATTACCCTCATCACCTCCAGCAGACCACCATGGTCACCGTCATCTTCATCACCGCCACATCACCATCAGCATCTCCACAAACACCATCACCTTCACCACCATCATCACCGTTACCACCACCACCACCACCACCACCACCAGTAACAGTACAACCATCACCACAGATCCGCCCCCCGCCCCCTCAGTGTTCACCCCTCAGCCCGCACACCGGCACCGCACACTCACCGCATGGCTTCTCTGTGTCTGGGAGGCAGGACGTTCTATTTGGAGGAGCGAGCTCAGGGAAGCCGGTGTGGGGCACATGCCCTGGGGGAGGATCAGGGAAGGCTTCTGGGAGGAGGCAGCTGGCACAGAGCAGGCCTGAGCTGAGCACTGGGCAGGCAGGCTCAGAGGCGCAGGAGGAGGCTGGGTGGGCACTTGGGGCGCAGGGAGCCCGTGTGGCTGGCACGCCCTGATGCCAGCCTTGGTGAACAAGGGGACGGTGGGCTTTGTGCCAGAGGGCCAGAGTGGCACACCCTCCCCTTGCTTCGTGTGGGGGGCCAGGTCTGCAGAAGCAGCTCGGCCAGAGGCAGGGCGAACCCTGCCTGTCCCCACCCCTCCCCCCTCGGCTCTCCAGTCCCCATAGTCAGGGCCAGGCTCCCATCAGTCTGGACACCACCCCGGGCCTGGTGGGGCCGGGCCGCTGCCCCATCCTCAGGGCGCCCCCCCCGCCCCTTCTCCCCGAAGGTGCTGGGGTCCTGCATGGAGGAGGAGGCGGCCTCGGCGAAGGCCCGCTGGTCACTGCTGGACCTGTTCCGCCTGCCTGTCCTCCGCCGGAGGACCTGCTGCCTGTTGGTGCTCAGGTATGCCCCCTCCCTGCCCCCCTCCCTGCCCCCCTCCCTGCCCCCTCCCTGCCCCCTCCCCCCCCCCTCAGCGCCCCCTCCCCGCCCCCTCCCTCCCTGGCCCCTCCCTCCCCGTCCTCTCCCGCCCCCCTCCCCGCCCCCCCTCCCTGCCCCCTCCCTCCCCCCTCAGCGCCCCCTCCCCGCCCCCTCCCTCCCCGGCCTCTCCCGCCCCCCGCCCCGCCCCCTCCCTCCCCCGGGACACAGAGCTGCAGAGGGCGGGCGCCGTGAGTGGGGACCCCTGCAGGCCTCTTTGGGGTGCGTTTCTGGCTGGGAGGGGGCCCCCCGGAGGCAGGCAGTGCGTGGGGCTGTGGTCGTCTGGAGGCAGCTCCGCAGGAGGCCAGCCGGGGAGGCCGGGCCAGGCTGAGAGCGCCGGGCGGCGGGAGCCCGGCCCGCGGGGGCTGGAGCAGACCCTGCTGGTCAGCACTGGGCTCCCCCAGCAGCTCCCCCGAGCGGGCTGCGTGCCTGGGCACCTCCTTACTGCTCTGACCACCCCCACGCACAGGAGGGGACGGCCAGAGCGCAGTAACTTCCCCGAGGCGACGAGAGGGTCTGAGCCCAGGCCGAGCTGGGTCCTCTCCCAGACTCACCTGCTGGGCCCACGTGGAGCCCCAGGAGGCCCTGTCTTGGCACCCCAGGGCGCCGGGGACCGAGAAATGTCCCCTTAATAAAGCGATCGCAGTTAAGGTGACTTCTAGGAGAGCATGTTGAGAGCGAGGGTCAGCTTCAATGGGGACTCATCCTATATAATAAAAGCCTAATATGCAAATTGACCAAATGATGGAACAACCGGTCGCTATGACAGCTACTGACCACCAGGGGGCAGACGCTCAGCACAGGAGTTGCCCCCAACCCACAGAGCTGTGGTGGCAGGGGGCGGGGACGGCGAGCGGGTGGCACCAGGCCAACCAAAGAGGGTGCCTTCAGGGGGCCCCCCCATCACCCTGCTGGTTGCCCCACAGATCGGCTCTGATCGCAGGCCAGGCCTAGGGACCCCATCCGAGCACAAATTTCGTGCAGAACAGAGGCTGGGTCACATGCTTGTGGCGTGCGCACGTTTCTTCCTGACGTGTTGGAAGGACCATCCGGGCGTCTTTCCTGCGTCCAGGCTTCCCTGGTGCCCCTGGGGCCGCTCCGCAGGCTCCAGGGGTTAGAACTCAGGCTGGGGGCGCCCTCTCCTCTCCTGTAGCCGTTAACCAGCGACTGGGCGGGGGCTCTGGACCCTCCGTGTCAGCCCGTGTCTGCGTGTGTGTGCATGTGTGTGTGTGTGCCGCGTCCGGGAGCAGCTCAGCTGACCGCAGCGCCCTGTCCACCGGCCGGTCAGCCGCCATCCGGTGGTGGCCAGGAGCCGCCCAGCCCCTCCCCACCCTGGAATGGGGGTGGCCACGGCCTCCCCACCTTCCCCGGGGGCAGCCTGGCCCGGGGCAGGTCCGCGGCTCCGCGGGGAGCTCAGGGCCCCCGGGCGGCGGGCGGGCCGCTCTGACCTCTGGCTTTGCCCGCAGCTTCGCCCACATGCTCTCCTACTACGGGCTGGTCCTCGACCTGCAGAACCTGGGCGGTGACATCTTCCTCCTCCAGGTGCTCTTCGGCGCCGTGGACTTCCTGGGCCGCGCCTCCAACGACCTCCTGCTGCGGCGCTGCGGCCGCCGCGCGGTGCTGGCCGGCTCCCAGGCCGCCGCCGGCCTCTCCGTCCTGGCCAACGTGCTGGTGCCCCCAGGTGAGGCCGGCGGCGGGGGCAGGGCCGCGGAGGCCGGGACTCCTGCCCGCTGGCACCCACTGGACGCGCCGGCCTCCGCCCCCGCCTCCCGGTCCCTCCCCCGGCCCCTTCCCCGGTCCCTCCCCCAAACCCCTCCCCCGGCCCCTCCCCCGGCCCATCCCCCAAACCCCTACCCCGGCCCCTGCCCCGGCCCCTCCCCCGGCCCCTCCCCCGAACCCCCTCCCTCGGCCCCTCCCCGGCCCCTCCCCCAGCCCCTCCCCCGAACCCCCTCCCCCGGCCCGAGGCTGCGGCCCGGCACCCCCTCTGCCCGCGCCCATCACGGTGGCGGCTCTGCCATGTCACCTCAGTCCCCCAGCCCCCCCCCCCCCACCTCGTGGTTCGGAGCGTGAAGCCGGCTGGCGGAGCGGGAGCTGGGGCTGCACCAGCCCGGGCCGGAGGCCGGGGCTCAGGGGAGGCCAGGAGGCGGGTGTGAGGCTGGAGCTCAGGGGAGGCCAGGAGGCGGGTGTGAGGCCGGGGCTCAGGGGAGGCCAGGAGGGGGGCAGAGGCCGGGGCTCAGGGGAGGCCAGGAGGGGGGGCGGAGGCCGGGGCTCAGGGGAGGCCAGGAGGCGGGTGTGAGGCCGGGGCTCAGGGGAGGCCAGGAGGGGGGCAGAGGCCGGGGCTCAGGGGAGGCCAGGAGGGGGGGCGGAGGCCGGGGCTCAGGGGAGGCCAGGAGGGGGGCGGAGGCCGGGGCTCAGGGGAGGCCAGGAGGCGGGTGTGAGGCCGGGGCTCAGGGGAGGCCAGGAGGGGGGCGGAGGCCGGGGCTCAGGGGAGGCCAGGAGGGGGGGCGGAGGCCGGGGCTCAGGGGAGGCCAGGAGGCGGGTGTGAGGCCGGGGCTCAGGGGAGGCCAGGAGGGGGGCGGAGGCCGGGGCTCAGGGGAGGCCGGGGGGGGGGGCGAAGGCCGGGGCTCAGGGGAGGCCAGGAGGGGGGCGGAGGCCGGGGCTCAGTGGAGGCCAGGGGGGGGGGCGGAGGCCGGGGCTCAGGGGAGGCCAGGAGGGGGGCGGACGCCGGGGCTCAGGGGAGGCCAGGAGGGGGGGCGGAGGCCGGGGCTCAGGGGTGGCCAGGAGGGGGGGCGGAGGCCGGGGCTCAGGGGAGGCCAGGAGGCGGGCTGAGGCCGCTGGGATGAGGCAGTTCAGGCGCCGAGGGTGGGGTTCTCTTCTCAGAACCAAAAGGCAGCGGCGGCTGGCACCCTGGTCTGGCTCTCCCTGCTCCAGGCCTCGCCCGTCCGCCTGCAGCTCTGGAGGCCCGGGGCCTGGACCTGGGCTTCATGATCCCAGCTGCTCCCCGTGGCTCTCGGTGACCCCAGGAGCCCACAGGCAGGCTGAGGGGCAGTGAGGAGGATTCTGGGGACCTGGGTCCCAAGTGATCCTCTCTCTATGGGGAGGACCCCGTACAGCCACGCCCCTGCTGGCCGGCTCCCCCCTCCCTGCTGGCCGGTTCCCCCCCTGCTGGCCGGCTTCCCCCCTGCTGGCCGGTTCCCCCCCCTGCTGGCTGGCTCCCCCCTGCTGGCCGGTTACCCCCCTGCTGGCCGGTTCCCCCCCCTGCTGGCCGGCTCCCCCCCCTGCTGGCCGGCTCCCCCCCCTGATGGCCGGCTCCCCCGCTGGCCGGCTCCCACCCCTGCTGGCCGGCTCCCCCCCCTGCTGGCCGGCTCCCCCCCCTCCTGGCCGGTTCCCCCCCTGCTGGCCGGCTCCCCCCCCTGCTGGCCGGCTCCCCCCCGCTGGCGGGTTCCCCCACTGCTGGCCGGTTCCCCCCCTGCTGGCCGGTTCCCCCCCTGCTGGCCGGCTCCCCCCCCTGCTGGCCGGTTCCCCCCCCTGCTGGCGGGTTCCCCCGCTGCTGGCCGGTTCCCCCCCTGCTGGCCGGTTCCCCCCCTGCTGCCTGGCTCCCCCCCCTGCTGGCCGGCTCCCCCCTGCTGGCCCGCTCCGCCACCCCCAGACCTGGCTGGGCCACCGCCATGAGGTCTCCTGCCTGAGCCTGCCTGGCCCCGCAGCCGCCTGCTCCCGGCCCAGCGAGGCCCGTGAGGAGCCCAGCCTCCCTCCCGCCGGCCCCTCCCGCAGCCCCTCTGCCCCCCCCCCAGAGTGGCCCCTCCCGCAGCCCATCCACCCCCAGACCGCCCCTCCCGCAGCCCATGTCTCCCCCCCCAGACCGAGCGGCCCTGCGTGTCGCCTTCGCCGTGCTAGGGAAGGGCTGCCTCGGCCTGTGCATGACCTGCTTCTCCGTCTACAAGGCCGAGCTCTTCCCGACCTCCCTGCGGTAGGCGGCTGCCATGAGGGGGGGAGGTGGGAGGGAGGGGGGAGGGAGGGGGGAGGGAGGGACACCCTGAGGGGGACAGGAGGAGGGCGAGGAGGGCTGGGTGTCCAGGGACACAGCAGAGGGCAGAGGGCAGGGGGCAGAGGGCAGAGGGCAGAGGGCAGAGGGCAGAGGGCAGGGGGCAGAGGGCAGGGGGCAGAGGGCAGAGGGCAGAGGGCAGGGGGACCGGCTGCCAACGCGGAGCTGAGCACAAGGCCAGGACCTGCTCCCAAAGGCGCCCTCAGCCGGGCTCAGAGCAGCCCCCCCGGGCGGAGGCCTCAGAGCCACACAGAGGCCCGGGCGCCTCCAGGCTGAGCTGGGAGCCGCTGGGAGCCGCAGAGCCCTCCGTGCAGGGAGAATCTCAGCCCTGGTGAGGGCACCAGGAGCTGCCTGGCTCAGTGGGGACCCCTCCTCCTCCTCCTCCCTGCCCCTCTCTGTCCCCCTGTCCTTCCCTGCCACTCCCTGCCCCTCTCTGCCCCTCTCTGTCCTTCCCTGCCCCTCTCTGTCCCTCTCTGTCCTTCCCTGCCCCTCTCTGTCCTTCCCTGCCCCTCCCTGCCCCTCTCTGTCCCTCTTTGTCCTTCCCTGCCCCTCTCTGTCCCTCTCTATCCTTCCCTGCCCCTCCCTGCCCCTCTCTGCCCCTCTCTGTCCTTCCCTGCCCCTCCCTGTCACTCTGCCCCACTCTGCCCCTCTCTGTCCCTCTCTGTCCTTCCCTGCCCCTCTCTGTCCTTCCCTGCCCCTCTCTGTCCTTCCCTGCCCCTCCCTGCCCCTCTCTGTCCCTCTCTGTCCTTCCCTGTCCCTCCCTGCCCCTCTCTGTCCTTCCCTGCCCCTCTCTGTCCCTCTCTGTCCTTCCCTGCTCCTCTCTGTCCCTCTCTGTCCTTCCCTGCCCCTCCCTGCCCCTCTCTGTCCCTCTCTGCCCCTCCCTGCCCCTCCCTGCCCCTCTCTGTCCCTCCCTGCCCCTCTCTGCCCCTCTCTGCCCCTCCCTGCCCCTCCCTGCCCCTCCCTGCCCCTCTCTGTCCCTCTCTGCCCCTCTCTGCCCCTCCCTGCCCCTCTCTGTCCCTCTCTGCCCCTCTCTGCCCCTCCCTGCCCCTCCCTGCCCCCCCCCGAGTTACCCTCAGACACGGAACACCAGTGGTCTCAAGGGAGACCACCCCACCTGGGCAGGAGGGTAAACTGAGGCTTAAGGACTCGAGTCAGAGGACTCCCTCAGTGGACGGCAGGAGTGGCCTCCGTTCCCTCACTCATGGCGCTCGCACACTCGCCTGTCCAGCCTTCCATTCGTGTGATGTGCGTTGCTGAGTTTGTTTTTATTACATAGAAAGCGCAAGCCGGCCTCGCGGGGCCCAGCAGGAGCCCGGGCCAGCCTCCCGGCCCCTGAGAGCAGCTCGGAGCGGGCGGGAGGCTCCCGGGGGAGCTGGAGGGAGGCAGAGGCCCGGGGGGGACAAGCTGGGTGGGCTCCCTGGAGGAGGTGACGTAAGGGAGACCTTGAGGAGGGCAGCTCCCTTGGCCCAGCTTTTCCGCCCCTGGCACCTCCTGACCGGCCAGATGCCCCTTCGGTGCCGCCCTCTGGGGTGCCCGCTGACGGGGGGCCACCCTCTGCCCGCAGGATGACGGCGGACGGCCTCCTGCAGTCGGTGGGGCGGCTGGGCACGGTGGTAAGCCCCCTGGTCATGATGGCCCGCCAGGCCCTGCCGCTGCTGCCCCCCCTCACCTACGGGGCCGTCATCATCGCATCCAGCCTTGTCCTCCCCTTCCTCCCGGAGACTCGGGGCCTGCCCCTGCCCGACACCATCCAGGACCTGGAGAGCCAGTGAGTGACCCCTGCCCCCGGAGGACCCCTGCCCTGGGAGTGACCCCTGACCCGGGAGTGACCCCTAGCCCCCTGGGGGTGACCCCTGGCCCCGGAGTGACCCCTGCCCTGGGAGTGACCCCTGCTCCTGGAGTGACCTCTGACCTGGGAGTGACTCCTGGCCCCTGGAGTGACCCCTGGCCCCAGAGTGACCCCTGCCCCTGGAGTGGAGGCTGGGAGGCAGGGAGGCTGTGGAGGCCGGGGAGGCCGGGGAGGCTGTGGAGGCTGGGAGGCCGGGAAACTGGGGAGCCTGGGAGGCCCGGGCGGTGGGACCTGCTGGTGCCCGGCCGGGACGCAGGCGCTGGCACTGGTTCGCTCGGCGCTGCCGCTGTGTGGAGGCACCGGCTACGGCTGTGCTCCATGCAGGGCAGTCAGAGGCCCCGCTCCCTTAGAGCGGCCCCCCTCAGGTCTCTCTTGGTCCTTCCAGGGGGCCGGCGGCAGCCGGGGGCGCCTGGCGGGAGGCGGTCGTCACCGAAAGCACCTGGTTCTAGAGCCGCCGTGGGAGCCCGGGGCCAGAGACGCACGGAGGGCCCGCCGTCCGAGCCTGTGGCCAGAGACGCACGGAGGGCCTGCCCGCCGTCCGAGCCTGTGGCCAGAGACGCACAGACCTGCCCGCCATCCGAGCCTGTGGTCAGAGACGCACAGACCTGCCCGCCATCCGAGCCTGTGGCCAGAGACGCACAGAGGACCTGCCCGCCGTCCGAGCCTGTGGCCAGAGACGCACAGACCTGCCCGCCGTCCGAGCCTGTGGCCAGAGACGCACAGACCTGCCCGCCATCCGAGCCTGTGGCCAGAGACGCACAGACCTGCCTGCCGTCCGAGCCTGTGGCCAGAGACGCACAGACCTGCCCACCGTCTGAGCCTGTGGCCAGAGACGCACAGACCTGCCCGCCGTGGGAGCCTGTGGCCAGAGACGCACGGAGGGCCTGCCCGCCGTCCGAGCCTGTGGCCAGAGACGCACAGACCTCCCCGCCGTCTGAGCCTGTGGCCAGAGACGCACGGAGGGCCTGCCCGCCGTCCGAGCCTGTGGCCAGAGACGCAGGAAGGACCTGCCCGCCGTCCGAGCCTGTGGCCAGAGACGCAGGAAGGACCTGCCCGCCGTCCGAACCTGTGGCCAGAGACGCACGGAGGGCCTGTCTCCCGTCAGAGGGGGAGCCGCAGGGCAGCCTGGAGGTCAGGCCTCTGAGAGCTTCCTGGGTCCCCCGATGTCACAGAGCACGCGATTAATTCCCGCACAGACCCCCCTGTGCGGGCCGCGGCCGGGCGCTGAAACTGCCGGGAAATTGCGCTGGCCGCCTACGTGGGAGGCGAGGAGACTGAGCCCAGAGCGATGGGGTGACTGGGCGGACCCCGGCCGGCTCCGGCCCAGGGCCTCCGGACCCCGAGCTGCTTCCTCACCTGCACCCTCTGCCCCGTTATCTGAGCCGCGTCGCAGGCAGGAGCTTCCCTGAGAGCGGGCTCTGTACACGACTGTCCGCTCTCCTTGGCCAACGAGGGGAGCCCTCGGGCCCCAGGCCCGTGTCCTGGCATTCCCGCTCTCCGCTGTCACCTCGCTGCACTCCGGAGCAATCAGGCCAACTCTCGTCAAATCCCCTGCTCACAGAACCCTCTGTGCCTGTGGCCACGATCACGCCTCCCCCAGGCTCCCGTCACACGCAATAAATTCTAAGTGACTTAGCTGACACATCGTCTGTTCTTGGATCATCATGGAATTAAACTAGACACCAGTAACAGGGAGAAATCTGAAAATCTCCTCAAACTAAGCAGCACATTTCTAAATGACCCACAGGTCAGAGAAAGCATCACAAAGGAAATTAGAAAATATTTTGAACTGTTTTAAAATTTTAAATGGCATATCAAAAATTGTAGGATGAAGTTAAAGCAGTGAGTAGAGTAGAATTTATGTCATTAACTGCCTACATTAAAAAGGAAGAAAGTCTCTAATACATGAGAAAAAAAAGCAAATTAAACCTAAACTAAGTCAGAGACAGGAAATAATAAATAGTACAAACTCAAGAAATAGAACCAAATCTATCACCTCTAATCACTGATTTGGAAAAAAAAGAGAAAAGATACACATTGCCAATATCAGAAATGAAAGAGGAAGCATCACTATAAATCCTACAGACATTCACATGATAAGGGAACAGTATGAGCAATATTTTATTACCAACTTAGAGGCCCAGTGCACAAATTTGTGCACAGGTGGGGTCTGGCCAGCTCAGCCCATCAGGGAGGATCAGGGCTGGCCTGTCAGGAGGAGAAGATGGCAGGAGGTTGGCTGGCCAGCCCACCCCCCATTGGGGTGGGGGGTCAATTGGGGGCCAGTGACCTGGAGGAGGGGCCATGGTGGTTGGCTGCCTGGTCCCACCCCCTATTGAGGTGGGGTGGCAATCAGGGGTGAAGCTGGCTACGGGGATGGCTACAGGCCAATCAGGGTGGTAGGGGCCCATTGGGGGCATGGCCAGCTGGGGGGAGGAGCTACAGGAGGTTGGCCGGCCAGTTCTGCCCCCTATTGGCGTGGGGGAGTGCAATCAGGGGCAGGCCAGCTGGGGGCTGTGGGCCTATCGTGGAGGGTGGGCTGATTGGAGGCGGGTTGGCCAGGGGGAAGGGAGGGGGTGCTTGGCCAGCTCACCCCGTTCTTGATCTGGGGGAGAGTCTGGTTAGGGCAGGCCGGCAGCGGGAGGGGCTGCGAGGTTGGCCGGTTGGCCCCACGCCCTGATCAGGCCGGTTTGCTGGCCACTGTGGGTGTCATAGTGACCGGTGTTACGGTCTGCGGTTGCTGGGTTTTTATATATATATAGATTAGACAACTTAGAGGAAATCGACACATTTCATGAAGGATACAAACTACCAAAGCTCACTCAGGAAGAAATAGATAACAAAGTTAAATCTGCATCTCTTAAAGAAAGTGAACTTACGGCGTAATGCTTCCCACAGGGAAAATCCCAGGTCTTTTTGGTTAATGGTTTCACTGGTTAATTCTGCCAAACATTCAAGCAAGAAATACTACCAATTCTACTCAAAATCCTCCGTAAAATCGAAAAAGAGAGAACACCTCTAACGTCATACTGTGAGGGCAGCATTACTCTGATATCAAAATCAGAAAACACACACATCTATGTTTATAAAAGCCAAGCAGCCGAAATGCTGGGATGACCGGAAGGACCAGGCGCTATGACATGCACTGTGGCTGGCCAACCCCCCACCTCCTCCCACCCCCGCTGGCCCAGTCCGATGGGCCCCATCGGGGCTGGCCGGACCTCACCTGCACACACATTCGTGCACTGGGCCTCTAGTAAGAAAAGGAAACTACACGTCAATATTGCTTGCAAACACAGACACACAAATTCTTAATAAATATTTAGGAAATTGAATCCAACAATATATTAAAAAGGGCAACACATCATGACCAAGCGGAGTCTGTCCGAGGAATTCGGAGTTGGTTTAATATTAAAAAATCAAGGTGAACAAACATAATTGTTAACAAGCCATGGGGTTGTCCCAATAGGAAGAGCATTTAGTCCTTACAAAGGGCATTCTGCAAACTGGGAACACTGGCTCCGCCTGAGAGAGGGCACCTGTGGAAAACGCAGTGGTGCACGTGCTTGATGGCGGAGGCCTGGGGCTTCCCTCAGTTATAAATGAATCTAGGACATCCACTTTCATCCCTTCTGTCCAACGCTGGTCCTAGTCAGTGCAATCCAGGCAAAAAAATAAATAAATAAGTAAAAGGCACACCGATTAGAAAGGAAGACAAAACGGTCTCTATTGGCCGATGATGTAATGGTAGAAAATACTTAAAAATCTACTAAAATGTTCTGATCCGTAGTCAGACGCATTATCCATTGCGCCACTGGCCCGGTAAAATCTACTAAAATGTTACTCGAAACAATAAAGGAGTTTAGTAAGGTTGCAGGATACAAGATCGATATACAAAAATCTGTTGTATTTCTGTATGCTAGTAATAACCAGAAAATACCACTAAACAGCACGGGGCAGAAAGGCAAGATCCATACACACACTAAAAAACGATGAAACATTGCTGAAAAGTTAAAAAGAAGACCTAAATAAATGGAGAGATATACCATGTTCATGGATTGGAAGACTATTACCAAGATGTCATTTATCCGCATAGGAATTGATGGATTCAGTGCAACCCTAGTCAAATGCCAGCCCAGCAGGCCGGGTGATACCACGCGGGGGTCCTGGGCCTGGCAATGAGGGGGCGAGCACAGCACCACAGGAGCCACTCAGGTCTCACCAGGCTCAGCGGGTGGCGGGGGCTGGAGGGGCTTCCGTCTGCCTGGGTCCCCGAGGAGCTGCCTGATGGAGCCTGTGCCTTTCCAGCCAGTCACGTGTAGCACATACAACTCTAAGAGCTGAGAACGGACTTCCTGTCAGAGATACAGCTGTCGTGGCTCAGGAAAACCCCTTGGCGAGGCCACGGGGGAAGGTGAGACCCTGAAGACACCTGTTTTTGCAGAAGAAAGAGCAGCAGAAGGGACCAAAGAGCAGACCTCTGTGGTGGGGGAAGCAGAGGAGAGAGAGGGTGGGGAGGATGCTGCCGGCTGAACCCACGGGCCGAAGGCGGCCAGCAGGTAGGACTGTGCAGCCTGTGCAGGCAGGGAGGTCCTCAGGGCTGTGGGCAAACGTGCCCTTTGTCTCCCCCAGCCTCGAGGACTTAGGCACACGTGTGTTGCATGTGTGTGCACCTGTGTGCATGTGTGTGCATCTGTGTGTGTGTGTGTGCGTGCGCGTGTGTGTGTCTGTGTAAATGAAGGTGGGGCTGCATCCAGGGTACAGGGCATCCAGGACAGAAACACAGGATGATCACAGGCCCCGTGGCAGACAGACGGCGGGGACAGGGTCCTTCCAGGAGCGGGAGGCCCCCTGCACCCTCCTGCACCCTCCTGCATTCTGCTCCAGCGGCCGGTGGGAGCGAGCCTGAGGGCCCAGCCCGGTCCCCGCCCGCCAGGCCTCTGTGCTCAGAAAAGAAGAAGAACGTTCGTTAAAGCCACCGCGCCGGCGGCTGGCTCAGGGGGCGAGCGGCGGCCTGTAGACCAGAAGGTTCCAGTGGGTTCCAGGTCAGGGCACAGGCCCAGCGCCAGCTCAGTCCCCAGTGTGGGGCGTGCAGGAGGCACTGATGGATGGTTCTCTCTCATCGTGGATGTTTCTCTCTCTCTCTCCTCTCCCTTCCTCTCTGAAATCAATAAAGATAAAGAGACATGGAGGGAGATGGACGGTGGGAAGGCGTAGTGCCCTGCCCAGAGACAGCCTCGTGCCCACCGGGAGTTAACAGTGGGATGGCAAGCTGTTTGTCAGCTAAACCGGCTTCCTACAGCAGAGGCCCAGGCTGGACGCGGGCCCAGCCGCTGGGCAGGGGCACAGCTCCAGGGAAGTGGCCGAGGGCCGGGCGGGGCAGCACCCGCATCCCGCCTTGTTAAAACGTCAGCAGGCGCCAGCTGGCCGCCGTCAGCTGCGGGCAAGGCCCTCACCAGCGCGGGGGCAGCTGCGTTCGGGCGGGGCGAGCATCACGGTTGAATTTTAACACGAGGAATCGCGTTGACACGAGGAGAGCGAAGTCCAGCGGTGGAGGCGGCCAGGCGTGCGGCCGGCGCCCTTGGAAGGAAGGAGCCGGCGGCTGCCCAGTGCCTGCCCAGCGCCCGCCCAGCGCCCCGGTCTCCTTGACCTACTTACGGAGGCTGTTCAGGGGCCAGAGGCGCTGGGCGGGGGCTCCGGGAGCCGGGATGAGTGAAGGAGCGCGGCTGTGGCCCCGGGCCACGGCAGCCCCCACCCCCACCCCCACCGGGCCAATTAAAGGCACGGACACTCAGCCCCAGCCCGGGCCTGGGACACACTCACCCCCAGCCCGGGCCCGGGACACACTCACCCCGAGCTGGGCCTGGGACACACTCACCCCAGCCCGGGCCAGGGACACACTCACCCCCAGCCCGGGCCTGGGACACACTCACCCCAGCTGGGCCTGGGACACTCTCACCCCAGCCCGGGCCCAGGACACACTCACCCCAGCCCGGGCCTGCCCTGCCCTCACCCCCAGCCCGGGCCCGGGACACACTCACCCCCAGCCCAGGCCCGGGACACACTCACCCCCAGCCCGGGCCCGGGACACACTCACCCCCAGCTGGGCCTGGGACACACTCACCCCAGCCCGGGCCTGGGACACACTCACCCCAGCCCGGGCCTGCCCTGCCCTCACCCCCAGCCCGGGCCCGGGACACACTCACCCCCAGCCCGGGCCCGGGACACACTCACCCCGAGCTGGGCCTGGGACACACTCACCCCAGCCCGGGCCTGGGACACTCTCACCCCAGCTGGGCCTGGGACACACTCACCCCAGCCCGGGCCTGGGACACACACTCACCCCAGCTGGGCCCGGGACACACTCACCCCAGCTGGGCCCGGGACACACTCACCCCAGCTGGGCCCGGGACACACTCACCCCAGCTGGGCCTGGGACACACTCACCCCAGCTGGGCCCGGGACACACTCACCCCCAGCCCGGGCCTGGGACACACTCAGCCCAGCCTGGGCCCGGGACACACTCACCCCAGCCCAGGCCTGGGACACACTCAGCCCAGCCCGGGCCCGGGACACACTCACCCCGAGCTGGGCCTGGGACACACTCACCCCAGCCCGGGCCTGGGACACTCTCACCCCAGCTGGGCCTGGGACACACTCACCCCAGCCCGGGCCTGGGACACACTCTCACCCCAGCCTGGGCCTGGGACACACTCACCCCAGCTGGGCCTGGGACACTCTCACCCCAGCCCGGGCCCGGGACACACTCACCCCAGCTGGGCCTGGGACACACTCACCCCAGCTGGGCCTGGGACACTCTCACCCCAGCCCGGGCCCGGGACACACTCACCCCAGCTGGGCCTGGGACACACTCACCCCAGCTGGGCCTGGGACACACTCACCCCAGCCCGGGCCTGCCCTGCCCTCACCCCCAGCCCGGGCCCGGGACACACTCACCCCCAGCCCGGGCCCGGGACACACTCACCCCGAGCTGGGCCTGGGACACACTCACCCCAGCCCGGGCCTGGGACACTCTCACCCCAGCTGGGCCTGGGACACACTCACCCCAGCCCGGGCCTGGGACACACTCTCACCCCAGCCTGGGCCTGGGACACACTCACCCCAGCTGGGCCTGGGACACTCTCACCCCAGCCCGGGCCCGGGACACACTCACCCCAGCTGGGCCTGGGACACACTCACCCCAGCTGGGCCTGGGACACTCTCACCCCAGCCCGGGCCCGGGACACACTCACCCCAGCTGGGCCTGGGACACACTCACCCCAGCTGGGCCTGGGACACTCTCACCCCAGCCCGGGCCCGGGACACACTCACCCCAGCTGGGCCTGGGACACACTCACCCCAGCTGGGCCTGGGACACTCTCACCCCAGCCCGGGCCCGGGACACACTCACCCCAGCTGGGCCTGGGACACACTCACCCCAGCTGGGCCTGGGACACTCTCACCCCAGCCCGGGCCCGGGACACACTCACCCCGAGCTGGGCCTGGGACACACTCACCCCCAGCCCGGGCCCGGGACACTCTCACCCCAGCTGGGCCTGGGACACACTCACCCCAGCTGGGCCTGGGACACACTCACCCCAGCTGGGCCCGGGACACACTCACCCCAGCTGGGCCTGGGACACACTCACCCCAGCCCGGGCCTGGGACACACTCTCACCCCAGCCCGGGCCTGGGACACACTCACCCCAGCTGGGCCTGGGACACTCTCACCCCAGCCCGGGCCCGGGACACTCTCACCCCAGCTGGGCCTGGGACACACTCACCCCAGCTGGGCCCGGGACACACTCACCCCCAGCCCGGGCCTGGGACACACTCAGCCCAGCCCGGGCCTGGGACACACTCACCCCAGCCCAGGCCTGGGACACACTCAGCCCAGCCCGTGCCCGGGACACACTCAGCCCCAGCCCGGCCCTGCCCTGCCCTCACCCCCAGCCCGGGCCCTGCCTGAGGGCGGGAGTCAGCAGCCTGAGGGTGCAGAGCCGGCCTGGCTGCTCCCGGACCAGCGGCGCTGGGGCCGCGGGAAGATGCAGCCAAAGCCGGTGACAGCTCCGGTGTGAAGCCGGGCAGGGAGCAGATCCTGTTGACAGGCACCCACTGGGTGCCCACAGAGATGGGAGCGGTGACCCAGACGCTGGAGGAGTGGGCGTTGGGGCTCTAGTCCTCACTCCCACCCGGTGGCCAGAGCGAGGACTGTCTTCCTGTCAGGAAAACCCATTTTACAGACAAGGAAATCGAGGCCCCGGGAGCCCCGATTCAGAGACCAGGGAGCCTGCCTGCCTCTCCACGCCAGGCCGCTCTGAGCACAGACCTGCACCCCGAGGCAGCCTGCACCCCGCGACCCGGCAGAGGGGAGGGCCGAGGCCGGCCCAGCGGGGCGGGGGCGGGGCAGCAGAGGAGGAGCTGGCAGCCTGGGGGCTGGGGGGTGGCGATGGCCCTCAGCGGGGAGAACAGGCCTTTCAGGAGTCGGTGCTCTGTGGGGCCGGGGCCGGGGCCGGCCCAGCGGGCGGGGGCAGCAGGGTCTGAGGCGGAGAGGGCTCGCACCCGGGCGCTGTCTCTGCAGCACGGGGAGGGGGGGGGATGGGAGGCGGAGCGGGACAGCTGGGGGCAGGCAGGTGCTTCAGAGCAGCCTCTCAGGCTCCGCCCCCTCAGAGCTCCGCCCGCGGAGATGGGGGCTCAGCCGCGGCCCTTCCCGCTGGGGGTCAGGGGGTGCAGCTGCCGGTGTCCCCGCCTGTGCTCACAGCGGGGCCTGGTGGGAGCGGCGCCCGGCCTGCCGGGGAGAGGCAGGAAGGCTCCGGGAGCCTCGTGTCCTCGTCTGTAAAACGGGCGCCGTAGCCCCGCTTGGCAGTGTGTTTCATAAGAAGACACAGCTCTGCCAAAACCGGTGTGGCTCAGTGGACAGAGCGTCCGCCTGCGGACTGAAGGGTCCCGGGTTCGATTCTGGTCAAGGCCATGTACTTGGTTGCAGGCACATCCCCAGTAGGGGGTGTGTGGGAGGCAGCTGATCCATGATTCTCTCTCATCGATGTTTCTAACTCTTTATCCCCCTCTCTTCCGCTCTGTAAAAAAATCAATAAAATATATTTTTTTTAAAAAAAGAAGAAGAAAAGACACAGTTCTCAGAGGTCTGCACCTTCTCTGGCCATCTGGTGTGAAGTGAGGACATTAACAGAGTCCGGGGTCTGGGACCCCCGAGTCATGAGCGAACGGAGGGGGCCATGGCCACCGCCGCCTCCAGCCAGCCACCTGGACTCCACCTGCTCCACTGGCCCCAGGGCAGCCCTCCCTCCCCGCCCTGCAGCCCTCCCTCCCCGCCCTGCAGCCCTCCCTCCCGCCCTGCAGCCCTCCCTCCCCGGCCGTCCTCCCGCCTGGCAGCCCTCCCTCCCCGCCCGGCAGCCCTCCCTCCCCGGCTGTCCTCCCGCCTGGCAGCCCTCCCTCCCTGCCCGGCAGCCCTCCCTCCCCGCCCTGCAGCCCTCCCTCCCTGCCTGGCAGCCCTCCCTCCCTGCCTGGCAGCCCTCCCTCCCCGCCTGGCAGCCCTCCCTCCCTGCCCGGCAGCCCTCCCTCCCTGCCCGGCAGCCCTCCCTCCCTGCCCGGCAGCCCACCCCCCCCGCCTGGCAGCCCTCCCTCCCTGCCCGGCAGCCCTCCCTCCCTCCCTGGCCGTCCTCCCGCCTGGCAGCCCTCCCTCCCTCCCTGGCCGTCCTCCCGCCTGGCAGCCCTCCCTCCCTGGCCGTCCTCCCGCCTGGCAGCCCTCCCTCCCTGGCCGTCCTCCCGCCTGGCAGCCCTCCCTCCCTGGCCGTCCTCCCGCCTGGCAGCCCTCCCTCCCTGGCCGTCCTCCCGCCTGGCAGCCCTCCCTCCCTGGCCGGCCTCCCGCCTGGCAGTCCTCCCTCCCTGGCCGGCCTCCTGCCTGGCCCGGACCAGAGCAGCTGCCGTCGCCACGGGACACGGAGGGGAGGCGGGCGGGGGAAGAGGAGGGAGGAATGGCGATCTGGCCGGGCGGCCCCGGGCGCCAGGTCTGGAGAAGGAGAGGCTGGCTTCCGCGGGGCAGCTCGCCTCCTCCGCTTGGAATGACGTCACCGCCCTCGTCCCCACGGCCGGGGCTGGCCCAGGGGCGAGGGCGGCTGGCGGTCCCTCGTTAACGCACACCCCGTCCCCTCCGTGCCCTCGCCCCCCCACCCCCCGTCCCTAAGGGAGGTGTCTCCGACCCCACGCCCTCTGGCCCCCGGGGGCCCAGCATGTCCGCCGCGGGCACCGCACGCCCACTGCCAGCTCCGGCCTCGCCGCTGGCGCCCTCAGCACCCGTCCTGGCTGGCGGGACTCCCCTCCGGCTCCGGACGGCGGTGCTGCCCGGCTCCTGCCCGCAGGCGAGGCTGACCCTCTGAGCCTGGACTCCAGGCCTCAGCCTGCGACCTCGGGAGCTCCCCGGTCCCGGACTCGACAGGCCCTCTCAGACGCCTCCGTCTCCCCTCCCTCCAAGCACCGCCCGGGAGCCGACAGCCGTGTGGTCTTATCACATCCAAAGCCGGCCAGGTGCCCCCCCGGACCGCCCTGTCCCCCATCCTGTCCGGCATCGGTAACGCCCCTCACCCGCCCCCCGAGGGAGGCCCGCCCCCGCCTCAGCCTCACATCCCGCCGCAGCCAGGGAGGGCGCCCGGGCAGCCCGCTGCCAGCCCCGATCCTGGATCCCGTCGTCCCTCAGGGATGCACTCCGCCTCCGGGACCCCCTTTCAGCGTGTTCTCCACACGGCAGCCAGGGGGCGCCCTAGAACCCGCATTCCTCGCCCCACAGCCCTGTGTCTCTGCCCCCTTAACGGCTCTCCCTGCCCCATCCTACTCTCTCTCCTGCTCACTCACTCCGGCCCCCGGATGGCTCCCTGAGGCACATGCCCGCCCCAGGACCTTTGCACGTGCTCCGCCCTGTGCTCGGAATACTCCCCCCGCCCCGCCCCAGGCATGGTGGGCCTTGTCCACAGAGAGGCCTCCGCCTGGAGTGGCCCCTGCTCTGCACGCAGGCGCCTTATTCTGTCCGGGGCCCTGCATTCCGCGGAGCCGGGCGGGGACTCCTGTTCCCGGCGGCCCCCCGGGCCAGGCGCTCAGCGGTGCTCTCGGCGAATGACCGTGGGAAAGCGCTTGGCCCGCCGGGAGGCCTGGGGCGATCACAGCCCGCAGCCGGGGCGGGGTCCGAGGCTCGCAGGTCGGTCCAGGAAGAGCCCGTCGCCATTTCTGAGCGAAAAGCACAAATTCTGGGAGGACAATCCATCGCTGGGGAGTCAGAGTCTCAGCCGAGGGGCCGAGCAGCAGCCTGGACTCAGCCAGCGCGCAGGCCCCTGAGCCGCAGGGGCCGCCCCCCCCCCCCCACCTGCTTCCCGAGGTGGGAACTGCCGCCGAGGAATGCCGACGGGCCTGCCGCGCGGTTCGGTTCCTGTGTTTTGGGCGTTCGGGGTGCGGGCTGAGCCGCCGGCCGGCGAGGCCCCCGAGGAGCTAACGTGCGAGTGTGGGAAGCAGCCGGAGGGACACTGAGCCGCGGTGAGGCCGCTCGGCCAGGCTCCGGCACCCAGGGGCCGCGTGGACGTGAGCGGCATCCACGGGTCCGCGTGTGAGAGCCGCTGTGCCGGCTCAGGGGGAGGCAGGGGGCCGGCGGGGAGGCCGCGGCCGTGTTCCGGGCAGGGGAGCGGGTGGCCTGTCCGGTGCCCTGTGGCCGGGCCCAGGACTCCGGCCGAGGGCGTGGGGGGCGTGGAAGGACGAGGGGCAGGGCGGCCCCTGCACAGGAGGCGGCGTGGGCGCCGCCATGGGGGTGGGGGCAGCACGGGGAGAGGGGGCTCAGCTTTGGCGGGAGATGTTCACGAGGCCGGGACA
Organism: Nyctalus aviator; assembly: GCA_036971965.1. Lineage (NCBI taxonomy): Eukaryota > Metazoa > Chordata > Mammalia > Chiroptera > Vespertilionidae > Nyctalus > Nyctalus aviator. Next base: position 3,795,178 of record CM072929.1, on the reverse strand, counting down.
CACACACACACACAAGCACATGTGCACACGCACGTGCAAACACGCACGTGCGCGCACACTCGTGCACACACGCACACACCTGCGCACACCCAGGTCCTTGGTGCACGGATACGCTCAGGCTCACGCCAGCCCACGGTCAGGAGGACCCAGCGAGGCAGACCCGGGTGCGAGGGGCGGCTGCAGACCGGGCAGAGCCCAGCCCACACCCCCAGGGCCGGCCGGCAGGCGCCCTCAGGCCGGGTTAAACTTTGACGGGGACATGATCGCTGACCCTCTTCCCGCTCCGTTCCAGCCGGGTGACCGCCGTCTCAAGTTCACGGCCGAGGAGGTGCCAGCGGCGGGAGCCGCCCGGAGTGACAGCTGCCGGGCCCGCCGGGCGGGGAGGCTGCGCGCCCTGGGCCGCCGGGGAGACGCCCTCGCTGCCCGCCGGCCGCCCCGGGCCCCCGGCAGTGCCATGGCCTTCGCTGAGCTCCTGGAGCGCGTGGGCAGCCTGGGCCGCCTGCAGCTGCTGCAGGCCGTGGCGCTGGCCGTGCCCATCATGTGGCTGACCACGCAGAACGTGCTGGAGAACTTCTCGGCCGCCGTGCCCGCGCACCGCTGCTGGGCGCCGCTCCTGGACAACGGCACCGCCCGGGCGGGCGCGCCCGGCGCCCCGGGCCCCGACGCCCTGCTGGCCGCGGCCATCCCGCCGGGCCCCGGCCACGGGCCCCACCCCTGCCGCCGCTTCCGCCGCCCGCAGTGGCAGCTCCTAGCGCCCAACGCCACGGCCGCCGACTGGAGCGAGGCGGCCACGGAGCCGTGCGTGGACGGCTGGGTGTACGACCGCAGCACCTTCTCCTCCACCATCGTGGCCGAGGTGAGCGCCCCCGCCCCGCCCGGCCCTCAGCGGCCAGAGCCACTGCTCGCGGCCGCCGCCCGGGGCGCCTCTGCCAGCCAGCCCGGGGGGGGGGCGGTGCCAGGAGGCCGCCCGCCTGGCCCTGGCCGTGGGCAGCAGTGGGCACGGATGGCACCTCTCACCAGCCGGAGGCAGGCGGCTCCCTGACGTGCCGCCAGCTGCTCGGCCTGCCGGCGGGCTCAGGGCGATCATGAGGCTCAGGGGTGACCGCGGGGGGCGCGGGCAGATCCGGGCGTGGGAGGTGCCCACAGCCGGCGGGAAGGCGCTCTTTGTAAAGAACCGGAGGGAAGGGGGAGGGAGGGCGGGAGCGGAGGCAGAGGGCCTGGGCCGCTGACCGGGGCAGTGGGAGCCAGGGAAGGCGGAGGCGAGCAGTGACAGCCTGGCTGTGCCACGGGCCCTGCCCACAGCCCTCAGGGCCTCAGGCTGCCCACACCTGCTCCCCTAGAGCCCCCCACCGGGCTCCCCACCTCCTGAGCTCCGCTCCCTCCCTCCCGCAGTGGGACCTGGTGTGTGACTCGCAGGCCCTGAAGCCCATGGCCCAGTCCATCTTCCTGGCGGGCGTCCTGGTGGGAGCCGCAGTGGCCGGCCAGGCCTCCGACAGGTGCGGACCCCCCCCCGCCCCCGCAGGCTGTGCCCTCGTCCGGATGCCCCGTGTGGGCCCCCTCCTGCACCCGGCTGGCTGTGCGCAGGCTCACCCCCTGGGCCTCGGTCTCCCGGCTCCCGGGGCTGCGGGGGGCTGTGCTCATCACACATCACGCTCACACCTGCTCAGCGCCCCCGCCTTCGGCCGCCTGGCCGCCCCGCTGGCGGGAACTCGTTCCCCCGGCAGCACCATCGTGCCCACCGGTGCCCAGGAGCCTCCACGGGCGATAGAGTCGGCCTGCGGACCGAAGGGTCCCGGGTTCGATTCCGGTCACGGGCACATACCTTGGTCGCAGGCTCCTTCCGGCCTGGGCCCTGGTCGGAGCCTGTGCAGGAGGCAGCCGATCGATGCGTCTCTCTCACATCGATATTTCTCTCTGCCTTCCCCTCGCTCTCTTCCACTCTCTCTAAAAGATCAACAGAAAAATATTCTCAGGTGAGGATTAGCAAAAAAAAAGAAAAAAAGAAAAAGAGTGTGGCTCTAACCCCAGGTGTCATTTTATTTTTTAAAATATCTTTATTGATTTCAGAGAAGGGAGAGGGAGAGAAATATCAATGATGAGAGAGAATCACTGATCGGCTGCCTCCTCCATGCTCCCCAGTGGGGAGAGAGCCTGCAACCCAGGCATGTGCCCCCGACCGGAGTCGAACCCGGACCCTTCAGCCCGCAGGCCGATGCTCTATCCACTGAGCCACACCGGCCTGGGCCGCAGGTGTCACCGGCCTCCCCTCCGCTCGGAGCGAGCAGGCGTGGCCTGGTGTCCGCCGTGGCCGATGGCGGGGTGCGCCCCTCCCGGTGTGACAGGTTCGGGCGCCGGCGGGTGCTGAGCTGGAGCTACCTGCAGATGGCCGTGTGGGGCTGCGCGGCCGCCTTCGCCCCCTCCTTCCCGCTCTACTGCCTCTTCCGCTTCCTGGGCGCCCTGGCCGTGGCCGGCGTCATGATGAACACCGCCACGCTGCGTAGGTGCCGGGCGGGTGCGGGGGGGGGCCCGGTGGGGGGGGGCCCGGGCGGGGAGAAGCGGGCGGGGGGCTGGCCCAGGCGGGGAGGGGCGGGCGGGGGGGGGGCGGGCGGGGGGCCCGGAGGCGCGGGGTGACTCCGTCTCCCCGCAGTGATGGAGTGGACGTCGACGCGAGCCCGCGTCCTGGCCATGACCTTCAACTCGCTGGGCTACAGCTTCGGCATGGTGCTCATGGCCGCCGTGGCCTACGGCGTGCGCGACTGGGCGCGGCTGCAGCTGGCCGTGTCCCTGCCCTTCTTCCTCTGCTTCGTGTACTCCTGGTGGGTGCCCCCGGCCCCTGCCCCCCGCCGCCCTCCCCCCTCCCCCCTCCGCCCTCCCCCTCCCCCCTCCGCCTGCCGCCCTCCCCCCCTCCCCCTTCCGCCCTCCGCCCTGCGCCCTCCCCCTCCCCCCTCCGCCTGCCGCCCTCCCTCCTCCCCCCTCCGCCCCGGGGAATGGGGGCGCCCCCGGGGGTGCTGAGAACTGTTGACTCCCTGGTGAAGGGGGGGATGTGGGACCAAAGACCCTTCTCCAGCCTGACCCCGGGGCGTGGGAAGCTGTGTGCAGGTTGGGGGGGGGGGCGTGGTCGGCTCAGGCAGGAGGTGCAGCCATGGAGACGGGTGTGGTATCCGGGCCCAGGCCCGGCTCCCAGGTGAGGCAAGCGAAGGCCCATGGGGTCGGGAGGGAGGCAGGAAGGGGAGAACAGGGACCCCCCACCTCAACCCCGCGGAGGGAGGAGGACGGAGGAGGGAAGAGGGAGGAGAGAGGAGGACTGAGGAGGGAGGAGGAGGGAGGAAAGAGGAGGGATTAGGAGGGAGGAGGAGGGAGGGAGGAGGACTGAGGAGGGAGGAGGAGGGAGGACGGAGGAGGGAGGGGGGAGGAGGGAGGAAGGAGGGCCTGCTGGGAGGGAGGGCGGCTACCACATGTCATCGCCGTCACTGCCGCCCTGGCCTCACCCCCCGAGTCCAGGGCCTGTGGACACAGTGAGGCCACCCCGTGGGGCAGAGGGGCGAGGGGGTCAGGAGGCTTGTGGAGGCCGGGCCCGGCCACCCACAGGCAGTGCCCCCCCCCAGGTGGCTGGCGGAGTCGGCGCGCTGGCTGCTCATCGCCGGCCGGCTGGAGCAGGGCCTGCGGGAGCTGCAGCGGGTGGCCGCCATCAACGGCAAGAGGGCCGCAGGGGACGCGCTGACCATGGAGGTGAGGCGGGCGCCGTCCCCCGGGCTGGGCCTTCGAGAGGGCTGGCCCGGGATGAGGGTCCGGGGTGGCTGGAGCCGCCAGCGCTGACACTGCCCCTGCCCGCAGGTGGTGCTGTCTGCCATGCAGGAGGAGCTGCGCGCGAGCCGGGCGCCCGCCGGCCTGGGCAGCCTCTGCACGGCCGGGCTGGGCCTCCGGACGGCCGTGTCCATGCTGTGCTGGTAGATGCCCCTCACCCCCCGGCCCACCTCCGCCCGCGCCCCAGGTCCCGGGCCCGTCAGGCTCTGCTGCGGCCGGCAGGGCCTCTGGGGGCTCTCTGGCTGGTCCCACCACTGGGGGGGAGGGTGCTCGGGCAGAGGCCTCCACCCTGCGCCTCCACCTGGGGCGTGGTCAGCCGGCGGCTCAGGCAGCTGAGTGCGAGAAGAGAGGAACAGGAGGATCCATAATGAAGGCTCTGAGGAGCCCAGGAGGACGAGGAGTCAGAACTCAGCCCAGAAAGCACAGCCCTAGTGTGGAGGGACCAGGAGGGGAGGGTCTTTTCAGAGCCTGGGAGCAGGGCACCCAGCAAAGAGGCCTCAGCGCGGGCCTGCTCAGGGACGATGGAGCCCTGGAGGGCACAGGGCACCCAGGGCAAGGGAGGAAGGAGCCTCCAGCTTCTCCCCGCCTCCAGCTTCTCCCCGCCTCCAGCTTCTCCCCACCTCCAGCTTCTCCCCACCTCCAGCCTCTCCCCGGCCCCGCCTCCAGCCTCTCCCCGCCTCCAGCTTCTCCCCGCCCCCGCCTCCAGCTTCTCCCTGCCTCCGGCCTCTCCCCAGCCCCGCCTCCAGCTTCTCCCCGGCCCCGCCTCCAGCCCCTCCCCGGCCCCGCCTCCAGCTTCTCCCCAGCCCCGCCTCCAGCCTCTCCTAGGCCCCGCCTCCAGCCTCTCCCGGGCCCCGCCTCCAACTTCTCCCCAGCCCCGCCTCCAGCCTCTCCCTGGCCCCGCCTCCAGCCTCTCCCCGGCCCCGCCTCCAACTTCTCCCCAGCCCCGCCTCCAGCCTCTCCCTGGCCCCGCCTCCAGCCTCTCCCTGGCCCCGCCTCCAGCCTCTCCCCGGCCCCGCCTCCAACTTCTCCCCAGCCCCGCCTCTGGCCTCTCCTGGGCCCCGCCTCCAGCCTCTCCCTGGCCCCGCCTCCAGCCTCTCCCCGGCCCCGCCTCCAACTTCTCCCCAGCCCCGCCTCCAGCCTCTCCCTGGCCCCGCCTCCAACTTCTCCCCAGCCCCGCCTCCAGCCTCTCCCTGGCCCCGCCTCCAGCCTCTCCCCGGCCCCGCCTCCAACTTCTCCCCAGCCCCGCCTCCAGCCTCTCCCTGGCCCCGCCTCCAGCCTCTCCTGGGCCCCGCCTCTGGCCTCTCCTGGGCCCCGCCTCCAGCCTCTCCCTGGCCCCGCCTCCAGCCTCTCCCCGGCCCCGCCTCCAACTTCTCCCCAGCCCCGCCTCCAGCCTCTCCCTGGCCCCGCCTCCAGCCTCTCCCTGGCCCCGCCTCCAGCCTCTCCCCGGCCCCGCCTCCAGCCTCTCCTGGGCCCCGCCTCCGGCCTCTCCTGGGCCCCGCCTCCAGCCTCTCCTGGGCCCCGCCTCCGGCCTCTCCTGGGCCCCGCCTCCAGCCTCTCCCCAGTGCCTCCCATGGGCCAACCCTAAGGAGGCCGCACTGGCAGGGACCGGGAAAGGCGGTCCCAGAGACACCCTCTGCCACGGAGGCCACGGCGGCGGAAGGGGCCTGAGAACGAACAGCCTGGACGGCCCCGCCCCCGCCTGACGCCCCGCCCGCCCCCAGGTTCGCCTTCGGCTTCACCTTCTTCGGCCTGGCCCTGGACCTGCAGGCCCTGGACAGCAACGTCTTCCTGCTGCAGGTCCTCATGGGGGCCGTGGACATGGCGGCCAAGCTGGGCACCCTGCTGCTGCTGGGCCGCCTGGGCCGCCGCCCCACGCAGGCCGCCTCGCTGGTGCTGGCCGGGCTGTGCATCCTGGCCAACGCGCTGGTGCCCCGCGGTGAGCCCCGGGAGGAGGCCTGAGCCGGGAGCAGAGCCCCGGCCGCTCCTCCGAGGGCGCTGGACCAGACCGGGCCGCTGGGGAGGCGGCGGCGGAGGGAGGGTGGTGGCCTGACCGGGCTGGGGAGCAGGGATGGAGGGGGCGGCCCTGTGGAAACTGGCGATGGATAAGGACTCGGCGATGAGTTGTGGGGACGGGGGCAGGGAAAGGGGAGGCAGGAGGACCCCCTGGACGGGCTCTGGGTGTCTGGGTGGAAACAGACGGGGGATTAGAGGGGGTGGCTATGAGGTCACTTAGGACACGGTGCATGTGTGGGGTCTGGGGACACCCCAGGGGAGGGGCAGACAGGGGGAGGTCAGGGAGAGCGCCTCCAGCTGACGCTGGCCCTGCCGTCCTGTCTCCGCCACAGACATGAGGCCCCTGCGCTCGGCCCTGGCCCTGCTGGGGCTCGGCTGGATCGGGGTGGCCTTCACCTGCGTCTCCGTCTACACCGGGGAGCTCTTCCCCACCGTGGTCAGGTGCGGGCGGCCCGGCCCCGCGGGGCGGCCTGGGCGGGTCTCCCCGGGCCTGGGCTCAGCCTTGTGTGTCTCTCCTGTGGGGTCTCGGCTGACCCACTGCCCCTCCCCGGGCAGAGCAGGGCTGGGCCGGAGCGGGAGGTCCAGGCCGTGCTCCTCACCGGGCACTGTGCCCACAGGATGACCGCGGTGGGCCTAGGCCAGATGTCGGCCCGAGGGGGAGCCATCCTGGGGCCTCTGGTCCGGCTCCTGGGCGTCTACCATCCCTCACTGCCCCTGCTGGTGTACGGGGCGGTGCCCGTGCTAAGCGGCCTGACCGCGCTGCTGCTGCCCGAGACCCAGAACCTTCCGCTGCCCGACACCATCCAGGATGTGCAGAACCAGTGAGTAAACCGGAGCCCGGGCAGGGGGCCTGGCCACCACCCCCGCCCTGGACGGAGGAGAAGCGGAGGCCCAGAGAGGGACGGTATCGGCCGGGAGTCACACAGCACGTCCGTGAGGGACGGAGGCCGAGGGCTGGGTCTCCCGGCTGACAGTGTGGGTTGTGTTCTTCGTTCTGTGGCCCAGCCGCCCCAGCTCCACCCGGAGAGAATAGGGGGAGGGGGTGCAGCCCTGTGTAAGGGGGAGGCGAGGGCAGGATGGCCATTGTGGGGTCTTCCCTGGCCCCAGACTCTGCCCCAAGATGCCGGTAAGGCTGTAAGGCTGTCACTGCCCATCGCCCTGCACCTGGGCCCTGAGAGCAGCAGGATCGGCTGAATCTTCAGGATGGACACGGGTCAGAGGTCAGGGGTCACTGCACCTTCAAGACACAATTCCTCCGCATCTCTCCGGACAGGTCGGCGAAGAAGGCCACCCAGGGTGCCCGGGGGCCGTCTGTCCTGAAGTCCACGCAGCTGTAGGCTCCCGAGCGCTGGCGAGGGCAGGGGAGCTGCTGTCCTCCGCTGACGGCAGGAGCCCGGAGGCCTGGACTCCCGGGGGCCCAGGGGCCGCCCCCGGCCAGCCCTGCTCTCACCAAGGAGCCGCCTCCAACACAGAACGGGCACTGGAGGTGTGATTGACAGGAGGCCACTAACTGCACTCGCGGTGCACAGGAGCCAGGCCGGGCCGGGGCCGGCCAGCCTGGGGTCCCAGCTGCCCTCCTGCCCGGACTCAGCGGGCTCAGCGCTCCGAGGCGGATCGGCACCCGTGGTCAAAGCCTCCCGGCTTCTCCGCCTGAGGGCTCCCGGGGATGGAGTGCTGGCTCCTCAGCCTCACCGGAAGGCGGCTCCCGGCCCCTCCTCTGCACACTCGGCCACACAGCCAGGCCCGCCTGGCGGCCACGTCTCCCCCCCCACCCCCCACCTCTCCACACACCACGGCTCCCAGACCAGGCCCTGTCCTCATTCCAGGCCCAGGCCCAGTGGATCCAGTGGAACCCGTACCCGCAGCCCCTCCACACACTGGCTCCCACCCCCAGCCTGCGAGTTCCCGGGAGCCTGGGGGTCCCCAGCTCCCACTCAGAGCCGGCAGCGGACACAGCCGGGGGGAGGCGAGAGCGAATAAAGGAACAAAGGACTGGCCTCAGGACTCGGCGCTGGGCCCACGGTCTGCCGGTGGGCTCCTGGCTGGGGCCCTTTCCCAGGCCGGCCTTCCTGCCCTGGGGACCCTGAGCAGCTGCCCGCTGCCACCCCCGTTATGGGCCGGGCACCGGGCGGGCACCTCAGGGCACCTCCGTCCATCTCTCCCCGGAGCCTTCGAGGTGGACTCTGCCGGTTCCCAGAGGGGAAGCTGAGGCTCCGGGAAGCAGGTGCCCGTGACCTCAGCCAGGAGGGGCCGCGGGCGGCAAGAGCTCAGGCCTCAGGTCCGCGGCAGCGGGCAGGCCTCCCCTCCGAACCCGCGAGGTCCCTGCAGGGTCCCTGGGGGCCTCGCCGCCGTCCTTCCCGGCGGCCACAGTCCTCCGGCCAGGGCCCAGCCCCTCCGCCCCAGGGGTGTCGTCACCGGGCGCGCCGCGGAGGGAGACGGTGCACCCCGGCAGCAGCCACAGGCCTGCAGCACTGCCAGGCGCAGCCCCCGAATGACAGGCCTTCCGGGGGCGCCCCGGCTCCATGTCCACCTCCGGGGGACATCCCCCAGAGGAGCCCAGCACGGCCGGGGGCTTGCAGGGCAGGTCTTCTGCCAGCTCCCTCCCAGGCCTGTCCTGTTCCCCCCAAGGTGGACTCTCCTGACACCCCCCCAAGTACTAACTGCATGAGCAGCGTGCCTGAGCTTCTGCTCCCCCCCCCCCCCAGGCCAGCCAGACCCTGAGGCCCAGCCAGGCCCAGGGGCTGAGTTCAATGCCAGGAGCCCCAGACAAAGGCAGGGAGGCCGCGGGGACCATCTCTTACCGATGGGTAAACCGAGTCAATGGCAGGTCCAGGAGCCTCTCCTCGCACCGCCGGGCCTTTGAGGCCCCCGCCCAGGCCAGGAGCTCCTGCCTCCCTGTGCAGAGGGGCCCTCGGCCTGCAGCCCCCCTGCCCCGCACTGCCCCCTCTGGCCCCGGCTCCTGACGGGCTGGTCAGGGCTGTTCTAGAATTCCTGAAGTAAGGATGCTCCTTCCCTCCTTGCCTGCTGCCTGTGTCTTTTCTTTGGCGGGTGGGGCAGGGGCAGGGCACCTTGGACAAAGCGGCGGCCGAGGAACCGGGGCAGGCCGGCGCCCGCCTGCTCGGAGACAGGCCAGCCTGCCCCAGCAAGGGCCTCGCCAGCTTCCCGGCGGGGCGAGAGCAGGCCTTGGGGATGCTGACCTCAGGCCCCGACTGAGCAGTGAGGGTAAGGGCACCAGTGCCTCCCCCACCGGAGGGGCTGGCTAGGGGGGCAGAGAGGTCAGGCCCTGGAAACCCAGCCCCTAGGACTCTGGGGAGGACTCCAGGACCTGAGGCTACACCCCATGGGGGGGGGGGCCTAAGACAAAGGCTGCCTCCCAGAATGGAGGGTGGGAGGGGCTCAGCAGGGATGGAGCCAAGGGCCTGGGGTGTCTAAGCTGAAGCATGGACCGGGTTTGTGAGCGGCACATGCATGGGAGCGAGCTGGGCGGAAGCAGACGCTGTGGGGGATGGAGGCAGGATGAGGCGGGCCATGCAGGGTGATGGCGCCCTGAGCAGAAAGAAGCAGGAGCGTCTGAGCCACCTCTCCTGCTCAGGGCCTGGCGGCCGCCTCCGCCTCCACCAGAGAGACAGGTGCACGCCCCCTGCACCCTGCTCTCCTGAGGGTGCCTGACGCCCGCTCACCTACCGCCCCACCTCGCACCCGCACCGAGGGGCTTCCAGACAGGCCTTAAAGTGCAAGGATGTGGCTCTATTCCTGGCCCAGCACACGCGAGAACCAGCCAGTGACTGTCTCTCTCTCGCCCTTCCTTCCTCCCTCTAAAACACCCACCCAGCGCCTCTCAGCTCGCCTGGGCCTGGTGTCTCCACGAAGGAGCAAGCCCCCGAGGGCGAGGAGGGCTGGGTCTCCTTCCTCCCGCAGCCCAGGCGCTGCCCAGGCAGCCAGAGTGGCCCGCAGAGGTGTGTGGGCACAGGGTCCCGAACACTCAGGCTGCGGGAGGAACAGGCTTGGGGTCAGGCAGGACTGGGGGCAACTGTGGCCCGGCTCCTGACTCCCCACCTGGAGACCCGGGGCAGCCAGGGACGCTCTCCCCACCCAGAAACCGGCCTCGGGGGCTGTGGCGTCCACGCGGGGCCCCAGCGCTGCCTCGGGGGCCCTGTCCCCATGGGGAGGAGCCGAGGTCCTACAGGGTGACCCAACCAGAGCCAGAGCCCAGCGGGCTGCTTCCTGCCCCGTCAGCCAAGCAGCGACGAAGAGAAATTGTCCCCGGAGCCCGCCAAGCTCAGCCCCAAAGTCTGGGAGCTGCCGGCCAAGACCCATGGGCCCCGTTTGGGCACAGCCCCCCGCCGGGAGCCAGGGCCGGGGTCCCAGCAGCCCCCGCCCCGAACAAACGGCACGGGACCTTCGGGTTTGGAAAGTTTTTGTTTTCTTTTCCCACACATTTCCGGGGTTGGGGTGTTTTCCAAGACTTAGACACATTTGTTAACAAAGAGAGAAAAAAACCGGGGAGCAGGGAGCCCATGGGCGGGCAGTGACCCCAGCAGCGGGAGGGCCGTGCCCCCTCCCTCCCCTGCTGCTGGTGCCCAGCGGGTGCCCAGGCTGCTGCTCGGACATTGGATATTTGTCTTTAATATAGATCTGCGTTTGCCTTCCCTCCCCCCGCCCCCCACCCTGCTCCTTCAGCAGCTTCCCCCACAATGCACCTCGCCCGGCGGCACCCAGCGGACAGGCCTTCCCAGGCCCCGGCCCAGCCCCTTCCCCGGCGGCCGGGAAGGCACCTCTCCCAGGTGGACGGAGCCGGCGCTGGGGCCACCCACTGCCCCACCCGCCCCCCACTCCCTCGCTGGGCCACTCGCCCACCCTCCCCCCTTCTCCCACCGACTCTGGAAACCCAAAGGGAGGAAAGGGAGAAACCAGACACACACACACACAATGGGAAAGAGGGGGGCCCGAGAGACACTGCAAGCCTGGGGGGGTGGAGGGGGCGGGCTTGGGAGGGAAGGAAGGCGGCAGGGACCGAGGGGAGAAAGAAAAGTGGGCGGAAATGAACCGGACAAGGAGAGGGGACACTTTACAAAACCCGCGGCCTTCCTTCCCGCCCAACCCCACAAAATAAAACTACCCCTTAAAAAAATAAATCAACCCGGGGCTGTGAGCACGCGCCCGGCCCGGGGGCAGCGCTGAGGGAAGCCACCGGACTGACGGCGCCGCCCGGACGGTCGGACGGACGGTCGGTCGGTCGGCAGGAGGAAAGGGGCGAGCACGGGATTTTCCTTTTCTTTCTTTTTCTTTTCTTTTTTTGCGTTTCCTCTTCACGAGAGAAGTCTGAGGCAGCCGGGTGTGGGTGGCAGAGCCCGGGCGGGCGGCGCACCCTCCCCGGGGCGGCCAGACGGGACGGGCCGGACCCGGCGGGCGGGCGGGTGCGGCTCAGACGTAGTACTCCTTGTCCTTGTTCCTCTTGGCCTTGCCGGGCGCCTTGGGCGCGGCGGGCGCCTTCTCCTTCACCACCGCGCCGTTGCTCTGCGCCGAGTTGCTGATGTAGTTGCGGCTCTGGTCCACCTGGTAGGAGCCCTCGTCGCGGTTGCGGTACTTGTACATGGCGTAGAGCAGGATGAGGATGCAGAGCGCCGCGGCCGCCACGATGCCCACCACCATGCCCGTGGTGCTGCTGGACTCGCGGATCACCTCCACGGCGCCCGGCCCGCGCTCCCCGGGGCCCGTGGGGCCGGCTGTGGGCAGACGGGGGAAGCCGGGGGCCGCGGTCACGCCGGGGCGCAGGGGCGGGGGCCGCCGCGGCTCGAAGGAGGTGGGGGCCCCGGGCCCCGGGGGCGGGTTCTCCTGCAGGGGCTGCAGCGGGTCTCGGTGGTTCATCTTGCCCGCGGGCAGGTTGGGGGCCGGGGCGGAGGGCGCGAGCAGCACCCCGGGGGCGCCCGTGGCCCCGTCTGTCCTGAGGTTGGGCCGGGGGCCGGGCTTGCGGGGGGCCAGCAGGGTGGTGCGGTCCGTGACCAGGGGGAAGGTGGTGTAAAAGTCCTCGTCGTCCGTGGGGGGGAGGCTGGAGTCAAAGACCTCCCCGGAGGCGAAGCCCGAGGCCTCCATGGGCTCCTCGCAGTCGCTGTCGTCCTGCTCCGCCTGGCAGGGGCCCCCCGCGGGCGGCCGGCGGGCGGCGGGCGGGGGCAGGGTGTCCTGCGTGGCGCCCACGCCCGGGAGGAAGGGGTAGAAGGTGGGGGGCGGGGGCACGAAGGGGGAGCGGGTGGCCACGGGAGGGGGGTCTAAGGAGTCCTCCGTGATAATGGGCAATATTAACTCTCCTCCTAGAACAGAGAGAGAAGAGAGAGGGCGGCGTCAGCGCGGGCCGGGGCGCGGGGGCGCCCCAGAGCGAGAACCACAGCCGCACCCCCAACCGTCCCTCTGGCCCTGGCGGGGCCTAGAGCGGGCTTCCCGCCGCCCGCCGCCGGCCGCGCTCGCCCTAGCGGCAGCGCTGGTCCCGGGCTCCCGGGCTCTGCTCCCTGGGCTTTGTCTTAAGGAACCAAAAGGAACAGAAAGGAAAGGAAATCGAAAAGAAACGGAAAGAGAAACTCTACTGGCTTACGACTTTAAAAACATACAAGAGCAGCATTTAAACAAGCCTAACAACAGTACTCTTAGGGCTTTTTTTTTTTTCTAGATATGTCTTTTTTTGCTTGTTTTTTTTTTTTCTTTTGTTTTTAAAAAAGAAGATAGCATACCACGGAATTCAGGCAACTTACATCAACAAATAGGCCGTGTGATTTTAGCATGAAGAAAAAAATTACAAACAGAGCTGTGTAAGCGGGTTCTCCCGGAAAAAAAATAAGAAAAAACAACTTTTCCGCACCACGTTTCCTGTCTGCCTGCTCCGCATATCCCTCCCTCGCTCTCCTCACCCTGAGCACCTCCTCCGGAGACTCTCTCTCCTCCTGACTGCGGCCCTCTCCCCATTTTACAGGAGCAAAGCTGGACTCTGCGGTGTGCTGCTGAGGGACCGTTACCCCACGGGTGTCAGGGTGTCAGGATGTCAGCGTGAGGGGCGGGGGCGGGGGGAGGAGGGTTTGGGGAGCGGCACGGGAGGGGCTGTGTAGGGATTGTTCCAGGTGAGAGGATGGGCGCGGATGCCACTGGAAAGAGGTGGACGGTGAACTGCAGGGGAGCCATGGGGAGGAGAAACTGAAGGTGGGCGGTGACCATGAGGAAGAGTGGGCAGGGAGGGTCTTGTTCCATAGGCCTTACTCTGGGAAGGGAGGTGAGAAGCCAGGGTGAGGCAGGGCGGTGGGGGCGGGGCTGGGACACCAGGTTCCTGAGCTTTCCCTAACTCCCAACTTTCTCTTTCTTCACCCTCCACCTCTGACCCCCACTGACTCCCCCCTGCCCCCTCCCCAAACCCCCATGGGCCTCCAGGACCTGGCCAGAGCTTGACTGCTGCTGGCCCTCTTATTATTGTTAAAACAATAATAAAACAACGGAAAGAAGAAGAAAGCAAAAAAAGAAAAAGAATACATACACAGCCGTCTGGGAAGGAAGCATTTGCTAATATGGGGCCCAAGGGAACTATTGGGGTGGGCTTTTGGGGGGTTAGGTCTAATGAGGCAGGACCCCAGAGCAGAAACTGCAATTCCCATCAGCCCCAAAGGGTGAGAACTACAACTCCCATCAGCTTTTGGAGGGGTATGGACCACATTTCCCATCAGTCCCTGGGTCAACAACTACGACTCCCATCAGCCTATTGGGCCCCCTCTCAACCCAAAGCACTGCAGTCCGCTAGTGTTGGGTAGAAGGGAGCTGGAGCCCGGGTTCAGGGAGGCTGGAGGGGCTGGACATGCTCTCTCTAGCTCCCAGGCAGCGCAGCGCAAGCCCTGCCCCAATCTGAGTCTCCTCCTGGCTCTGCCGGGCATGCTCCTCACGGATGGCACCACGAGCCCTCCACCCCTGTAGGAAGCACCCTAGGGCTCCGCTGCCAGGCCGGCCTGCCACTCTGCAGCCAGGCCAGCTGCTCACACTCCGCTGATCAGACTACCAGCTCCAGCAACCTGGCGGAGCCATCCTTGGCCACAGTAGCCAACCGCAGCCGAGATCTTGCCATTGAACTCCAAGTCTTGCTGAGTATCTCAGGCTGCTTTTCTCACCAACCTCCAATCCGCCCCTGAGCCGAGGCTCACCTGCACCCAGGTTAGGAAGCCCCCGGTCGCCTGGCCCACACGGAAAAACGCAGCCAAGCACAGAGATGTTTGTGGAGCTGGGTCCGTCCTACCTGGTGTTTATGGAGGATCCCGAGGCCTAGGTGGGCGGCAGGCTGGGTGAACTAGCGGCCTATCCAGTCCCTCTGCGGCTCTGGGAGGCCAGGAGGGCCGAGCCGCACAGGAGACCGGGAGGCCTGGCTCATCCCCTCGCTGTAGCAGCCTACCAGGCGGCTTAACCTGGAGGCCACAGACTGCTCTGCCGTTAATTCTCGAGTGACCGCGGCGCGCTTCTTTCTCTTTCTGGGCCTCCGTTTCCTCGTTATACAATGAGGGTGGGGCCATGGCCTGGCTCCCAATCACCTCCAGCCGACAGCTGAACATAGTTTGTCCTCCCTCCCCACCTGAGCCCAGGCCCAGAGCATGCCCAGCACCTGGCCCCTGGGGAAAGGGCCACCGCAGCTCTCAGCTGGCAGCCCTGCGAGTCATAGCACCCTGGCCTGTTATGGGGGCCCCCTCGGGGTGGACCCTGAACGCATCTGGGGGCCTCACCGCTGGCCCACCCACCTGTCCCCTCCTGACCTTTGCCTTCTGCTCAGAACACCTTCCCCTGCTGGGGTCTCTCATGGTGCGAATCCCGCCAAACACCGCCTCTTCCAGTTTGAGCTCCCTGCCAGGAGAGGCGAAGGCCTCTGTCTGGCTTCCTGGCCCAGAGCGGGGGCTTGTCTTGCCCGGGAGGGAAGACACGTCACCAAGCGCTTCCTCTGAGCCAGGCGAGGCCAGAGGCGGGTGAAAGGCCCTCTCCCAGGCCAGGGCGCTGGGTCCTGATACCCTTCCCCCACCCACCCGGGCCGCTGGCACTGCAGGTCAGCCTGCAGGAGCCTTGCTCAACCCCTAGCCGTCCCCAATTTAGACCTGGAACTGGAACACCAGTTGCTCCTGGAAACTTGAGGACTGAGGCTGGCCAGGCCCGGAGCACAGGATTGGGAGAACTTGCTGGGGACAGGCCGATCGGGGCACAGGCCTTGGGCCACCCCTTTCTCACCCCCATCTCGACGAGGGACGCGGAGGCATCAGGCCTGGGCCCCACTACCATCTCCTCCAACTTGTTGGGGTTTAGGCCCTGAGGACACGCTGGCTCCCAGGTTCCCCTGCGCAGCCCCGCCCTGCCTCTAGAGCCCCCAGGCCCGGCACATGGACCTCTTTGCCCTTCAACCTGTCTGCTCCCGGGCCTCCACACCTGGCACCACCCCCACCCCTGCTCTCCTGGCCTTCATCTACCCACGGCTTTGAGAGCATCTCCGCAGTGTCCTGCCTTCACTGCTTCCCTCCTACCCCCCTGTCACCTCCATCTCGCGGCCCTACACATCGATCCCAATCCCACACAGCTTCCCCCCTGCACCTCACCCTCAGCAAGAGAACGGCTGTCAGACCCCAGGCTGCCTCCCTTCTTTGAAGCTCTGAAGCTGGCCTGGGCTCTGGGGCAGCCAGTCTCACACAGCGTGGGCCGCACTCCGGTGCAGGAAGCGTCAGGCAAGCCTCCCAGCGGGGACCTAGGAGGAGGGGAGGGTCCCCAGAGACTCCTCACTGCGGAAGTCCAACTGGGGGCTCCCTTGGCTGCCCCTCCCGCTGGGCATGCGGGGGTGCAGACTCACAAAGATCCTGGCTGCAGCTCCACACCAAGGGTGCACATTGGGTGGGGCGCCCCTGGTCTGGTAAGGATGCCAGCAGCCCCCCTCCCGGCAGCTGCAGCATTTGGGAAATGCAGATGCACTTACCACAGATGCCACCCCCTCTGCTCTGAACCTGAATTCCAGCCCCACTTGCTAGAGGATTCCCTTCTGGCGAGGGGACCACCAGCCGTCACCGGGCACCTTCTCCCCCAGCCCAGCCTGTCATAGGTCCATATGCGGAGCCCCCTTCCTCCCCCACCCTCACCCCACCACCCAGCTGCCTTTAGGGAACAGAAGAGCCCGACTGGGAATCTACCCACGAATCCCACTCCCTCCAAACAGGATGTGCCCACCCCCAAAGGGGTGTCTGGAACTGAGGCTGAATGTCAGAAACTCAGCGGTCAGCTGGCTAAGGCCTCAACCACCAGGTGCCCTGCCAGGCTGAGGGCAAGGCCAGAGCCCGAAGAGCAATTTATGCAAATGAGAAGGCAGGCAGCCCTGGCTGGCCACAGCCTGTGGGTGCCAGCAGCATCTCCCGCACCACTGGGCAGAGGCAGCCTGTCCTCTCGCGCGCACAGCCCCACCCTCCGGGCCCGGGACCGCGGCTGGGCACGCGGGCGCCGAGAGGCTTCCGCGCTCACTCACCTGTTCCAGCAGAGGACATGCACGATCGTGTGCTGTGACCTGAAGGACGGGGCCCTGCCAACCCAGAAATACCCGCCCGGCAAGGGCAAGCACCTTGGCGGATTCAAGGTCAGAGATGGAGGTACTTGTGTGCACGCGCTCTGAGGGCCTGCTTCTGGGCACCTGGGCATGTCTCTAATCATGTGCATACATGAACCTCGATGGATCTGAGCATGTGCGTGTGCCTGCCAGCGATCTGAGCCTAAACAGACATGTGTGCACATAAGCCTGAGCTCGTGTGCACAGGTGTGGGAGTGTGGGTGTGCCCCTGCGGACATGTGAACGTGCCCGTGGGTCTGTGCACGTGCCCCGTGCTTCTAGGGTCACCTCTTTCCCCAAACTCACTCTCTCCGTCTGCTGGGTAGCGAGTCATTTCCCAGATTCCCTTGCAATGAGGTGTGGCCACATGACTGAGCAATGGCAGTACCGGCCCAGGAAAGCCTCCTGTGCATGATCCTCCTTGCTCTTTCCCCTCCTCCCAGGGACCTTGCAACCCCCTGTTGAAAATGGGGAGCCCCTAAGTGGAAGGAGGCTGGATTCTCAAAGCGCCCTTGAGGCAGAGGCAGCTGGTCAGGTGCCTAGGGCTCCCCCGGCGTAAGAAACTCCCCTTTTCTGAGAAACCCCCCAAGACTCCAGGGCACCGGTGACACAAACGGATGCTCCTGGATCAGAGACCTGCCCGGAAACGGTGTCATGGGAACCTGTGCATCACACAACAGCCCCAGGACATGAGCAGCCGGGCAGATGAACCCCGTGATGCGGCTCGGGGCTGTGGCCCCACCGTCGCTGTGATGACCGGGGCAGCCGAGCCGGGGCCAGCGCCAGGGAGGTCCGGGCGGCTGCCGGCCGCTGCCTCCTGCTTCTTGTGACAGACAAGTGAGGAGACAAGGCAGGCAGGACGTGGCGCTGCAGAGATGAGGGAACAGGGACCCGGCAATGTGGGGCCGGCAAGTGTCAGGAGAGGCGCTGCTTCCAGACCCCACAGTCAGACAGGACTGAGACCCGCCTGTGGGACCGAGGCCCAGAGCTCCACCTGGACCGGGCTCAGCCAGGCCCCGGAGCGGACCCCGGTGTGGCCACTCCCACCCACTGCCACCTGCCCTCAGACATCACCCCCAAACCAAGACAGGCCTGGGGAATGGCCTGGAAGGGTCCCTGAGCGTGGTCACTGTGAGCCTTCACTCCCACCTTCAGGGCCCTTTCAGATACGCATGAGCCGGAGCGGATGTCAGTGCCGCAGGCCCCAGAGGGCATTCTTCCCCACCCACTGGGCATGTGGGAGTGCAGTCCGTGACCCACTGTGATGCCCTGAACAGGGGAAACCAGGAAGCACTTTCCAGAGGGCAGCACCAGGGCCCCAGGGGGAGGGCGTCTCTCCCAGCAGCAGAGGAGGGTTTAAAGACGACCCTGCCCACCACAGGCACGTGCTCTGTGCTCTGTGCTCAGTGCTCTGTGCACTGTGCTCGGTGCTCTGTGCACTGTGCTCTGTGCACTGTGCTCTGTGCTCTGTGCACTGTGCTCAGTGCTCTGTGCTCTGTGCTATGTGCTTGGTGCTCTGTGCACTGTGCTCGGTGCACTGTGCTCGGTTCACTGTGCTCAGTGCTCTGTGCTGTGTGATCTGTGCTCTGCTGGCGGACTTTCTCGCGCTCGAGCCAGGGGCCGCTATCTCCCCTCTGGCCCTTTTCGAGTGGGAGGCTGACTGGGGGGCGGGGCGGGGGGCGGCTCTCTGGCCCACCACTGTATTCGGGTGTGTGCTGGGCCGTGAGATCAACTAGTTGGTGGGGATCCAGACCGCACATGGTACTGAGGAGCCAGGCCAGTACCCCATGGAGTGGGCAGCCAGCTCCCAGACAGCCTCACCTTTGAGGTCACTGCCCTCACTAGGTGGGCTTTCGGGGTCTCCTTGGGAGGGGTGGTGGGCTGTGGGCGGGAAGAATGGAATGGGTCACTAGTGACCGGAAAAGCAGACCGCAACGAGTAAGTCACCAGCTGTCACCCTGTTTCTGCTGGACACACCTTCCGGGGCTGGCTCCCGGGGCAGGACCGGCAGGAGCGACGTGCACCTCCTGCCCAGGCCTGGCCCGCAAACCCTCCCCTCCGCGAGCCCCCCGTTCTCGGAAGCCACCCCGAGGAGCCGGAGCGGCTCCGAGACGGAGGGAGCCTGGGCCCTTAGTGGGCACTTGGGGAAGGGCTGCCCGCACACAGGAACACTTGTGCATAACTGCATGGGGTGGGGGGAATAAATCCGTGTCACACCACGGATGTGCAGTGCACCTGTTACAGAACTAGTGTTCCTAAGACACTCGGGGATCTGAACACATCTGTGCCTGCGCGAACCTGACCTGAGCGTGAGCCTGAGGCTATGTGCACGCCTCTCCCTGCCAGCGGCACGGCTGACGGGCAGTAGTAGCTGCGTGCATCAGTGCAGACCTGTGCGCGTGTGCCATCACTGTGGGACTTGGTGTGTGGATGCATGCCTTGAGGGGTCTGAGCATGCGTGTGTGTCTGAGCACATGGCTATACACATGAGAATGAGCTGTTGGTCTGAGCTAAGGTGAGCCTCTCAGGCTCTCTCCTGGCCAGCGGGGGCGGGTGCCGGTCTGTAAGTCAGAACAAAAGTGTGCAAGGGTCTGGACCCTGGACCTGGGCACACGGAGCTACCTGAGCATGTGCACAGGTTACCTGATGGTCATCGCACAGGTGCGCTGTGTGCACAGGCACGCTCTGTGGGAAGGAGTGCACACGTTGGTGCCTGAGAGCATCCCTTTGAGGGTCTGAGCACGAGTGTGTACTTGGGAGGAGCTAAACGTACACTTCTGTGAGCCAGACTTCCTCACGTTTGTGCACCTGCCCCGGGCGGGTCTGAGCACACTGTGTGCGCAGCTGTTCTGAACATGCATCCATGCACCTGCGATTCCAAAACTTCTGAGCAGCTGGAAGCCTGAGTGCGTGTGTGGGATCATAAAGGTCTGAGCACATGTGTGCACCTGTGAGCTGAGCATGGATATGGAATTCTGTGAATCTGAGGACATGTACATGTGTGTGTCTCGATGGCTCTGAGCACGTGTGTGTACATGCTCAGGCCTGAGCATACAAGTGCATCGTGCTCCTCTAGATCTAGCATGTAGGTGTCACTCAGAATATGCATGCCTCGACATGTGAGCAAGCATGCCACAGTGGGTCTACACATGCATGTGCAGCTCTGAGCATGTGTAAGTGCTGTGGTGCATTCAAGACATGCTGTGCGTGCATCTGTGCTTGGCTGGGCACCTGGGTAAGTATGAAACTGTGGGTCTGAGCAGGGGGCACCTGTGAGTCCACACCTACATGAAGATATATTTGGAGCTCTAAGCACAAATGTGCAAGACTGTAGCTGTGTATGTGTGCCTCTGTGAGACTGCATGTGTGTGCAGATGTGTGCTGCTGTGGACAGCTCAACAGCTGTTCTAGGGCTCTGTGTACATGTGTGTTAAGATCTGAGTATGTGCGTGTCTCTGTTGGTCTGGGTACAAATGGCATGTGGTCTTGTAGGTTTGAACGCGTGCACATACCTACGGAAGTGGCTACATGTGAGCTTACTGGTAGGTCCGTAAACATGTGCACAGATGTGCTCATACGCCTCTGGCCAGACTTGCGTGTGCATATGGATGTGTGCCTCTGTGGTCTGAACTTTTGTGCAAACTCAGATCCCTACAGGGGCCCGGTGCATCGCAGTGAGGGGCCCAGGCACTGAGGCAGTGAGGGGCGGTGCGTCCGGGACCCACTGTGAGTGCATGCCCACACAAAGAATGTAAACACCGTGTCCATCAAGCCATACCCTGTGACAGGATGGCCATCTCTGGTACAATGACCCTGCTAGGTGCTGGCTCACCAAGCTGGGGGCGGGCATGGGGCCGGGTCTGTGCAGGGCTGGGTCCCAGGAAAGGCGGAAAGACGAGCAGGGATGATCCTAGGCTTCACTCCTGGGCCCACAGGGGAGGATCCGGCAGGCGGAAGGGGTGCAAACACCCCGGGCTCAGCCCCTGGCAGCCAGTCTCCCCCAGGCTGACCTCGGGCCCAAGGAGGCCTGTCCTGTGCCAGGGCAAAGGCCGCAGGTGGGGGCCGGATGTGGGTCCTGGGGAACCCAGGAGTTGTCCTGGTCCTGCCTGGCCCCCCATCAGGATGACAAGAGCCCAGCCTGAGGCATTTCAAGTGCAGGCGTGTGACACGTGTCTGGGAGCCCGTCCGTGGGTGTCCTCCAGGGCTCAGCGTGCTCTGCCTTCTCTCCCTCCTACTTTAAAGCTGGGAGCCAGGCCAGCCCACCCTCTCCCTGCCCGCTGGCTTCCATCCTCTTCCGCCTCCATCACGTCCTTGGCCCTTTTCCCAGGAGTGCCAGCGATCAGGGCAGTGCTTTGGCCCGTCCTCATTCCCTTCTCCCAGCACAGCACCTGCACCCTCAGTATCACACCAGGCCTGTGGTCGGCAAACTGCGGCTCTCGAGCCACATGCGGTTCTTTGGCCCCTTGAGTGTGGCTCTTCCACAAAAATACCAGGGCCTGGGCGAGTCTATTTTGAAGAACTGGCGTTAGAAGAAGTTTAAGCTTAAAAAATTTGGCTCTCGCCGGGACCGGTTTGGCTCAATGGATAGAGCGTCGGCTTGGGGATTGAAGGGTCCCGGGATCGATTCCGGTCAAGGGCATGTATCTTGGTTGCGGGCATGTCCCCAGTAGGGGGTGTGCAAGAGGCAGCTGATCGATGACTCTCTCTCATCGATGTTTCTAACTCTCTATCTCTCTCCCTTCCTCTCTGTACAAAATCAATAAAATATTTTAAAAAAATTGGCTCTCAAAATAAATTTCAATTGTTGTACTGTTGATATTTGGCACTGTTGACTAATGAGTTTGCCGACCACTGCACCAGGCCCCTAGCAAGACTTGGGCTGTGGCTGGAAAGCTAGGACCTCGGTGGACAGTGTGGCCCAGGGAGCCTGTCTCTGTGTGGTGGCCATCCGGGCCTCACCCCGGCAGTTCCCATCCCAGAGGGTGAACACGGCGCATGTGTGCAAACACGCGTGGTGGGGCCACATATAGCCCGATCCCAGGGCTCACCCACCACCCCTCACAGGGCACGGCACCTGCAGGAACCTCGGAAGAGACGAGGCAGAGGGGATAAAGCAGAGTGGAGGAGGAGTGCTGAGCTCCCGCTGCCAGATGCCAAAGCTACAGTGGAGTGTGAGGGTGAGAGGGAGGGAGCCCACAGCGGAGGGCAGAGGGCGGAGGGCAGAGGGCGGAGGGCGGAGGGCGGGGGGCGGAGGGCGGGGGGCGGGGGGCGGGGGGCGGGGGGCAGAGGGCGGAGGGCGGAGGGCGGAGGGCAGCGGGCGTCTGCTCCAGGAGCACAGGCCCTTGGGCTGCACATGGCAGCCTCTCCGGCCCCGCAGCCTGGGGCTCCCCAAATGCCTTGGTCTACAGGGGGACACAGAGGGCAGTTGGGCTCCAGCTTCTGGGTGTGAAGGCCGGCACCCTAGAACCCCACCTTTGGTCTCCAAAAGCTGAGGCTCCAGCCACACCCCTTCCTCCGCTGTGCCCACCCTCCACATGAGCCTCTCTTCTGGGGCTGGCAGACCCCCGGCCCAGCCCCCGGCCAGGTTCACAGGGTGGACCCAGGGCACCCTGTCCCCCCCCAGCAGACCGCATCGCCTCCCTGAGCCTGCATGTGTCCGCCCAGCCTCCAGCCTCCCGTACCAGCAGCCCAGGTGCCACCTGCTGGAAGGCCCTCGGGAGACGCCCCTAGAAACCCAAGCAGGGGATGCGTGCTCATGGGCTCCTCTAGGCTGCGGGGCCCCTGCCCCCCTCAGCCTCAGCTCGAGGACTTCGGCTCCTCTCAGCCGCCCTCCCACCTGCTCGGGCAGCAGCCCTTGCGCCCACTGTGCCACTCCCGGCCCCTCAGTTCCCGGTCGGCACTCAAGGCCCACCCTTGCTTTGCCACTCTGGCCTCTCTCTGGGGCTGCCCTGGAAGGAGCAAGCAGAGGCTGGACTGCCACCGGGGGAGCCTTCCCTCCTCCCCGGCTGCTGCCCTGGCAGAATGTCTGCCACCTCCCTGGGACTGGGGATGAGGAAGCTTCAGGGTCTAGCACCAGCTCCTCTACCAGTGACCAAGGGAACACCAGGCTCAGGGACTGATGGGAGTTGCAGTTCTGGACCCAAGAGCTGATGGGAGTTGTAGTTCCTAAACCTGCATTCCCCATCCCTCCTCCCCCAGGGCTCATGGGAGCTGCAGTCACTCAACTTTCTAGGGAAAAGTCTCCCTCTTCCCCTCCCAGCATCCCTTGGCTCTCAACCCCAGACCCCAAGCTAAGGGCCTCACTACCTCTGAGGGCTGGGGAAACAGGAACTGCCTCACCAGAGGGCACGGAGGGACCTGGGGGTGGGGGGTGGGGGCACAGCAGGGAGAGGCGCTGTCAGGGAAAGCTAAGGGCTGGCAGCAGGCCCCTTGGGCTTGGCCAGGGGCAGGGACAGTCGCCCCCCGCCCGTCGCAGTCACAGTGGGCCCGGGGCGGGGGAGGGGGGAAAGGCACTCACCGGTACTGGGCTCACACTCCTCCAGGTCCTCGTCATCGCTCGGACACTCAGCCGAGGCCACCAGGAGGTCATCTGTGTTCTGGGGGTAGAGGAGGGATGGGGAAGAAGAGGGGTACAGGTGGGTCAGCAGACCCCCACCTCTTGAGGTACAGGATGGCACAGGGCATGGGGTCCATGCCCAGCTCGGTCATCGCGGGGTAACCTGGGCCTTGGTTCCCTGTTCAAAGGCAGAGCAAGCAACACGCCCTCAGCTCCCGAGGCACCGGGGAGGCTGGCACCACACCTGGCACCTCAGGCTCGGGCACGGGGACCAGGCCATCAGGGGCCTCAGGAGGCCGGCAGGGCAGAGAGGGGGAGCAGGGCCTGGGGCTCCTTGGCTCCAGCCTGACAACCCAATCACCCTCATCTCTCCCAACCCCCTTCCCTGAGCCGGGAACCAGGCTGCACACAATAATTAGGGCTGTGGTTGTCATGACAACGGGAGTCGACTTTGTCAGCATTTTCTCTCCTGATTGCAAAGAAAGAGAATCCCCAAGATGAGTGAGTGAGTGTGTGTGTGTGTGTGGGGGGGGGGGGGATGTTAGGGAAAAGACCCTGGGAGGGAAACCCAGAGTCCAGGCAGGAAGGGAGCCTGGGAGACTGCTGGATGGGGGGCGGGGGGGAGGGGGCGGGTGAAGGTCAGGATGGGAGAAGTCTAGGGTGAGGAGGGAGAAAGAGGTATACCCTGCTTCTTCCCCACCCCTGATCTTCAGACCCCTCCGCCCTCACCCAAGGGCTGGCGGGCCTGGAGGACCCCTGAGCACCCTGCATCCTGCCCCTTCTCCCCAGCCTCCCCGGGGCCTCTCCAGCACAGCCATGACCCCTAAGGCCCCTCTGCCACGGGGATGGCCTGCCCATCACCTGCCACTCATCTGGGGGCTCTTCTGGCCCGTGTTTGGAGGGCGCTGGGCTTGTGGCTGCCCCGCCTTTCTCCCAGGGCCCCGCTCCTTAGGGCAAAGCCTGGCATGCGAGTGCCCGCGGTTTTCGTGGTAACGAAGGCAGTGCAGGGAGGGTCCGCCTGCCTCTCCTGCCCGACAGCCAGGCCCAGGCCCCTGGACACACACCGGCCGGGGGGGCCAGGAGCTCACGGAGCTCATTACAGGCCAAAGGCGGGACACGCCCCACGCTGGGGACAGAGGTGCTCAAGGCCAGAGGCCCAACTGCCACAGCAGCGGGGCAGAGCAGCGGGGGTCGGGGGCAGGGTGACTCAGCGAGGCCCAACGTGCCAGGTGCGCACTCCCTGGATTGTGGCAACAACTAGGCCAGCCCCCCCCCCAACACACACCCCCCACACCCCCGTGGCCTCAGTGAGTCACTCAGCTCCACCCGGGGGCTCATTCCCCAGGCACAGCCCTTTCTGCTGCTGCTCTGGGGACCAGAGAGGACAAGCCCCTGGCCGGCCCGGCCGGGGCAAGCAGTGAGCAGGCGGCGGGCGCCGGAGGTGAGGGCACGGACCACGGGGCGGGGAGAGCAGGACCGGCCCTGCGCGGCCCCGCGGGGTCTCCAGCAGGCAGAGGCCGCTCTGGGCTGTGCCAGCCTCCAGGGAGGGGCTGCCCTGCCGGGAACCGTGTTCCTCTAATGTTGCCACCTGTGCCCAGAGCAGTGCCATCCTGATCCCGCACCTGCCACCGGCGGCCCAGCCCTGGGCGCAGCTTCCCTCCCCAACAGCAGACGGGGCACCCTCCCCGGTCTAGCTGGGCACCAGACCGCCCCTCCGCTCTGGGATGGTCCCCGAGGAACAGTGGGCACCTCCACGTCGGGGTCCCAGGGCGAAGGGCACCTCGGGAAGGGGACCTCGGCCGCCTCACCGAGCCGTCACCACCACCAGGCCCCAGGCCCCCGGACCCGCCCCCGGGGCGGGCTCACCTGGGTGGTGCTGTCCCGCAGCGTGGGCGAGCGGCCCCGGCGGGTGGTGGTGGTGGCCATGGTGGTGGTGGTCTCCATGATGGTGGTGGCCATGTCGGCCAGCAGGGTGGTGGCCGTGGTCTCCGCGCTGAGCAGCACGGACGGCCCCTCCCCCACCAGGCGCAGGTGGCCCTCGGTCCGCACGTTGGGGTCGCTCTCGGCGGCCAGCGCCAGCACCTTGAGCCCGTTGTAGTACAGGCCGGACACCTGGCCCTGGAACGGGCGGCCCTGGTCCCGGCCCCCGATCTTGATGGCAGCCTGGCTGTTGAAGATGGTCAGCTGGCGGCCTGGGGGGGGGGCGGGGGCAGGGGTGACAGAGAGAGGAGGGACAGGCAGGGGGGAGACCAGGAAAGGAGGGAGAATGGAGAAGAGCCAGGGGAGGGGAAGGAGTCGAGATGGAAACCAGCAAGTGGGGGAAGGGAGAGAGGGAGACACAAGAAGGGCAGACACCAAAGGGAAAGTCCTTGTCAGCCACAGCCCAGCCTGGCCAGTGGGACCCCAGGGGGAGGGTCTGGGGTGCAATGGGCTGGGAAGGGAGCCAGTGCCCCCCTCCCCATGCTCATGTCCCTGACTTTCCCACCCCCCTCTCCGCCCTGCCCTCTCCTCCCCGCCCTTTCCCTCCCCTCCTCTCTCCTCCTCTCCTCTCCTCTCCTGCTCCCATTCCCACCTGCTCCCTCTGCTTCCCCAGCGCCCACACCCAGCACCAGCCCAGCCCCGGAGGCTCTGGAGCGGAGGCCCTGGAGCGGCAGAGCGCACAGAGGCAGACGGAGGAGGCCCCAGGCTGGGCCAGTGTTAGTGCGAGTGCGTGTCAGAGCAAGGGCGGACCGGACAGTGCGTGTGGACAGTGCGTGCGGAGGAGGCGTGAGGGTGGGAGAAGCCGCCAGGACCTCGCTCTGCCCTCCCAGCCACCGCCAGGCCTGCAGACCTCCGGCCAGGCTCCCGCTCTCCTCCCAGGCCCCACACTGCCCCCGGATCACCCGGGAGCGCAGCGGCCCCCCAGGGACAGGATGGGCGGCACGGGACGGAAACGTTAAAGGGACCTGTCTCTGCCGCTGCAGCCAGAAGAGCAGACCGCTCCAGCTCCATCCCACTCCTCACCCAGCCGTCCCTCCGAGCTCCCACCTGGTGGGTCTCTGTGCCTCTGATTTTAATGGATCTGGGGGTCGGTTTAACCCTCTGAGTTTGTTGCTTTGTTTGGTTTTTAGAAAAGATATTATGTTTAAGTTTAGATTTAACTCTGGTTTTGGTTTGGCTTATTTTGGGGAGGGAGGGGGCAGAGGAACTGGCGCTGGCCCCTGCTCCGCGGCCGCTGGCCTGGGGGTTAGGACCTGGCTTAGCCTCGTTAGCTCTGGTTAGTGCCTCGTTAGGATCTGGTTTAGAGTTAGGTGCCTATGCCCTGCCCAAGCCCGGGCTGAGGACAGTCCAACTTGTGAAACCCTTTCTCTCTTTGGAAACACGCGTTCCGGGGACACCCCCCCCCCCCCCGTGTCTGCTCGGCCCCTCCTCCGGCAGCACCTCCCTGGGCCGGGGGCAGCCCCTCCACCTCGCAAGTGGGGGGCCGGAGCCCCGAGAAGCTGAGCGCTGGTGACGGCAGCCGGAACGCCAGACCCAGGAGGGTCACGGTGCCCAGGATTTACTGGGCATAAGAATCAGGAGAACAACGGGGAGGAGAGGGCCCACAGCAGTCAAACACGTTTGGAGAGTCTGTTTCTTTCTCGTGGGACGTCTCAGAGCCTTTGGGGGCCAATTTCCTGTTTTCCTCCCGGAGGGAGCGCTGCCTCGCCTCCCCCAGGCTCCGCTCACAGGTCTCTCCCGAGCGTCTCTGGGACCCGTGCTTCCCGGACACATTGTGAAACGGAAAAGTGATTCACCTAGCAAATATTTATTGAGCACCGTCCACATGCCAGGCGCTGCCAGCACAATCTCCCCAGGGATGCCAAGCCTACTGCCTCTCCCTCAGGCACCTGTGTGTGTGTGGGGGGGCGCCATCACCCCGGGAGGGAGCTGAGGCTCTGGAGGAGAAGGCGAGTCTTGACCCTCTCCCCCAAGGCCACACAAAGGCTGAGCTCCTCCTTCCAGGCCGGAAGCACTGGATGGAGCCAGTCCTCCCGAGGAGAGGAAGTAGAGGCCTGAAGAGGAGGTGAGACCATGCAGCGGGGGAGGAGGGGGTCCAATCTGCAGCCCAGCTCTTCCCGCCTGGACCAGGAGTCCCACCCCCACCCCGGCCCGTCCTGCTCTCCCGACCCCTTGGGGTCACAAGCTGTCCCAGCCTCAGCCCAGGCCGCTCCCTGCGCCTCTAACTCCGGGAGAGGGCGGAGGTGATGGAGAGGAAGCTACTCGGTTAGCAAACGTGGCCCCACCTGCCCTGAACTCCTCAAAGGGTTAAAGTTCGCCCCGCTGGAGGGTCGGTGCGGCTGGGGCTGCAGGGTGAGCGATGCCTGTACAGTCCCTTTAACTTTGGTCCTGCTTGGTTTATCATCTGGTTATCGGCGTGTTTAGTCCCCGCTGGCCTGGGGCTGGAGTGAGTTGGGGTTTAGTTGGGGAAGGCCCCGGTGACGTTTAGAAGCACAGTTAGCAGCTGGTTAGATGGAGGTTTAACAGGTCAGCTTCCCCCCTAGAGTTTAGCCTTAGAGGTACAGAGCTCGCCCCCCCAAAGGGAATGGGATGGCCTGGCCCTCGGCCCCAGCTCCCCTGTGACAAGTGGCCTTCTCCCTCCACCAGCAGCCTCACCACCCGCAGCCCTGGCAGCCCCTCCCCACTCTGCAGGCACGGCTCCCCCTCCCCCTCTGCCCCTATCTCCCCCCTCCCCCGCTACCACGGGGGGCCCTTCCGGACCACAGCGGGTCCACTGCAGAGAGGGGCTCACTGCCACTTCCTTGGGGGGCCTTTCCAGTAGGACCTGAGGCCCTCCGCTTTCCTTTTCTCCTCAGATGACCCTGGGGAAGTCTCCCTACCCTCCTCTGGGTCAGCCCTTCCTGCTCCCCACTCACGCAGCCCTCCGCTGGCCCTCAGAGAGCCCTGAGCTGACCTCCCTCCTGCACTCCACCTGCTTTCCTAGGGGTCAGGGGTCAGCGTCACCCGGTCCCGCCCCGGCCTACAGAGACACGCCCTCTTGTAAAAGCCCGCCCTGCCCGGCTCAGCACCCCGAAGACAGCCCCCTGCCTGCAGGGAGAAGGGGCACCCGCAGGACAAGCGTCCCTTCACTCGGGGGTGGGCGGCGGCGAAGGCTCGGATGGGGAAAGAGAGAGCTCTGCACCTTTAAGATAGTGTTTTTAAAGTTAGTTAATTAATTAATTAATTCTGGTTAATTACCTTTGTCGAGCAGCCACTCATCTACTACTCGACCAAGCCGGTAGGGGATTCTCTGTCTAGCAATCGCCAGGCGCTCGTTATCAAAGTTTCCTTGGAAAAGTTTAGAAAGACAGTAGGTTTCTCAGGCGGCGAAGTCCAAAGGCGTTAGAAAAGTAATCACGCATTTCTCAAGAGACTCAGGAGCGGCCCCGTCCCCCGGGAAGGGGGGGGAGGAACTGGGTCCCTGGTCCTCCCGCCCGCCCCCCAGGCTCGCGTCCGGAGCCAGCCCACCCTGCGGGCAGGAGCGACCCGAAGGAACAGAAGGACAAAGAAGAAAAGGAAAGGGGATGCAAGAAAAGGCAGCTGGAGGTCAAAGGTCAGAGGTTAGAGGTTTCTCTGTGCTCAAGCAGTGGCCCTCTTCCTTCCCGATCCCAGAGGGGGGCAGCGGTGGGGGCATTTAGCAGGTTTAAGTCGGGGGCAGGGCCTGGGGGCCCAGCTGGTTACTGGTTTAGAGGGCGTTTAGAGGTGGGGGCAGGTTAAGCAGGGGTTTATGCGGCATTTAGGGGGGTGGCCCGACACTCATTTAACAGTGAAATTTAAAAACATGTCTCCATGCCAGTCTCAGCTCCCTTCCCCCTGCTCAGTCCCAGCTCCCCCTCCATTCCCCCTCCACCAACCCCGCCAATACCCGCTGCCACCCTCACCCCCTGCACCCACCTGACCAGGAGCCCAAGCCCACCACTGCCCTCACTGCGGCACTGGGCCCCACCGTGTCACCCCACAGGTGACCTCACCAGCAGCCCCGCCCACCCCGCTTCCCTCTTGCTCTCCTGCCATCTCACCTCCTCTTCCACCCTGTATCCTCCCCCTGGCACCTTCCGTCCTCTGCCTGGCGGCACCTCAGCTTCATCCCAAGACTCTCAGACTCCTCTCTGTGCAGGTCCCCTCACCCTTCTGCCCTGTGGACCCGCCCCGCTCCTGGCCCCACTGACAGCCTTTCTCCTTCCGCTGCTGCCCCATCGCCCTAGGCTCCCCTTCTCTGTCCTCAGCTCGTCCCTGGCTGTGGCCTGCTCCTCCTCCACTCCCCATCCTGCAGGCCTGGGCAGGAAGTGGTGTGTGTGTGTGTGTGTGTATGTGTGTGTGTATGTGTATGTGCGTATGTGTATGTGTGTATGTGTGTGCATATGTGTGCATGTATGTGTATATGTGCGTGTATGTGTATGTGCGCGCGTATGTATGTGTGTGCATGCGTGTGTATATATGTGTGTTTATGTGTGTATATGTATGTATGTGTTGTGTATGTGTGTATGCATGTGTGTATGTGTGTGTATGCGTATGTATGTGTGTGCGTGCGTGTGTGTGTGTGTGTGCGCGCGCGCAGGGAGGTCTGTCAATGTGCCTGCCGGTTCTGTGAGCTCTCCCTCGCCCTGGGCTGTGGGTGACCCCAGTCGGCAGCCATGGAACGGAAATGATTTCCTTTGGGAGTCTGGCCATGCCTCCCATGGCAGCCACTTACGTGCTGCAGAGTAACATGCACCTTTTCCCACCGCACAGCTGCGCTCGCCGGCCTGTGCGCACCCCCTGAAGGAGCACCCCCGTGTCCCTGTGCGCATGTGCATGGGGGCTACGAGGCAGAGAGACATGCAGTCACTCATGCTCACTGGTAAGTAAACATGACCGTTCATTCCTTTGGTCACTCAGCAAACATCCCTGGGGCCGCTCGGTCCCGGGCTGGATACGAGGGGCGGGAAGATGAAGGCCTGGCCCTTGCCCATTCGGGAGGCTGGCTGGTGACTAGCAGAGCTGTATTCTGCTATCGGGGGAGGGGGGGTTTGGACATGGCTCCCGGGTGGGCGGGAGCGGCCCAGGAGGACACTGAAGAGGAGAGGTGGTGGGGCCGCAGGAAGTCAGGGAGGGAGGCGCAGGTGTGGGGCAGAGGGGCAGCAGGCATTCGGGAACCCCCCGAACGGGACACCTGTGTGTGTGGCTGTGTGTCTATGTGTTTGTCCGTGTGGAAAGGAAGGATGTCCATGTGCCTCGCTGAGCACGTCGCATCTAACCCAGTGGTCGGCAAACCGAGGCTCATGAGCCACATGCAGCTCTTTGGCCCTTTGAGTGTTCTAACGCCACTTCTTCAAAACAGACTCGCTCAGGCCGAAAACCCACTTCTGCACACGGGCCACGAAGTTCCAATCACGCTGTATGAGAGCGCTCGCACGTGGTATTTTGTGGAAGAGCCACACTCAAGGGGTCAAAGAGCCGCGTGTGGCTCTCGAGCCGCGGTTTGCCGACCACTGGTCTACCCAAAGCTGTTGGCGAGCCCTCCTCGAGGCCACACCACCTGGCCTCTCAGGGCGTCTCTCAGGGATTCCCACAGCCTCGCTGTGAGGAGGTAGGGTGCCGCGCTCAGGGGCCACCTGAGATCCAGAGGCTGGATGACTCCTCCAGGGCTACACAGCTGTGAGCCGGAGCCCCCGGAGTGAAAGCCGGTGCTGCCGACGCCAGGCCTGAGCGGGATCCCCGCTCTCAGCGTCCGGGCCAGGCTGGCGCCATGCCCCGAGAACTGGCCTGCTGTGCGCTCAGGACGGCCGCTCCGGCCGGGGACCTGCTCAAGGCATGCCTGGGCAGCCACCAGCCTCAGGCGCTCTGCTCTGCAGGTGAGGGGCACCCAGCGGTTTCCCCTTTCACCGCCCCCCTCCTACCCCCTCTCCCCCGCCAGGGCCTGAGCCCAGGAGGGCAGGCGGGACTCCTCCCCCGTGTCCTCTGGTCTGCTGGGCTCAGCGGAGCAGCTCAGGACTGAAGACATGTCTCCCCGTGTGGAGGCCCTCCTTCCCCACCCAGCCCTGTCCGCACAGGCCGTCTTCACCGCTACAGACTGTGTGTGTGTGTGTGTGTGTGTGTGTGTGTGTGTGGCTAAGCCAGAGACAGCCTGATGCCCGCAGGGCGGTCACACCCACACAGCGCCTGCGGGTGTCCGCACGGTGGGACTCAGCGTAGGAGCGCTGTGTGTCTGAGCGACCTCACACACGCCCGGGCTTGGAGCAGGCTTCTCCTCTCCCCCAGCAGGGCTTTGTGCCCTGTGCTGCCCCATCATAGGAACATCCACAGTCACTCGGTGCCAGGGGGTGGCCCGTGTGAACACGGCCTCTGTGTGAACACGGTCTCTGTGTGTATTAGGTGGCCTGTGTGAACACGGCCTCTGTATGTATTAGGTGGCCTGTGTGAACACGGTCTCTGTGTGTATTAGGTGGCCTGTGTGAACACGGCCTCTGTGTGAACAGGCCTCTGTGTGTATTAGTGGCCCGTGTGAACACAGCCTCTGTGTGTATTAGGTGGCCCGTGTGAACACGGCCTCTGTGTGTATTAGGTGGCCCGTGTGAACACGGCCTCTGTGTGAACACGGCCTCTGTGTGTATTAGGTGGCCCGTGTGAACACGGCCTCTGTATGTATTAGGTGGCCCGTGTAAACACGGCCTCTGTATGTATTAGTGGGCCCAAGGCTCCATGTTTGGGTAAAGCTCGCACGATGGTGAGCTGTGAGCCGACTCTGGCATCTTCCTTCCAGCCAGTGGGCCCGTGAGGGTTGGGACCTGTACCTTTCCCCATCCTTTGCCCGCACGCCTCGAGGGCAGCCTGGGGCAGCTGCCTTGCCTCCAGCGGGACTGTCCCTGCTGCCAGAGAGGACCTGAGGCGCAGGCCTCTCTGCCTGTCCGCACTTCTACGTGTGACTGCATATGCGAGTTCCTGTGGTTCTCCCACAGTGCCTCAGTTTCCCCGCCCTCCCTGTCTCCGCACGGAGGCTCTGCTCCTCTCCTCCTGCCCACCTCTCACTGCGGGGCCTGGGTGACCGCATCCGCACATCACGCTGTGGAAGCGGGCCCATCTTCGCTGTGGCTCAGCGACTCTCTCCCCATCCCCCCTCTCCGCTGGCTTCCTCTCGCTCCCCTCCGGCCGCTCTCAGCCTCCCGCAGTTTCTTGCAGGGTCTCTGATTCCTCATTTCTTTCATGTCCTCATCCCCGTCCCTCCCTCGGTTTGTCACACTTGAACTGGGTCAGTGTGCATTCCCGTGCTCGCCGTCCCCACCAGCACAGTGCACCCCCGCGGCCCAGGGCCCAGTGCAGGGCTGACACCTCGGGGTCATCAGGGAAGGTTTGCTGAATGCATTTGACCACATTCCTCACTCTCTTCAGTTGCCTCTCTCCCTCACGCCCTGAGCCATTGGGGTTCCTTTCCTCTGGGTCTCCATGGTTACGTCTCCTCCTTTACCTACATTTCCTAATAGGGATCTCTGACTCGCTCTTTGTAAGAACCTTGGTTTGTTCCTTAGAACAGCCCTGCCTGCTTGCAAAGATGTGTGCTGGGTTATTTCCGGATCTTCTCTCCTTGATTTCTGCATCTGTCTCCCGTTTCCACCTGTCCCAATTCTGAACTCCTCCTTTCCTCAGCTGTCCCTCTCCCTCTACCCTCCTCCTTGGCCCTTCTCCCTCCTCCCCAAACTGGACCCTGGCCCGGCAGTCTTCCCACTCAGCCCCGCCCTCTCCCTCACCCCACAAGGACCCAGGCCCTGCAGAGCCCAGCCTCACAAAACCCGCTGGTTTTCCTTAGCCCCGCCCATCTGGGTCCCCCCCCCCCAAGCCACACCTTCTTGTCTGGCCCCGCCCACAGCGGGATGACACTGGGCTTACCCCGCCCAGTGCAAGCAGTGCTCCTATCCAAGGCTGCCTTTCCTGCCGCGCCCAGCCCACCACACTCCCCGTGCTCCCAGACCCCCCACCTACCTGCTGGGTACCGCTCGTTGACCGGCCAGCTGTCCACCTGCAGGGTGGCATTGCCACCACTCCTGGTGAACCGCACCACGTGGTATTTGCCGTCGCTCACGATGGCGTTGGGCTCGTCGATGGTAATGTCGTCGGTGCCCACATTAAAGATCACCCCCACGGTGCCCTGGTCCTGAGGACAGAGAAGGAGCGCTCAGCGCCCGGGAGGGAGCCCACGCCCAGCCCGGCCCAGCGCCAGGGCACCTCTCAGCTTCGCTGTGCACTCCCCCAGCCCTGCCTCCGCCGACCCTCTCACCTGCCCAGAGGTGGGCAGGCTGGGGAGCCTCTGTGGGGTGCAGAGCCTGGACCCGGGGTGCCTCCACTAGCCACCCCTGCCTCTTGTCTCTAGTGCATTCAGAATGTTCACAAAGGTGTACAGGGCGCCTACTCTGTTCAGGGCCCTGAGCCCAGGCCTCAGGCAGGC
Organism: Nyctalus aviator; assembly: GCA_036971965.1. NCBI lineage: Eukaryota > Metazoa > Chordata > Mammalia > Chiroptera > Vespertilionidae > Nyctalus > Nyctalus aviator. The sequence continues at coordinate 3,761,785 of CM072929.1, read as the reverse complement.
CGACCAGGATCGCCATGGGGATCAGCGGGAGCTCAGAGGGTGGGGCTCCCCAAGGCACAGCAACAGAGAAGTCCAGGGAAGCCCGCCCCTGCCTGGGGAAGGCCTGACCCCCTCCCACCACCCCAGCCTCCAGCCTCCAGCTTCCCCCTACCCCTCTGGGCCTCAGGACGCCTTTCCTGCAGCCCGGTGGCCCCCTGGAGGTCAGGGGAGGCCTCTGACATTGGGGAGCAGAGGTGGGGTCTGGCTGCGTGTTTTGGGGGAGGGATGACAGGCATGGGAAGAGCTCAGGGAGATAAACCAAGTTGGACTTAACCAAGATGAGTGAGCATGGGGTGTGGGCAGAGGAGGGACTGAGACAGGGGAGGGCCAGGCGGAGGACAGACGGGGACTGAGGCTGGAGAAAGGGAGCAGAGTCCTCTGAGCATCCTCTGGGACCAGCCCAGGCCCGCAGAGCCTGCAGAGGCCCCCGGGATCCCGACCGGGAAGTTCGTTCGGTGGAGCTGCGGGAGAGGGAGGCGTCACTGAACCCAGAAGCATGCTCCCTTCATCCCCATGGCAACCCTCGGGGGAAGCTCAGAGCATCCCCACTGCACCGAGGGGCACGCTGAGGGAGGGTCTGTGACATGCCAACGTCTCACAGCTCAGAGGAAAGAACCCCAGACTGAGCCCCACTTGGTCTGACTCCACAGCCAATGCCCCCTTAGTCCAGGAGACGCTGCTCACACTGCTGGGTGGGGTGATCCGAGAGGCGGCCCAGGCCGGCCCACCTCTGGGACCAAAGGCACCTAGAGACCCAGACAAAGGCCACGAGGCCTTCACTGGAGCCCTGGTCCGTACCTCCCTCCCAGCCGCACCCGGACCTCAGCCTCCTGCGTTCCCACGCCCCTCCCCCACAGGACCGGCCTGGCACAGGGTCAGTCACGGAGCCCAGGCCGGCACTGCTCCCGGTTCCTCCCGAAAGGCTGCTCCGGCCGGCCGGCACCTCCTGCACCAATGGAGCCCACAGCGGTGGTACTGGGGTTGGGGGTGGGGTGGCTCACAGATGGGGTCGGGATTGGGGTTTGGGTAGTTGTGCAGCCAGGGCTCACTTGGACCCCTACGCCCTATCCCTTCCCCACTGGTGGGTCCAGTTCTCTGGCTAGAACCTGGGAAAGCCACACACTCACACACACACACACACACTCACACACACACATACACACTCACACACACACTCACACACACACACTCACACACACACACACACACTCACACACACACTCACACACACACTCACACACACACACACACTCACACACACACATACACACTCACACACACACACACACACTCACACACACACACTCACACACACACACACTCACACACACTCATACACACACTCACACACACACACTCACACACACACACACTCACACACACTCATACACACACTCACACACACACACTCACACACACACACACTCACACACATACATACACACACACTCACACACACATACACACTCACACACACACACACACACACTCACACACACACACACTCACACACACATTCATACACACACACACACTCACACACACATATACACTCACACACACACACACACACTCACACACACACTCAACACACACACATACACACACACACTCACACACACATTCACACACACTCACACACACACATTCACACACACACATTCACACACACTCACACACACATTCTCACATACAAAGTACACACACACTCACTCTCTCATACATACATACACACTCACACACACACACATTCACACACACACGTTCTCACATACACAGTACACACACACACACTATCTCACACACACACACTCACACACACACTCACACACACTCACACACACATACACATACACACACTCAAACACACACTTTATGCATGCAGCATCTTCCTCAATAAAGCAGGGAAACTGAGGCTGGCCTTGCTCAGAGTACTAGCAAGCCCCACCCACCCACCCACCCACAACTGACATCCCGGGAGGCAGATCATCTGCTCCCACGCCCGAGCGGGAGCCGCCACGCTCCGCAGCACTATTGTTAGCAACTGCAGCGCCCAGCGCCCAGCGCCCAGCGCGGCCGGCCGCAGGCCTCTCCGGGCTCCGGGCAGGGAAGGCGGCGGGGAGGAGGCCGGGGCGGCCGGGCCGGGAGGCGGGACACCTGGGTTTCCTAGGAGCCGCGCTGCGAGCCGCACTCCGGGGGAGAGGCGGCTCCCCAGAGCTGCTCACGACGTGCAGTCAGTTGTCACTTCTGTTAAAGTCATTAATTCCTAATTCCCCAATTACCTCATTAGGCGGCGGTGGGGGAACGCGGCCGCTCCTACAGCAAATAATTATGGGAGTCAAAATTAATTTGGCAAAGTGGAGCGACGCTTTATTAGAAACGTCAAATTGCTTTTCTCCTATTTTGCTGCCGCCTCCCCGCTCTCAGCTGCCGATGCCGCCGCGGTGGGAGCCGATGTGTCACGTCCCCGGGGGAGGCGGCTCGGGGGCCCATCTGTGCGGCTCTCCTCGGAGGGCTGGCCTTGCTCCTGGCCCCCCGCCTCAGCAGGACCCGCCGAGGGCCAGGCGCCCACCTCCGCCCTCCACAGCTCCTGCACAGCCTGCTCCCCTGACCCGGCACCAGGCAAGGCCCCTTCCCCACGCCCTGGCCTCGACTCCCCGCTAGCATCGGAGCCGGTGCCCTAAACCTGCGACTCAGCAGTCAGAGGCGGACACGGGACACAGGCCGGCATGCCCCGGTGACGGCACAGGCGGCGCCGGCTGACACGGGCCCTCCCCGGGCTGCGCGGCGTCCCCGCTGCTTTACACGCATGATCCCTTCAGCCCTCACTGCGCCCCGTCCTCCCAGCCTGCACAACGCAGAGGGGGCGCGGGCTCCGGGGGCGAGGGCTCTGCACAGAGAGAAGGAGGGGGCAGGGGGACCCAAGCCCAGGTCCCTGCTCCACAGCCACGCCCAGCGCCCAGGGCCGGGGCAAGAACTGCCTCGGTCACAGAGGCCACAGGACAGCCCGCCTCCCCGCGGGGTCTGGAGGCCAAGACACCGCAGACACTGCGCCGCCAGAAGCTCAGACCGAGCGGCCCGGCCAGAGGCCAGACACAGCCTTCTCATCGGCCCCACAACCAGGTCACACTGTACTCCTGACAGGCCCTGCGCCGCTGTCACCACAGCCGAGACGCTGTGTCTCACTCACCCGGCCGGGCACAGGCCCCCTCCCCAGGCCACTCCACACCCTGCCCCATCCCTCCGCGCCCTGCACCCCTCCCTCCCTCTGCTCACCCTGCCCGTTCCGCCCCCCTCAGCGCCCATCAGCTGCCACTTCCACTCCAGCTCCTCTCTGCCCACAGGACATCTCTCCTCACACCTCCTCCCGTGGCTCCCTGGCTGGGGGAGGGTGTGCAGCCGTGGGACCCTAGAGAGCTGTTGCATAAGGAGCGGCCAGTAGCCATGGTCCCAATCAGATGGGGATGGGCCGGAGCCCAGACAAGCCCTCTCCCCCGGCTTCCTCACCCCCCCCAAAGCCCGGGGACTCCCCCAGATCTCTCCCTCTCCACACACAAGCCTGGCCACCTGCTGAACCCCAGCTTGGGGCCCGGGCAGGGTCAGCCTGCAGAGTGCAGGCGGGAAGAGGCTGCAAAGGGCTGTAGGGTGGGAAAGGGGTGGAGGTCAGAGCCCGGAGTAAAAGCACGGGGAGGGCCAGAGAGAGGCTACGAGCAGGATGAGGTGGAGGAGGCCAGCTTGCAGGGAAGAGTGTGCGGGGAAGAAGTCGCTGCCTGAGGACCAGCTGCAGGATGGAAACTGCGAGGACAGGAGCTTCGGGTTCGACGGGCGGGGGCCGGGGGGAGGGGGCAGTGGCAGAGGGAGGCACAGGAGGAGCAGAGATTGAGGAAGGAAGCAGCCCCAGGGAGCAGCTGGGCAGAGAAAGGCAGAGCTGGGTGGGGTCAGAGGTCAAGGCGGGGGTTTGGGGCGGGGCCTAGAGGTCAGAGAAGCGTGAGCACCGCCAGAGAGGCTGTAGGGGTGACAGAGTCAGAGCAGGTGGCAGGGTCAGAGGGTGGCTGGGAGAGCAAAGGTCATGGGAACAGAGGTCAAGGGCAGGGCAGAGGCGGGGGCAGGCTGAGAAGGCCAGGTGGAGCAGCAGGTGGGCTGCTGGCGCAGGGAGGGTGAGGAGGCGGCAGGGACAGGGACAGGGGCAGGGCAGGGTGGGGGGGCTCTCCTAACCCGTCTAGGGGTGAGCAAGCTGCAGCCCGGGCCGTCAGCCCGTGGGGACATTTCCGGAAGACTCAGGAGGCCCTGGCTGCCTTCAGGAAGGTCAGAGGACACAGGTGGCCTCAGGGAGCCGGGGAGGGGCCTCACGTCAGCGGCGAGACAGGCTCTCGGGAATGACAGGCAGAAGCACCGAGCGGAGCCCCAGGAGTCAGGGCACAGGGGGCTTCAAGCGAGGGGTGATCTGAGGGGCTAGCACGGAGCGAAGGGGCGGGTGGGGTCTGGGTGGGAAGGTTGGGGTTGGGGCCAGGGGTCGGAGGCCAGGGGTCGGGGCCAGGGCCGGTCCTTACGATGTGCAGCTGCAGGTAGTCGCCGAGGCCCGAGGCGCTGTCCACGCGCACCAGCACGGCGCTCCGCTGGTGCGTGCTGAAGCCCACGGCCAGGCGGTCCATGCGCGTGCTCGGCCGGTCGTTGGGGGGCCACGTGTAGGTGATGAGCGCTCCCCCCTTCCCGAAGATGTACGTGGTCCCGGCTGCGGAGAGGAGGAGAGGGAGGGCGATGTGACGTCAGCAGGTTCACGAGGACCCCCAGCCTTCCTCAGGGCTTCAGCCGGGCGCCCACAGCAGCCCCGGGCCCTGCCGTCCTGAGGGCCGGGGCTTTAATTACAGCAAAACAGAGAGGTGACAGTGTGGCCCAGAGGCCCGCTGGGGGCGGGAGGCCCGGGGGCCCGAGCTCCCCTCCTCCGGGGCGGGAGCGGGGACAGCTCCGAGGGGAGGGCCTCTGAGGGCCGGAGCGGAGCAGGCACCAGGCAGAGGAGCCCCCGGCAGGAGGGGGCGAGGAGCTGTGCCCAGCTCTGACTCACAGCCCACAGGCTGGCACCCTCCGGGCCTGGAAATCCTGGCCCAGCTCGCCCAGGACTCTGCTTCCACACACAACAGGGGCTGCCTGGGCCCCACAACAGGGGGTCTGGAGCTCGGCCCAGAAAGGACAGACCTGGGGGCGGGGGGACTGACAGCCAGAGGAGGAGGGAGGCAGGACAGATGGATAGAGGGGCAGACCGGGGTGTAGGTGAGAGAAAGCGGGAGAGCGGGAGGCAGAGATGAAAGCTCCTCGGCCTGCCCTCCCCCACCCCACCCCCTCTCCGGCTCCTCTTCTCCATCCGGCTGCCGGGGGCGGGTGTGAGGTCCCTAACGATCTCAGCCCCAAAATAAACCCCATTAGTCTCCACGCTCCCTCCTGCGGCTGACTGGGCTCCCTGGGGATGGGGGGGCAGCGGGTGGCTGGGGTGGGGTGGGGGCTGGTCACCCAGTTTCCAGGAAGGGAGCCTGTCTGGGAGGCTAGAGCAGGGGGCGCGGACACGGTGGGTGGCCGGTGAGGTCCGAAGGCTGGCGCCCGCGGGCCTGGAGGACCGGTGCTCTGGGGCCTTCAGAGGAGGGAGGGAACATCCTGCCTTCTTTAGGGCATAACCGGAGCAGAGTCATAAATGCTTAATCAAATAATTAGGCACTAACTACTCCTCTCTAAGCACGTCTTGGGGGCAGAGGGGTTCGAAGAGGGTTTATGCAGAGCGGGAGAGGCAGCCGGGCCGGAGGGCAGAGCCTGGGGCGGGCGGCAGAGACGTGGGCCTGGAGGTGGGAGGGCTCTGGGCGGGGTGGAAACCGGGGGTCAGGGAGCTGGGGCCTGGGGCAGGAGGGCCGCTGGAGGGCAAAAGTGCCCGCTAAGAGGGCAGACCAACCGGTCACACTGAGGCCAGGCCCTCAAGCTCCTGTGGGCAGTTCAGGCAGCGCCGGTCAGGGAGGGGGGCTCTATACCAGGAAGTTCCCAGGTCCCCCAAGAGGGGGCTTCTGAGAGCCGGAGGGAGGGCCATCTGAGGCCGCGGAGGAGCTGAGCAGAGGGCTGTGCCTGGGCCGCAGGGTCTGGCGGAGGGGGAGCGGGAGCTGTTCCCCAGCCGTATACCGATGCCCTTAGGCTCCCAGGCAGGGCCAGAGGGAGGGGTGGCCCCGGGCAGGACGGGGTGGAGGAACCACCTTAAGTCTCCTAGCTGACCTCTGCCACAGCCGGTGGCCGGGACACACCGCCAGCAGGTCTTCCCACCTGCTCCCGCCCCCGAAGGCCCAGTGCTGAGGGTTATTCCTCAGGATGGGACCCCAAGATCAGGGTGGAGAGCTGGATGGGGGCCGAGCACACAGGGAGCTGCACCCCCGCACAGGGCCTGAGGCCGGAACAGAGCAGGTAGGCCTCAGCCAGCCCAGTCTCCACTCCCAACGCAGCACTCGGAAATCCGGCTGTTTCCATGGCGACCGTGATACCAGGGTCCTCCCTTCTCCCTCCACTGCATGGCCAAATGTGGGGGTGGGGAGCCCCGGGAGCTGAGATGCTGACCTCCTCCACTCCCCTCCCTGACTCGGGGGGCCAGAGGCTGCCGCCCCTTCACCCCTGGGCTCGGGGGCCTCCCAGTCAGGCGAAGAAGGGGCTTATGGGGTTTCTGGGTCCCTCCAACCAGCAAGGAAACACCATCGGCCTGGGCCCAGCTCCCACATCTCCCGGGTCAGGGCCCAAAGAGGCCCTTTCTCCTCCCTTCCCCCCTACCCCCACCTCCCGGCAACAAAGACCACGCCTAATCCTGGAGAGCAGAGCGCCCCCGAGCCCAGGGCCTGAGGTGCAGGCAGCCCCTGTCCCACGGGGCGTGAGGCCGGAGGATCAGAGGTGGCATTGGCACCCCAAACCCCAGGCCCACAATGCACAGCCCCAGGGCCACACCGCAGGCCGCACCAACCCGCAGGGGAAGGCCACCTGCTGCACACAAAGGCACACCCACGGGGGCACAAAGGCAGGCCGTCCCCGGAGGCGCGAGGGCAGGGGCTGGGCCCGGGCTCGGCCCGGGCTGGGCGGGGGGCTGGGTGCGGCTGGGCCGGGTCTGGGCGGGGGCTGGGCGGGGGCTGGGCGGGGGCTGGGCAGGCCGCGTGCGAGTCCCGCCCCAGGCCCAGAGCGCACGTGCCGCTCCGCCTCGCCCCGCCCCGCCCCGTAGCCGGCCTCCCGGTCTCCCCGGGCTGACGACCCAGCGGCTCCCCTGCAGCCAGGTGACTCGGCGGCGAGCCTGGGAGGCCTAAAGGCCTTGGTGACTCGGTGGGGGTCGGGCAGAGGCCCAGCTCCGCGCCAGCACGCAGAGGATGAGTGGGTTAAGGCCGGGCGGCTGTCATTGCTCCGGGAGACAGTGCTCTCCCGGCCCCGCCTCCCGCGGGGGAGGGGGGGTGCAGAGGGCTGGCAGGGAGGGCAGGGGCGGGGCTCTGCCCCGTCCCTCCGGTTGGGCCCACCTGGGTCTCAGGGGCCTCTGGCCTCTCACCCCCAAGCTGTCCTGGCCACCAGGCGCCCAGGAGACTGGCACCGAGAGCCGGATTCGGGCTCCGCACCGTGTCCAGAACCTCAGCCCAGGAAGGGCCGTGGAGCAGGGGCCTAAACCAAGACCCACATGCTGCCTGGGCGGTCCAGACCCCCGGTTTCCGGTCTCCCTGGAAACCACTGGGGAGCTCCCTGGGGTGCGCACACCCCAGAAGCTCAAGACAAATGCGCTCTGGCCTACCACCCATTGGCCCACACCCAACACAGTCCCCACTGATCCGGAAAAACACTCCAAAGATCCAGAATTTAACACAGAGTTCCCACACTCCTGCATTCCAGAGAAAGCCAGCCCACCACTGGTCACGGTGAGCTAACCCGGACCCAAACCACAGACATCTCAGGTAGCATGCATGCGGGGCCGCCCTGTGGCACAACCTACATATGCCCATCGCCCCAGAGCATCAGAAGCCATGACACACACCTTCCGGATGGTACAGAACAGTGAGAGGACAGAACAGTCCCACTCAGTCCCCAAAGACCGCTCCTAGCTGCCCCAGCCACCCCCGCTCTTGTCTAGGGGCCCCCAGGCCAGGGGGATCTCCACAGCTCCGACCCCGGGGGGCCCCCAGGCCAGGGGGATCTCCACAGCTCCGACCCCGGGGGGCCCCCAGCCCAGGGGGATCTCCACAGCTCCCACCCCAGGGGCCCCCAGCCCAGGGGGATCTCCACAGCTCCCACCCCGGGCTCCGACCCCTGGAATACAATATCCCCTCCCTTCCAGGCCATAAACCATCCAGTGAGAAACACACCCATGTGAACGCACCCGCATCCAAATCATAATACGTGCCGGCCCCTTTAGAAGCTGGAGGGGCGAATCCAGACCTGGAAGCTACTGGCCCAGGCTGAGCTGGCGCCAGGGGGTCCCCGCCATGGAAGCCGGGGCTGGTGAGCGCCTCAAGGACCCCGAAACTGAAGTTGGGGTCGAGGACCAGGAGACGGTCACCCTCCCAGGCCAGTCTGAGGGCCCAGTTGTACAGGTCCCCCCGTGCCTAGACCAGCATCAGGTGCCGGAGGGCCCCGGGTGATGGGTCGTAGGGACATTATGTAACAGGGGGGGGGGGAGCTGAGGGGTGGAAGAGTACACGGAGGAAAGAGTGAAGAGCAGGGCGGAGGAAGCAAGAGGAAAAGAGTGAGACCCAGAAGAGAAGGGAAGGAGAGAAGCGGGTTCAGAGAGGCTCCCGCCTGGGGCTGCTGAGGAGACACGGGGCAGAGAGGAGAGGTCTGACCTCTTCCTCTGGCCAATGGGGGCCCCAAGGGAAGCCTGTCCTTTGCCACCCCCACGGCGAGGGGCGCAGAGGTGGTGCCGCCCGACAGGTGGCCCCTGCCCTGCTCCCTGCTCTTCCATCTGACCTCTGACCTCTTCCTTCCTCCACCTGCCTCACCTCCAGCTCCTTCCCGCGGTCTCCCGCCACCGCCCGCACCGTCCGGGCCCCAGCCCCTCCTCTGCTCTGGGGCCAGCAGGCAGCCTTGCTCCTCTGCGGGGCGAGCGAGTGGGTGGCCGAGGCAATCCCAACACCAACATCCCATAGGTGTCTCTCCTCCCCTCCCCCACAGGCTCTTCCCTCCATCTTCTCTCCCCGCTCCGCCAGGCCCCTCCTTCCCATCTGCTCACCTCCCTGGGCCAGGGCTCACTCCTTCCTCCTCTTTCCCCACCTCTCCTCTTTTTTCTTTTTAATCTATTTTATGATTTTCCACAGAGAGGAAGGAAGAGGGATCGAGAGCTAGAAACATTGATGAGAGAGAAACATCGACCAGCCGCCTCTTGCACAACCCCTATCGGGGATGTGCCCGCAACCAAGGTACAGGCCCTTAACCGGAATCGAACCCGGGACCTTTCAGTCCGCAGACCGACTCTCTACCGCTGAGCCACACCGGTTTCGGCCCCACCTCTCCTCTTAACCCCAATGCTCTCCTCCAGTTCCCCGGCTCCCCTTTCCTAGCCACACACACACACACACACACACACACACACCCCGGCCGCTCCTCCCTGCTCAGAGAGACCAGGTCCTGCCTGAGCCTTTGGGAGCAGCACGGCCTCAGGGGAGCCGGGGGACAGTCAGGAGGAGGGAGGGGCGCAGGAACCAGAGCTCACGGGGAGAAATGGGGAGGAAGTGCCGGGTGGGCACGTGGGAGAGAGAAAGATGGAGATGGGAGCGTGCCTCATGGATGCCGAGGAAGAGGAAGGCAGGGAAGAGGAGGGTGAGGGACCCCTCCTGAGAACTGGACGAGGAGAGAGGAGGGGCACACAACTTGAGGTGAAGATGGAGTAGGAGGAAAGCAAAGAGAGGCAGAAAGGCGGCGGGGGGGGGGGGGTGTGATAGGGGGGAACTAGGATGAGGAAGCAAGGCTGGGCAGATGGAGGCAGTAATGGGGCAGAGAGGCGGGAGGCCATGCCCGAACTCCATGGGACGAGGAGGGTACAGCGTGGGAGATGAGGGAGGGACAAAACCTGAATTTAAAAAATAAATAAAATAATTAATTTTAAAAATTTAAAAATTAAATTAAATTTAAAAAACCTGGATTACACAATGAGAGGTGATGGGGGAACGGCAATGGGAGGTGATGGGAGCACAGAAATCGGAGGCAGCAAGGGGACAGTGAGAACTGGTGGTCTGGTGATGGAGATCAGGGGAGCTGAGGGAAGGGCTGATGGGAGCATGAGGATGAGGGAGTACCGGGGTACAGAGCGGGGAGGGGACGAGAGGGTGTGCAGAGAGGTGATGAGCGTGAAGGAGGTACAGAAATGGGAGGTGAGAGGTACAGAGACAGAGGTGCTGGGGTGCCCTCTGGAAGGCCCAGGGATGGGAGGAGATGAGAGGATGTTCAGGAGAGGTGAGATGTGAAGAAGATGTACAGGAGAGGATGTACAGAAATGGGAGGTGAAGGAGGGCTGAGATGACGGGGTGAAAGGGGTGCAGAAATGGAAGGCCCAGGGATGGGAGGGGATGAGAGGATGTTAGAAGAAGTGATGAGAGTTCAGGAGTGAACAGGGAAGGAGGTACAGAAATGGGAGGTGAGAGGGTACAGAGACGGAGGTGCTGGGGTACCCTGTGGAAGGCCCAGGGATGGGAGGGGATGAGAGGATGTACAGGAGAGATGATGAGAGTGAAGGAGGTACAGAAATGGGAGGTGAAGGAGGGCTGAGGTGAAGGAGGGCTGAGGTGAAGGAGGGCTGGGAAGGCCAGGGATGGGAGGGAGGTGGTCCAAAGGGGGAAATGGTGAGTGGACTGAAACGGGAGGTGACGGTTCCCTGGGACAGGAGGGCAGCAGCTCTGAGAGGGAGTGTGGGGGGGACTAACGCGGAGCATGAACAGTCTGACCAGCAATGAGATGTGTGTGATGAGGGGCAGACCCGGGAGGTGATGGGGAGCAGAGACCCGGAGCGGTGGGGTGGGCAGGGACAGAGGGGGCAGGTGCAGAGACGGCATGCAGAGCCCTTCACGGGCCTAAGGCGGGAAGTGAGGAGGCCATGGAGATGGGAGGTGATGGGGGTGATGGGGGGGTGATGGGGGTGATGGGGGTGATGAGGGATTATGGGGGAGATGGGAGGAGATGGGGGTGATGGGGGATTATGGGGGTGATGGGGGTGATGAGGGATTATGGGGTGATGAGGGATGATGAGGGATTATGGGGGTGATGAGGGATTATGAGGGTGATGGGAGGAGATGGGGGTGATGGGAGTGATGGGGGTGATGAGGGTGATGGGGGATTATGGGGGTGATGGGGTGATGGGGGTGATGGGGGTGATGGGGGGTTATGGGGGTGATGGGAGGAGATGGGGATTATGGGGGATTATGGGGGTGATGGGGGCAGAAAGGAGAAGTGACAGAGGTCGGAAATGGAAGGTGGTGGAGTCTGGGGGGAAGTGAAGGGCTTTGAGATGGAGGCGAAGAGCGAAGAGAGTGGTGGGGCTGGCCCTGGAGGTGAGGGGAGCTGGCCCTGGAGAGGTCAGTTCCCAGCAATCGGCCAGAGGGGAGGGTGTGAGCGCGGGTGTGAGCCAGAGGGGGCAGTGCAGGGGGGTGGGGAGGAGAGGCTGGGGAAGGACGGCCTTGGGGGCTGGCCTGGGGGGCTGGCCGGGAGCGTGGTGGAGGACAGCAATGGGGAAAGGGAGGTTGCTGGGGACTGTGGAGAGGAGACAGGTCTGAGGAGAGGAGAGAGGACGAGATGGAACATGTCAGGGGCAGGGGTGAGAGACGGTCAGGGTGGGAGGGTGGTTGGGGGAGAAAGATGATGGGGTGAGAGCTGCCGGCCAGCCATGGGAAGGTGAGGCGAGGCAGACGGAGGGGGGGTACCTGGATGGAGAAACAGGGGTGAGATGGAGGAGGTGATGAGGGAGAGGGAGGGGTAGCTGGGCAGAGGGTGGAAGGACAGATGGGAGGTGATGGGGGCCGTGAAGGTGGGAACAAACCAGAGATGGGATGGAGGTGAAGGTGAGGCACAGAGTGAGAGTGGAGAAGCAGAGATGGGTGATAAAGAGATGGGGGGATGGAGGGAAGAGGGTGGGGCCGAGGAGGGGGCAGAGACGGAGGTGAGGGGCACACAGGCTGGGGTGCGGCCCGGGCCGGTCCACCAGGGCCCGCACTTACCGTGGCCGCCGCGGGTGAGGAAGGGCATGCGGTTGATGGCGATGGGCACGGTGCCGTGCTTGCTGTGGAAGTGGTGGACGTGGTGGGTGGTGCTGAGGCTGGAGGAGACGCGGGCCCCCTCGGCCGTGCCCAGCAGCAGCAGCAGCAGCAGCGGCAGCAGCGGCAGCAGCGGCGGCGGCGGCGGGGGCCCGGCCAGGGCGGGGGGGCGGCGCGGGCACCCCCCCGGCCCGCTCCCCCCGGGGGGCATCTCGCCCGGGGGCGGCCGCCTACAGCCCCATGGCGGGGCGGGGACGCGCAGCCCCCCTCGGGCTCCGGCCCCAGGAGGGGGAAGGGTGAGGAGCAGGAGAACCGGAGCCGGGCTCGGTCGCAGCCACGGGATCAGCGGGACGCCGCCGGGGAGCCCGGGGTCTGCGGCGCGGCGGCGGCGCGGCCCGGACCGCCGGGGCCCATCGCGCTACGGGGCCCCCCGCATCCCGGCGGGCGCGGAGCCGTCAGCAGCCCGGGGGGGCGCCCGGGGGAGGGGGCATCGCTCAGGCCCGGGCCCGGCGGGCGGGGCCCGCGGGAGGGCGGCGGGGATCCTGCGGAAAAGCCGAGCCGGGAGGGGCTGGCGGAGAAGCGGAGCTGCCGGGCTGCCGCCCCACGGAGGCCGGGAGAGGAGGGCGGCGGGGGAGGGGGCGGGGAGGGAAGCAGATCCGGGTGAGGGGGGATGGAGGGAGGAGGGGGAGGAGGGGAGCCGGGCCGAGCAGAGGAGAGGCGCGAGCGGCGAGATTCCGGCGGAGGATGGAGGCAGCGGAGTGTTGCTGCAGAGGCAGAGGCAGAGGCTGGAAGGGAGAGGAGGGCGCCCGGAGGGAGGAGGGAGGAGGAGGGAGGAGGGAGAGCGGAGCGGGGGGGGGCGGAGAAGGCGGGGCCAGGCGGAGGACCGAGCGGCTCGGCGCTGCGGGCGGCACTGGGCGCTCCTGCGCGGGCACCTGGCTGCCGGCTCCGCGCCCGCCGCGCCAGGGCGCGCGCCCGCCCCGCCCCGCCCGGCGCCGGGAGCGCGCTCCCCTCCGCCCCCTCCTCCGAAGGCCCCGATGAATAATTGAACAGGACTGGGGCAGCGAGGGAGGCGGCTCTCTCCCTTCCCCTTCCTCCCTCGCACCTGGATGAACCCCAATAGTGCTCGCACCCCTGCCCGCACCCCTCCGAACGCGCGCTCGCCAGGAGGTGGCCCGGCTCCGGGGCTTGGGGACGGAGACACCCACGTGCCCACACAGGCATCATGGTGCGGGCGCGCGCATGCATACAGGCTCAGACACATACATGCATGCATGTGCTCTCGGAGGCTGGCGCATGAACTCACACTGGGCCGAGCGTGTACACACGCTCCCAGAAGCATACAGACACACATACATGTTTGACCACAGGCAATCCATGGCCAGGCGCACGCAGACACTGCCCCTCGCTCACCCTTCCGAACAGGGTCACCTATGTCCACACAAACAGTGCACCCGCACCTCAAAGGCACTGGAGTAAGACACACCACTCGGCCTCTTCCCACCTCCCCCAAAGAGTGCCCCCAACCTCCCGCACCCCCCCCTGGACTCCAAGCCTTCCTCTCCACCCCCTGCCCCGTCCCCGGCCTCCACCTCTCCCCCCACCGCGTTCCCAGGGCAGCTGCCCACTGAGTGTCCCGCCTGGGACGGGCCCTTCCTGGCCACCGATGTCCAGCTGAGGAGTCACTGCTCTCTCGAGGGGCCCCTCCGCTGGGATGTGCCCCAGAGTTTCGGGGACCTCAGGAAGCACCTGTCACAGCCCAAGAGGTGATGCGGGAGGCCCCTTCCCTCCTTGGTCCTCCCAGAGGGTCCTCACCCTGACCCGAGAAGGAAGGAGGTGGAGACAGACCTAGCAGGAAGGAGTCAAAGGAATAGTGCAGCAGAGTGAGGAGAGGGGCGAGGGGCAAAGGGAAGGGCATGATGTGAGAAAGGGGTGGGGGGAGGATCAGGGGGCGAGAGGGCTGACTCCCGGTATTGGTTCCACTCCGGAGCAGACTACCGCCAGCAGCCCCACCATGGCACGCTGTGCCCGCCGGTGCTGTCAGGACCCAGGCCAGCTCCTGCCACCCCCGCCCCTGCTAGATGCCAGGGCCCTTTGATCTGGGCCTACAGACGTCAAGAACGGGGTCCTCAGAGGGACCGGAGGAGGATCTGAGGTGGTGCACGGCCCCCAGCCTTGTCCCGCTGCCCTCTGCACCCCATTCTGTGCCCCTGGCTCCGAGATGCAGACTGACACAGCTCCGAGCAGGCGGCAGAGTTATGGTCCCCGAGGGAAGGAGGGCGGAGCCGGTAGCAAGAGGAGAGGAAGGGAAACCGCCTGGAGGCCAATCGATACCAGTGAGTGGGAAGTGGGGGGGGCAGAGGGTACAATGAAGGGAGGGACAGGGATCGATAGAGGCTGCAGAGAGGAGCCCAGCCGATGGAGAGGCGAGAAGGGGCAGAGGGTGAGGAACTGAGCGCCGGGGAGACAGCCACAGGCAGGCGCCCGGGAGCCGTGGCCTGCGCCCCGAGCCCTGGCTTCCGGGGCTGGTCAGGGTGTGCCCCTCCCTTTAGCTTCCTTCCTTTCCCATTTCACACACACCCCCCCCCCATCAAAGAGATGGGTTCTCGCCCTTGGCTCTCTCCTGCCTTCCCAGAACAGACTCCAGAGCCTTAAAGGGACACAGCCCCTTCGCCACGCCGCCTGGTGCGGTCCCAGGTCCCAGGCGGAGACGCTGAGGCGAGAGGAGTGCCGTCCTGCAGGTTACACCTCTCATCCCAGGCTCATCCCCAGACGGCTCACCCCGACCCACCCGTCCGAGGACAGGGTCGGCCTGCCCCGCCACCCGCCCACCCCACGCCCGGACGAGGGGCCCTCTGTGCCCGGTGGTGCCCCAGCGCCTTCACACTCGGGTGGAGAGACCGGAACAGGCCTCGGCAGCCTTCCGCTGGTCCTGGCGCCCCCGGGCGGGAAGACAGCCCCGGGGGACAGCATGGACGAGACGGGGCCAAGCGTGGAGGTCGGGGAGGGGGACGACTCCGGAGAAGAGGGGCACAGTCCCCGACGCCCAGCTTCCCGCCCCGTCACCCTGTCCTGCAGGGGGGGTCTCAGAGGTGCCCAGGCCGGCGTGACCCCGTCGCCCTGTCCTGCAGGTGATGTCTCAGAGGTGCCCAGGCTGGCGGTCGGAGGCTTCAGGTCGCACCCACCTTGTTTTCCTCTCCAGGCTCTGCCGCCGGACTGCAGACCAGGGTGGCTGTGGGGGGCCCTTCTCCAGCCCCAGCTCTCCCTGCCCCCCCAAGACCGGGAGGTCCCAACCTCCTTCCCCACCTCTGCTAAAGGACAGTGTGGCCCCTGAGCCCCGCCCCCCATCTCTACCCCTTCCAGAAGGCTCCATCCACCCTGTGGGAGGCTGGAAGCAACAACGGGCAGCCGGACTTCCTCACCCTGACCCCCCGCTCCCCGCCAGCAAGGCCCCGCGGGCGCCTCCAGCACCGGGACATGAGCGGCAGCGAGTGGGCGTCTCGGTGTCCTCCTCGGTGCAGGGGCGGTGGCTGCCCACCCCACCGCCTTCCGGAGGGGCTGTCCTATTGGCGGCGACGTGCCCGCCGCCTCGGACCTGAGCGCGGCTGGACGAGCGGCGGGCGGGGCCAGCCCACCCCCATGCTGACCGGGCTGCGTGCCCAGCGGGCCACGGCCTGGGGCCCTGCACGGATCGGATGTCGGACAAGGAAAACCCGGGGCCGGGGCGGGGATGGGAGTACCCACGGGTGCCCCTGCCCGAGAGCACCAGGCAGCACCGGGGAGGATGGCTGGACACCCCCAGGGCGGAGCACCACGACCCACTCAGAGCCCATCCCCGCACCGCCCACGCCACGGGAAACACGGCCTCCGCCCTCATGTCCACGGCGCCGCGGGGGACAGAGGCACAGGCACCAGCCCCGGGTCCGCTGGGAACGTCCTCCGGGTCCACTCACCCCTCCGGGCCCCGGGTTCCATGTTGGTAAAGTGGAGGGAGAAGCCCTGTCCTGGTGTGTGTGTGTGTGTGTGTCCGAGTGTGTGTCGCGTGTGTCGCGTGTATGTGTGTCGCATGTATGCGTGTGCGTGTGTGTGTGTCGTGTGTGTGTGTGTGTGTGTGTGTTTCCCACGAAGCTCAGTGCTCACAGCCTGGTCTCTCAGCAGGGCCGCCCCCCCCCCACTCCCCATCATCAGAGGGAAGCTCCAAAAGCCCCTGGAGGTGGCGGCTGCCCGCCCTCCTGCCCCGCTGGCTTCCTCTGCCTCCAGCCGCAGCCGCCAATCACAGGGCCTGGGAGCTGCCGCTGGAGCCGCGGGGGGGTGGGGCGGGCACGGGTCCCACCATGTGCCACCGCGGCAGAGGGAGCAGCAAGGGCACCGGGGTCCCTGTGGCTCCAGGAGGCAGCCTGCAGCTGGGCTCAGGGCGGGGAAGAGCAGGGCTCGGCCGATGTCCAGCAGCCTGGCCTCGGGGACCTCTGAGCCTGCCTGCGAGGCCTGGACCCTCTGGGGGAGACAACAGGCTTCCACTGTGAAGGGGGAGGGGGTGCAGGCTGGCCAGCCCCCCGCTTCTGCAATAGCGTGTATGCGGGAGCTACACATGTAACACGTGAGCCCATGGCCAAGGTCGCACGGGGAGAGCCTCAGAGGCCGACACCTTCGGTCACGGGTGGAGGGAGCCACGTCCCACCAGCTCAGAGCGAAGGAGGGTGTCCAGCTAGCCACGGGGCGCCCAGAGTCAGGCAGCTGCAGACCCACTCAGGCCCGCGAGAGAAGCCTGCGGGCAGTGGCCAGCAGCCCCCTGGGCTCTCGTGACAAGAAGGGTGAGGAGGAAGGAGCACGAGGCTCAGAGGCCTCCCCAGCAGCCCGCCCGCACTCACGGTCATTGCACACGGGGCCCCCGTAGGACGTCATGGTGCAGTCACACGTGAAGCCGTCCCACTGCTGCAGGCAGACGCCCTGGTTGGCACAAGACTCTTCGGTGCAGGTGGTGCTGGGGCCTGGAAGAGGCGGGAGGAAGGGACACACCGGCTCAGCCACGCCCCTCCCTCCCCCCAGGC
The DNA here is from genome assembly GCA_036971965.1 of Nyctalus aviator. NCBI lineage: Eukaryota > Metazoa > Chordata > Mammalia > Chiroptera > Vespertilionidae > Nyctalus > Nyctalus aviator. The sequence goes on along the minus strand of CM072929.1, from coordinate 3,744,480 downwards.
GGCAGGGCAGCGCAGGGCCGGGCGGGGTCCGGCTCCCAGTCCTCCAGGTACTGGCTGACGAGGGGTGGGGTGGGAATGGGCGGCTCAAGGACTGCCAGGCTTGGCCTTGAACTGGAATAAGGGGCCAGGGGTGGGAGGCACCAGGGAGAGCACATGCCCCTTCAGCCCGGGGACCCCGCTCAGAGCTGGGGGCAGGCACGTGCAAGGCCTGGAAGGAAGGCCGCCTGGTCCCCGGCCTGCCCGGCAGCTGGCCCTCCTGCAGCTGCAGGCCGCACGCCTCCTCCTGGCCACACTCACCGTCACAGCCCCTCTCCACCTGCCCGATGCGGTGCAGGGCGTCCGCGATGAGGTCCGGGAGGCGCCCGTTGAGGTCCACCGAGGCCAGGCAGCCCTGAAAGCCGTCCCGGGAGGCCACCAGCTTGGGCAGGCTGCTGAACATGTTCTTGCTCAGACCGCCGATGTACAGCTCCCCTGCGGAGGGTCAGGGTCACACCTCGGCTCCAGGCCCGGCCCCTCCCGGAGGGCGCCCGGGTCCTCAGACCCTCCGGGCCGCGCGGGGTCCCATCCCCGACGCTTCCTCACGGAGACCCGGCGCCTCCACGTCCCCTCCCCGCCTTCCTCCTTCCTTCTCCACTTTGCCATCTGTCTGCTCCCCTCCCGGAGCAGCCCAGATGCAGGGGGCGGGGGCGGGGGCAGGGAGCAGCTGGAGGGAAACGTTCCACGCGCGCTCCCACACATCTGATTCCAGTTCCGGCCTGTAATCAGGGCCTTTCATAATGTGCAGCCAACACACACACACACACACACACACACTCACACAGTCTCCGTTGCCAGAACTCCTGCAGGCCTCTCCCCGCCTCTCCCCACCCCGATTCTCTCCGGGGGGGTCTAAGCCCAGCTTCAGTCCCCCATGAGGAAGGCTTGGCCCGGAACTCTGGGGACACTGGGGAGTGCTCCTAGTCACCACATCAGTGTCCGGCCACAGCGGACCTGACTCCCTGGGTGTTTGCCCCGCCCACCCCCCAACAGAACTTCATCCAGACGCCGCCCTGATGCCCTGGCCATGGGCCCAGACCGCCCCAGCTGGCTACCGCTGTGGGCTAGCTGTGACACATCGCCCCCTTCTGGGAGCAAGGAGAACTGGCAGCATCATGCCCAACATCTGGCCCAGCTTCCACTCAGCTCAGCTGCCTGCTCACTCGGTGACTTCAGGCAAGCCACCTAGCTTCCAGAAGCTCCTATCGCCACCTCTCCAAGAGGGGAAGAACCCAATGGTCTCTGAGGGTCCCCCTCCAGCTCGGGCAGTCTGAGTCCCACTGACACAGGTCCCTGCGGAGCTGAGGGCGGCTCTGGGAGTGTGAAAGCAGTTGCCCGTTGGGCTCTGGGATGGCCACGGACATTGTCCTCCCTTCAATTCCAAAACCTGTTCTAGGCTCCTCCTCCTCTTCCCTCTCTAACCAGCCGCTGGGGGGAGGCGGTGAGTGACGGCTTCAATGGCTACTGAAGAGGCTGGGGATGTGGCACCCTGGTGTCATGCTGACCACCAGGCGAGCCCAAAGAGCCCCCAGAGCTAGCCCAGCCAAGGCCCAAGGTATATGACGGACAGCATGCGGGACCCAGCTACTGCCCCCCCTTCCCCTCACCAGCGCCGCCCCCCCCTCCCAGGGAGGCGCCTGGCAGGGTGCTGAGCTCCCTGCTCGCTCTCCAGCCCCCATCCCAGGCCCCTCAGGCTCGTTGGACCAGGTCTTGGAAGGCCGGGGCCACCTGCTCCGAGCTGTGGGGTGAGGCCCCGAGCTTCCAGGAGACGCAGCCTGGGGCCGGCTTCCGGTGCTGAGACAGCCCCCGGGGAGCAGCCTCTGTGGGGAGGTGGCCACGCGGAGAAGGCAGAGGGGAGCCGGGGGCGGAGGGAGGATCGCGCCAGTGGAAGGGCGCGGGGTGGGGCGCGGGGCGGGGAGCGGGGTCTGGTCTGGCCAGGCCTCGGCCGGGGCCGGCCCACCTTTGAGGTCGAGGTTGCGGGCGCCGTTGGAGTGCTGCGTGACGGTGCGCGAGTCGATCTTGAGCGTGTGCACGTTGCCGGGGTCCCGGGACACCACCACGTTGTGCCACTGGTTGTCGTTGACGGGCTTGTCCGAGTTCCCCTTCATCAGCGACGGGCCGTTCCCCAGGTCAAACACGTAGTGGATGTACCTGCCCACGGGAGGGGGACACGGGGTCACGGGGCGAGGCTGGGCGGGAGGAACTGCACCCAGCAGGGTCCTCGGTGCCGGGGGGGGGAGGAGGGAGGGAGGAGGGGGAGGCCCCCGCAGGAGGACTGTGGTCGAGGGGGGACGTGGAGAGAGGACCACAGAGGAGCCGGTCAGGGGAGAGGCTAGTGGGGCAGCAGGGTCCCCTGGGATCAGTGTCCCCTGCTCCTGGCCGGGGTCCTCTCAGTCAGAAGCCACCCGGACTGGCCTGTCCTCTGCCTGCCGAGGGCGCTGGAGGGCCGGCAGGACAGGGAGGGGAGGGCAGGTGACTGGGAGACCCTGGCAGGGACGTAGTGGGCAGTCACCGGGCAGAAGGAGGGGGTGCTGTTCTGCTATCTTGGCTGGTATTTGGGGACTTGAGTCTTGACCTGTGATGGTTTGGGGGGTCAGACGTCTCAGCCCGTACGGAGGGCCGTGTCCTGGCCGGGGCAGAGGGCCCACCCCCGGGCGGGCAGCGCCCGGCACCTCACCCCTTGACCAGCTCGATGACGATGAAGTCGTTGCCGTTGCCCGAGTTGAAGAGCAGCAGCCCGTCGGGGGCCGTGGTCTTGAACTGGAAGAAGAGGTGCATGGAGGCGTAGGCCTGCAGCGTGGCGAGCGCCAGGTAGCTGCTCCGGCTCTTGAAGGTGACGGGGTCGGCCACGATGGCCCGCAGGCCGAAGCGGGCGTTGAGCTCGCAGTAGGTGATGTCCCCGTCCTTGCACTGGTCCATGTAGGGCTGCCCGTTGAACAGCAGCCCGCTCAGGTGCCCGATGAAGTTGGAGGGCACCACCGAGATGAAGCGCCGCTCCGTCATGATGCCCGTCTCGATGTTGTAGAACTCCAGCCGCGTGTGGGCCCCCGCCATCTGTCCTGCTCGGGCGGGCGCAGAGAGGAGGGCGGCTTTTGGACGCGGACAGACGGCGGGGCCCTGAGCCCGGGCCTCGGGTCCCCAGGAGCCGCCCGCCGCCCACGGGCTGCCCGGAGAGCCAGCACCGTCCGGCTCCAGGAGGAGCGGTGGGGTGGGCGCGGGTCCTGGGCTGCCAGGCTCCCGGGGACAGACTGCCTGCCTGCAGGGAGGTGGATGGTCCGGGGTCCGGGCCCCTCTTACACCGCCCCTGAGGGAGAAGGCCGGCAGCAGCTCGGGGGAGTGCTGCCCGCGGCCCCGCCACCGCCCCGCCCGGCCGCCTACCCTCCACGGTCACGTTGTCCACGGACAGCTGCAGGCTCCTGCCGCGCCTCACCACCCGCACCGTGTGCCACTCGTTGTCGTTGAGCTTGTGCCCCGCGAACAGGGTCTCCGGGCCTTTACCTGCGGCACCAAGGGGGGCGTGAGCAAGGCCTCCGTGCCCGTCCGCAGCACAGCCGGGCGCGGCCTCGCCGCCCCAGGTGCGCACACAAATTCACACACAACCTACGGCCCAGCCCCGGCTGTGCGCACACACCGTGCACACCGATACGCACGCTCGCGTGAAGAGAGCTCTTCCACGCGCGGCCCTGCCACTCTGCACAGCATGCCAGGGTGCCACTCAGGGAATCGATGTGGCCCGTGCCAGTGGAGCTGTGCCCCGGGCTCTGCACACACGCCCGTCCTACCACCAACACGCTCCTCCCTGTCCCCTAAGGACCTCCCACATCCACGTGTGCAGCCAGCGGCTAAATCCCCACACACGCGCAGACCTGCAGCTTTCCCAGCCAGAGCCCCACCGTGCACCCACAGCTTCCTGCTGGCACGGGCCCTCCGCACGGACACACAGCCCCCAGCTCCACGGGGCCCTGCACACACAGGTTACCCCGCACACAGCTTCAGCGTGGCCAGAGGGGAATGTGTCTTGAGGAAATATGACCTCTCATTCAAGGCCAGGGATCTGCTTCCAAGCCTAAAACAAAAGTATCTATCGCTGGCCCTGGCTAGCGTGGTTGGGCATCGACCTGTGAACCAGGAGGCCACGGTTGGAGTCTTGGTCAGGGCATCTGCCTGGGTTGCAGGCTTGATCCCCAGAGTGGGGCATGCAAGAGGCAGCCGATCAACGATTCTTTCTCATCATTGATTTCTCTCTCGCGCTCTCTCCTTAAAATGAATAAAAATATATTTAAAAAAGAAAAATAAATAAAAGATTTATCTTTGGCCCTGGCCAGTGTTGCTCAGTGGTTAGAGTGCTGGCCCACACACAGGAGGGTCATGGGTTCGATTCCCAGTCAAGGGCGCATACCTGGGTTGCAGGTTCGATCCGCAGCCCCAGTCGAGGTTCATGCAGGAGGCAACCAATCGATGTGTCTCTCACATCGATATTTCTCTCTCCCCCTCTCCCATCCACTCTCTCTAATAATGAATGGGGGGAAATATCCTCGGATGAAGATTAAAAAAAAATTTTTAAAAATTCTCTTTAGAATGGTGCTGAGCCTTGCAGCACTCCCAGGTCACCCCTGGGCCCTCAGTGCTCACGCCAGCAGGGAGCAGGGTCCCCATGGGTATGCACGCAGGTACCAAACAAGCCTCAGCTCACACACACACACACACACACACCCGCTGCCTGGGCCCGCGCCTTCCTGTGCTCATTCCTACCACCATGCGGAACTAGACTGCGCGGGGGCCCGGCCCACTGGGGCGCTCAGAAATGCCCACTCTCTATCGCACCCAGCCGCCTCTGAGAGCGCCCCCATGTGGCAGAAAGTCGGCCCTGCCCACGCAGGAGCCGGGAGGCGGTTGGAAGGCCTGACCACGCCGCCTCCACGGATCTCAAGCCGCGTCTTCCTTCCGGCGTGCCTCGCGCTCCCCCTTGTGGCCGCCGCTGGAGATGCAGCGGGATATTCCGGCCCAGAGCTCTCTCCACCTTCCTGCCCATAAAGCGGGGTGGGCCATCCGGCTGCGGGGCCACCAAGACCCTGTCCCGCTCCTGAGGACGTGAGATGACAAGGTACTTCCTTCCCCCTCCTGGCCCCAGTGAGTATGCTGACCCGGACCCCCACCTGCTCTCCCTGGTTTGGCTTCCTTTGGCCCATCCTGTCCACAACCACACTACCCCCTCCACCCTGCTCCCTGCCTCCCCAAACCCCACACCAGCCCTCCTCCCCGCACCGGCCCTCCCCAGACCCGGGCCCAGCATCCCAAGCCCCTCAGGACTCTGCAGAAGAAGAGGGAAGCCACTTACTGGGTGCGCAGCCGACGCGCAGGCAGTCTGGGGGGGCCATGGGGCGGGCAGAGGGGAGGGGAGACAAAAAGGCAGAACAATTTTTTTTTTTTACATCCTTCACAGGGAGGGGTGTCTGCGGGCGGGGGTTCCCCCGGGGCCACTTTCCGGGGACCACGCGTGCCCAGGTGCCCTCTCCCCTTCCTCAGGGGGACCCTGTACCTCCTGTCCCCAAGAGGGCTCCAACCCTCCCCAGGCTGGGAGGCGGGCAGGCAGGTGACAGGAAGGGGGCTTGCTTCTCCCTTTGTGGGAGGGCCCGGGCCTCTCCTGTCCGAGGGAGATGGCACCCTGGGAATCTCAGCGTACACGGGATCGCAGGGTGCTGAGGGCTTGGCCAACCCAACGTCTCCCCGTCTCCGGGAGGGAGGCGTGGGGCAGGCCAGCGTCCCTGCACCCTGCTCTGGGGCGGCTCCCTGCTCAGAGCCCAGGTGGTGACCGTCACTCCCCAGGTCCTCTGGGCTCTGAGCCGGAGGGGTCTGCCCCAGGCCCACCCCGAGGCCACAAACCTCCCCGAGCCCCAGGAGGCTGCCCCTCTCCTACAGGAACCTTCCTTCTCCCTTCCTGGTCTGGAGGCCGCCGGGCTCACCGGCCAGTGGCCCCTCGCCCTGAAAAGGAACTGGTGTTCGTCTTCCTAGGAGCAGCCCGGCCTCACAGGGGGGACACCGAGGCCCCCAAAGCATGGCTTCTGAGGGCACAGCAAGTCAGGGGCCGGCAGGCACCACAGGCTGCTACCCCCAACTCCAGGCTGCGGGCTCCACTGGCCAGAGTGCACGGTCTACGCGGAGCAGCACCCTGTGGCTCCGAGCCTCCGGCCACCCCCTTCCCCCGGGGGACACATTACCCACATGCCAGCGGGCCAGCCCCGAGGGGGAACAGAGCACTGGTCCTGTGAGGCCGCCCCCTCGGGTCCACCAGCAGGAGCTGCAGCCAGGAGGTAGGGAGGCTGGCTGAGACTCTGCAATGGCAAACCTGAGCCTCGGCTCCCCCCACCCCCTGCTGTGAACCGAGGGCCTGAGCAAGGGGGTCCTGAGCTGGGGCAAGAAATGGGCTGTCCCTGTCCTCTCAGAGGGGGCAGTGCCCAGTGCTGTGAGCAGCACTATCCTGGCATCCAGTGGCCCTGGCTCTGCCCAGACCCCCGGGTCCAGGAAGCAAGGGGCGCCGGGCACCTGGCATGCCCTGGGCCGGAAGGTTCCTGCAGGGAAGGCCAAAGACTCCCCTGTGCTCGGGGGCACGGCCCTTGGGCGGTACGCTGAGCTCCACACGCGTTGTCAACCGCAGCAGAAGAGTGGGGGAGCAGCCGGGACCCTGAGCCACAGCCTGGCACCGCGGGAGTCAGGGGAGGCCGGAGGCCAAGGGCAGACACGGGAAGTCAGAGGCCAGGAAGAGGAAGGAGGCAGAGGGAGCAGAGAGGAAAGAGGAAGAAAGGGAGCAGAGGGAAGGAGAAGCTGGACGGGGGTGGGGAGACGGACGGGGAGGGGGAAGGGGGGAATGGGGAGGGCAGGGGGAGGGTGCCAGGCCTGGAGTCAGGTCACGGGGGCTCTCAGGCCAGCAGAGTCTTCACCAATGAAGGGTCCAAAAAAGAAAAAAGGGGGGGAGGGGCCGGCTGACTCCATGGGGGAGAGGCCCGGTTCTTTCCCTCCCAGCGGGGGGAGCGCCGGGATGGGTCCGTCTGTCCAGAGAAGGGGTGTCAGCTCCAAGCCCACCCGCTCAGCGGCCACACCTCAGAAGCCCCCGCCCAGTGGGGTGAGAGGGAAGCAAACCCTTTGGGGATGGCCCCAGGAGGGAGCTGTGCCATGCCATCCGGAGGAAAGCCAGGAGGTCAGTGAACCGAAGGGCCTCAGTGCGCCCTCGGTGCGGGGCACAGCCACCCACCGGCCGGTCAGGCACCTGCGCCTCGGTCAGGGGTGGACAGGGACCGGTCTGCGCATACACAACGGGCCTGGCTGGACACAGACCAGGCGGGGAGAGGGGTGTGTGACGGGCCGGGTGGGAGGAAGCCACCTGCACAGGAAGGAGCCGAGGGGAAGAACCGGCTTCCCGGCCCCCTCTGACCCTGCCACCCCAGCCCCCCAGCTTGCAGGGGGCGCAGTGGGGAAGGCTGCTGTGCAAGGGGCCCCAGGAGCCACTGGCCAGTCTGCTCTCAGGAGCAGTGCCACGGAGGCAGCCCCATCCAGAGCTGCGGGCCAGAGCCTGGCCGACAGGGGGAGCCGGAGAGCTGCTGAGCAGCCGCGTGGCCGTGCCCTCCAGCCGGGGCTGAAGGCTGTGGGGTGTGACGTGTGTGAGCCTGGCTTACACCTCCAACGGGAGTTGGACTTGCTCCGTCCGGCTCGATGGGGGCAGAGCCAGGTGCCCGGGCAGGGACTTGAGAAGGGGAGGCTGCGCGGAGGAAGAAGGACCGTGGCCAGCATGGCCGTCTCAGACAAGAGCTCCTGGCACAGCGGGTCCCAGCCCAGAGGGGCCTCCCATCCCGGGGGGAGGCAAGGACAGTTCACATCCGGGGACGGGCTGACGGGGTGACTTCTGAGACCCTCCAGCTCCGAGATGCTTTCAGTACAATGCAAGGCGCCCTCCGAGTGTTCTCGCTGACAGCAGGGACCACATGGGCACTTCCAGAAAGGGTGGGTGAGAGGGACAGAGAGCCGGCTGGGTGCTGCCCCAGGAGCCATGGCCAAGGCAGAAGGAGCAGGGGCACAGGTCACACTGAGCAGGGTGAGGAGCCTCCAGGGACAGACGGCCTCTGCGCAGGCGGCAGGCTGCACAGCTCCGGGACCCGCCGGGGGCACCGAGGAGCAGGAGGCGGGGCAGGCCGGAGGCATGGGGTCTCTGACCCCGGCCTCTGCTCTCGGCCTCTGCTCTCTCTGGCCGTCTCCGGAGGCGGGCAGAGTGGATGATCCCCAGCCGCCCGTCCAGTGGTCACGGCGGACCGCTCCCGCCTCCGGGCCGGCACCCAGGCTGCGCCAGGCCACTGAGCCTGGGAGCGGCATCGGCTGGCTTCCCTGCCCATCCGTCTTCTCTCCATTCCCCAGAAGCGGTCCAGCCAGCACTGCGGCCTCGATGGCATTGCCTGACGGGGCCAGGCAGGCCCTGCGTGGCGGGCAGGATGGGGATCAGAACAGGACCCTGAGGTGGGATCCTGTGGAAGGAAGCCAGCCCCCCCCCCAGCCCCCCCCCGGCCGGCTGCAGCCCACAGCCCCAGGCCTATCCTCAGGCGGTTCTCCTTCGGGAAAGCGGGTGCGTCTATACTTGTCTCTTGCTCTGTGCGCTGTCTTCACTCCCGTTATTCCACCACAGCCTCAGCCATCAGAGTGCGGAGTGAGGACTCTCATCCCCATTCTACAGAGAGGGAAGCGGAGGCCTGGAGAGGAAATGACTTACCAGCCGTCAAGGGGACCAGGGCTAGAACCCAGATCCTCTGGCCCCATCACAGCCCAGGGCCGGGACCGGTGTGGGCTGGCTGAGTCTGCGTGATCGCGCAGCAGCCTCACGCCTCCCTGTGCACGCATCACTTGGCATTTGCGGACACACGCGTCCGCACAGGCATTTGGTCACAGCTGGTCATGGGCCAAGTCAGAGACCGTATCTCTGTGGCCGGGGCCAGGCACAGCCAGAGGCAAGGGTGCCTGCAGCCTGAGGCCGCCTTGTTCTGACCTTCTGTCACACCAACAGGAAACCGCACCCATGGGAAGGACAGACTGGATCCTGAGGGCCCCGGAGAATGTCTAATCAGAAGGAACCCGGGTTTCTCCCCGGGGACCTGGAGCCCCGGGGAGGAAGCGTGTCTGCGTCCCGCTAGCGGAAGGCCCAGCACCTGCTGTGTTCCCACTGCGCACAGAGCGAGGGCTCTCCTGTGGGCAGACCTGGGCAGCCGAGCAGCACAGGCCACTCATGGGCCCCAGGCTGGCGCCTCCTCCTGTGGCACCTCAGGGTGCTGGGGGGAGGGGGGGCCAGAGCGCTGGCCCGAAGGCGCTTCCCGTCCGGCTCCCCTGCAGCACCACCGCTGCCGCCGCCGCCACTCGGCTGTGACCTGTGGTCCTGCTAGAGGCAGAGCCTCGGGGAACCTGAAGGCAGTCAGAGGCCCGGCTGCCCGCACACCTCCGGCTTCCGCTCCCGCCTCCGTCTGCAAAGCCTGGTCCTAGCAGGAGACCAGGGGCCAGTAGTGCATGTTTATAAACAAGGTGGTGGCCCGTCTGTCCTCCCGACGCCCTGGAGACCATGTCAGCGAGACTCCAGATGGACTCTGAGAAGCTCAGAGCTGTGTTGCCTGGTCGAGGGTTCTAATCCGCTCAGGGCGGGACCCGACGGCCAAGACCTGCCTGCACAGCAGGCACCGGGTGCTACCATCTCCTCACTGAGTGTGTCAGGGCTGGACAGATGGGACCGTGGCCTGGACAGACAGGACACTCACCGCCAGGGCCTCCCGGCTGTAGTCCAGCGGTTTCACCCACCGCTCTGCCGGGATGGCGGACACCTGGCACTTACAGGGGGTCCCGGGAATGTCAGTGAGTGAGCCCAACAGCCCTCACGGTCCTGCCTGCTGACCCCCAGGGCAGGGCCAGCACGGGGCAGGGCAGAGACCCGAGCCTGATGGTGAGGCCTGGACGCTCGCACCCAGCTCTATGAGAGGCAGTGAGGGGGGCGCCGAGCTTCAGGCAGATGCCCTGAGTCTGAGCCCAGCCCCCCACACCCCCATGACCCCCGTTAGCGTGACCCTGGGTCATGAATGCCACAGTCTATTAAAAGGGACAGCAGCATCTATCTGAGACCTGGTGTCACCACAGGGCAGCCACAGGACGCAAACGTGGCAGATGGCGAGTCCCATGCGTCCGTGTCCGTGTGCGCCTGCACCAGACCCAGACACAGTGTTCAGAGGGGAGCACTGAGGCGCTGGGAGGGGTCTCAGCGCTGGATCTGCCTCTGCCCTGGGCTGGGCGCACGGGTGCTGCCCAGTGAGTGAGCCATGGTGAGCAGCGGGTGAGGCGGCACCAGAGTGAGCTGTGGTGTGTGCGCCCGGGACAGAGGCCGCCAAGGCCAGGTGAGCACCAGGGAGCAGCCCCAGGCCCCACACACTCGGGCGGTGGTGTGGCCAGGGGTGCCCTCACCGTGCGTCCTCCGGGCTCTCACCCTCCCGCCTCCAAACCCTCACTGGGCACCACCAGCTTCTCTGGACAGAGGGGTGAGTCAGAGGCGGGCGTGGGGGTAAGTGGGGACAGGAGCTTCTCCGGACAGAGGGGTGTGAGCCAGAGGGCGGTGTGAGCCAGAGTGGGGGGGTGGTTACCGAGGTTGACCGTGAGCTTCATCTGGCCCCCGTCCAGCTCGAGGCGCAGGGTGTCGGCCGACTCCCTGGAGGTGGTGGCCATCATGAGCCCGTAGGCCCGCTGGGACATGAAGCGCAGAGACACGTCCTCCGCCTCCGTGTGCATGGCGTTCGGCAGCATGATCTTCATGTACATGGAGCCGTCGTAGCTCAGCACCGTGGCCTCTGCCCGGGAGTGGGGAGGGGAGAAAGGGGAGCGGGGAGCGGGGCAGGCAGAGGCCAGTGGAGGGAGAGAAGACAGAGTCATCACCAGGAGGACAGCAGGCTGGTGGAGCAGGCAGGGGGATGGGGGAGGAGGGCGGGGGATGGGAGAAGGGCCGGGGCTGGGGGAGGAGGGCCGGGGCTGGGGGAGGAGGGCAGGGCTGGGGGAGGAGGGCCGAGGATGGGAGCAGGCGGGGAGGGGGGGGGGCGCGGGGCCGGGGGAGGAGGGCGGGGCCGGGGGAGGAGGGCTGGGATGGGAGCAGGCGGGGAAGGCCGCCTCACCTCTCTCGCAGACGCGGCCCAGGAAGCCCGTGCCCACGCAGTCGCAGACGAAGCGGTTCCAGCCCTCGCGGCAGGCGCCCCCGTTGCGGCAGGGGGCGGACGCGCACTGCTTCAGCGTCTCCCGGGAGCAGAAGGGGGCCACGCCCGCCGCCCCCTGCGCCTCGGCCAGGCCCCGCAGGTCGCGGCTCCGCCCGTCGATGAAGAGGTCCCGCACGCAGCCCACGTAGCCGGCCCGCAGCGCCGCCGTCCACACCTCGGGGGGCAGCGGCATGTCCACGCGCCCCCCCTCCGGGAGGCCGCCCAGGTACAGCTCGCTCTCCAGGTCCAGGATCTCACTCTCCCCCGTGGCCAGGAACGGGGTGCTGCGGCTGTTCACCGAGATGGAGCCTAGGGGTCACCAAACAGCGGGCCTCAGCAGGCAGGACGGACGGGCCTCCCCACCCGCCCTGCAGCAGTCCTGGGGGAAGCTCAGCCTCCCTCGCCAGCTCAGACACTGCCTGACAAAGGTCCCCCAACTGCAGCTCACGTGAGCCAGCCCAGCCCGGCTGCAGGGTGAGGTCCAGACTCCTCCCTCCCCACCTGAGCGAGTCTTTGGAGGATGCACTGGAGGTAGACACACCCCAAAGGGCTGGATCACTCCCGGGTCATTCCCGCCCCCCTCCCTTAAGCCAGGAGCTAGAGGCGCAGGTCCCTGAGGTTTCCCAACGAACGCCAACTGAGCGTTCGTGACCACGTGCCAGCACTTGGCACTCTGCACGCCGCACCACGTAAGCCTCAGGCACAGATAAGGCTGTCCTTCACGACCCCATGTTGCAAGGCCAGCTGGCAGCCAGGCGGGGGTGGCTGGTGCGGAGTTCCCCTCCCATAGAGGGGAGACCCGTTAACTTAGGGGAGATTTGGGCTCAGGTAGGAGCTTCAAGGCGACCACTGAGCAAGAGGAAATTAAACCGAGCATAGGCCTGGCCCGAGGGACAGGCGCTGCGTGTTCAGCTGTAGGAGCCCCTGGGCAGTCACGTTCATAGGGGCAGAAAGCAGGCCAGCGACCGGGGCCCAGGGGCAAGAGGTACTGCTCGATGGGAAAAGGAAAGGTCTGCAGATGACTGAGAGGGGTGGTAACAGGAATGTGGACGCACCCATTCTGCCACCGAACTGTACACCTAAAATGCTAAAAGGGGAAGTTTTAGGTTATGTATAATTCACCACTCTTCTGAAACCAGGGAATAGGTCAGAGGGCTTTGCTGGAATGCCCGCTCAAGCATGTGTGCTGGGTGCAGGGGTGGGCCTGGGCCCCTGGACATGGCCAGAGCTGGTCAAGGCAGTGGCCCCGGGCCAGCCAGACCTCGTGGGTGGGCCCTGAGCTCTGGGTGAGGCCACGGAGATCCCTTCCTGGAGGCCACAGCGAGCAGGAGGCCAGGAGTCCCGGCAGCTTTCCAACCTAAAGGGCCACTGGCCACCCGTGGAGACAAAGGGAGCCGGGGAAGACCCCGTGGGGCCTCCTGAGACAAAACCGGGGGTGGACCCACTGACCATGAAGCCTGGGGGAGGCAGCCCTGCCCTGAGGGAGAGGCAGACCCAGCTAACAGCCCATGAAGCGCGGACACTTCCGGGGCCATGGCAGCCCCGTCACCCTACAGAGACACGCAGCCCAGCGCGGTGGCCGCTGGGGAGCGCGACACCTCAGCTGATGTGGATGGGGCTTACACTGGATAATATGTCCGTCTCACGGACATCAGCTCTCCCTTTCCCAGATAATTCTCTCGTGTTCGACAAGATGAATTAGGCAGAAGACAAGATGAGGGTGGGCAGGAGGACTGAGGGGACGCGTGGAGGTGAGGGGAGCTAAAAGCAACAGGAGTTTCAAGACAGCGGCCGCCTGCCCTCGGCACGCTCTGCTCTGCAGCTTCCCTGTGCTGGGTCCTCACTGGGGCCACTGTCAGCTCCCCACCCCCAACCCCACCCCCCAGTGCCCTGCGCCCCCAGAACAGCTGTGACAGCAAAGACTCTAGTTCATGCGCCCTCTGCTCCAGCACCTTGGACAGCGCCCAGCGTGCCAGCAGCTGTGCTCAGTTAATATTTCTAAAGTGAATTAATAAAAGAAAACTGAATGGGTCTGGACAGTGGCAGGCATGCTGGGAATAGTTCTTAGGGGAGTGAGATACCACTCTGTGGGAGGCCCTGTGCTGAGACCTTTTCAGGGTCCTGCCATTTTCTCCTCTTGATGGGCGATAGGCCTGAAGTCGCCCACACAGTAGTGAAAGGGCGGAGGTGTGACCCCAGGTCTCCACCAGGACAGAAGGGACAGTGCAGGGCAGGGAAGCCAGTGGGAGACGCAGGAGGAGTTGGGGAAACTAGGACAGAGGGGCCTGGGAGGAGTGAGGGTCAGGGTCAGGAGCGGCCAGGGTGGGAGAGGGCGGAGGGCTCCCACCTTTGCGCCCGTCCCTCTGGAAGTCCACGTGGCACCACTCTCCGTCGTTGACCTTGCGGCTGGACGCCCGCAGCTTGATGCCTCCGGAGCCCATGTCCAGCAGCAGGTAGAGGTAGCCGTCCAACAGCTCCATGGCGAAGTAGTCGGCCCGCTGGGCGGCGCCGAGGCTGCCGGCCCCCGGCCCGGCCCCGGCCGCGGCCCGCCGGCCCTGGCTGAAGAGCAGCAGCCCGTTGGGCTCCGTGGTGCGGAAGTCCAGGGAGATGGAGCCGGTGCGCTTGGCGCTCCAGCGGGGCAGCGCCACGAAGGCCTCGGGGCTCTCAAAGGTTACGGGGTCCAGGGCAGCCACGTCTTCACAGCGGAAGGACAGGTCCCCCTGCAGCTTCATCTTGGGGTCCCCTTCCTTTGCCAGGCGGGACAGCTCCAGCTTGAAGTCGTTGTTCTTGTAGACCACCTGTGGGAGGGGGCAGGGATGGAGAGGTGGAGCGGCCGGGCTGGCCCGTCTGCCCAGCACCGTGGCCCGGGCCCAGCCCTGGGGGCCCTGCTCCGCTCCACCGGACCACGCGTGGCCTTTGTTCTAGAACCACATGCACACAGGCTGTGAGCACGCCCCCGCCCCCCACGCTCAGTACTGCCTTCCTGCCCAGCTCTGCAATGAGGCAGCAGCGGCCAGTGACACCTCCCAGCTCTGTCTTCTCCTCTGCACCCTCCTCTCAGCCACCGCCACAGCAGGTGCTCATTTTACTGGGAAGCAAGCGAAGAGCTGGCCAGGCCGGGGCACTTGGCCAAGGTCACAGAGCGGAGAGCGGAGGGCTGGGACCCAGCCACAGGGGCTGAGCCTTCACAGCCAGCAGCTGCTCAAGGTCCCCCGAGAGGATGTGAAGGAGAGGCCGCTGGGCGGGGTCGATGGCCTCGGGTTCTAAAAAGAGGAGGATGAGCGGGCACAGAGGCAGGGGGCTAGCCAGCACAGACCACGTCACACGGGGCGGCGAGCGCTCGCTCGGGCAGCCCGGCCCGGCCCGGCTACTCACGTCCTTGAGGCAGCCCATGAAGTTGTTGCTGACGGGCGAGCCCGGCAGGTCGGCGGTGTTGGGGCTGCCCCCGATGTAGAAGAAGTCGTCGGAGCCCAGCATGGTGTAGTCCTCCTGCGTGTAGCCCGTGGTGGTCAGGATCCCGTCCACCGAGATGGTCACCTGCCCGGCCCAGGGCGGGAGGGAGAGACAAGGAGACAACCGGCATCAACTCCCTGGGGAGAGCCGAGGGCTGGGCGAGGGAGGGGCCGGGGGGCAGTGGGGGAGGGGGCCGGACCCCCCATTTTTATGTCTGCTTGTCTCAGAGGAGGAACAGTGGGGGGAGAGGGGGAGGGGGGAAGGAGGCAGCACAAGATTGGATGGTCTCAGGGTGGGCGAAGGCCTGCCCCACGCCCAGCTCAGCAGGCAGAGGCCTGAGGGTACGGGAGCGCTCCCCAGAACCAGTTCCTGGATTGGCTCCGAATGGGAGCGGGCACCCCAGGTCAGGGCTCCAGGATGGGGGATGCGAAGGGCACCCTCAGGCCCTTCCTCCTGAAGATGCTCTCTGGACCCGCATGCGACTGGCAGAGACCCAGTTTCTTCCCCCCCCCCCCATCTTGGCGGCTCCAACTCCCTGCAGGCTTCCCCCCCCCTCCCCCCCCCAGGGCGCTGAGGAGCCTTCCAGCCTCAGCCAGTAGGGTGGTGGCAGCGAGCAAGGACATGAGGAGCTAGAACTGAAACATTCCTGAGCCTTGGAGCCTCCAGAGTGGGGGGAGCGGGGGTGGGGGGCAGAGCATCCTCAGGGCCGATGCCCACCACTACACCCCTTTCCTGAGTCTCTTACGCCCAGATCCCTCCACTCAGGTCCCTCTTGTCTCCCAAGGAGAGGGCAGCTTCACTCATCCACCTGCCTTTCCCTCCGTCTTCCTAACCGAGGCCACCGTCACTCTAGGGGCCAGGCCAGGTTAGCGCAGAAGGGGACAGGGCTCACCCAGGACACCTTGGCCGTGGGCAAAAGTCAGGGAGAAAAGGATGGGCCGCCTGCTACTCCAGGGGTGAGAAGGGGCACAGTGGCCGGAGGAGGCAGTGACTGGGGGAGAGTGGCAGTGCAGGGAACTCTCAGACTACCCCTCCTCAGGCCAATCCCACCCCCCACCCCCGCCCCTGCTTTAGGACAATCAGCTGGCAAGTCACCCCTCTTCCCACTCCCCTAACGTGCTTCAGCACCCCCTTTTCCGGCAAAGTCTGGAGATTGGGGCCTCCCAGGCCCACCTGTACCAGTCCACCTGCACAGGCCACCAGCCAGCTTCCGGGGACTGGTCTCAGGAGGCCATGGTCGTGGGCAGGCATAGTGTTAGAACTCCTACAGGACGTGAGCAGAAGGGAGCAGGGGACTACCCCACAGTACCCCGAGTCCCCGCCTGCTGAGCTGGAGCCTTCCGGTGGGGGTGGGGGGGAGTGCAGGCTGAGCAGAACCAGGGCCCAGGGGCCCCTCCTGGGAACCATCGAACCTTGTGCTGAGGATCTAGGTTCAAGGGCAGATGGAAAGGGGTATCTCCGTGGGAGGAGGAGGGGTGAAAGCGTCAGAGTCTTGCTTGGAGGGGAGGGCTGGTCATTATTGTTTATTTCTTCTCCCTCCCTCCCACCTGAGGCTGGGCGGTGGGGGTCCGGGTGGGAAAGGGAAGGGTCAGAGTGTTAGTCACAAAGACATGCAGACAGGGTTAGACCGGGCAGAGGGGCTGGAGGGACGGAAGGAGGGGGCTGGGCTGAAGGGTGGGGAAGACAAGGAGGGGTGGCAGGTGCAGGGGTCTCCCTGGACAAACTCCGCTCCCTCCTGCTCTCCACCTGCACGTTGGACTGGGCCACTGTTAGTTCCTGAGCCCACATCTGGCCACCCCAAAGAGACAGTCAGCTCCTGAAGGGTGGGCTCCCGGCCCGGCCGGCGTGACTCAGGGATTGAGTGTCAACCTATGAACCCAGGGGGTCACGGTTCAACTCCCGGTCAGGGCACGTGGCCGAGTTGCTGGCTCCGTGCAGGAGGCAGCCGATCAATGCTTCTCTCTCATCACTGATCTCCCTCTCCCTTCCTCTCTGAAATCAACAAAACATTTTTTTTTATTTATTAAAAAAGAATGGGCACCTGGCCTGATGTATCCCTGTAACCCCACCAATCCCAGCAAGGGCCAGGGACACATCAGAGTCATCCTCAGGGCCGATGCCCACCACTACACCCCTTTCCTGAGTCTCTTACACCCAAGTTGGAAGTGAACATCAAGTCACCTCAGAAGCCAGGGCCACAGCCTGTGTACCATCTATTCGCCCTCCGCCCCGGGGGCCTCTGGTGGCAGAGCCTCAGTCCTCCGAGACTGCTCGAACCAGGCACCCCTGTTTCTGTGGGGGGAGGCAGGGCCTGCCCAGCCCCAAAGCTCCCCAGGAAGAGGCTCATCTGGCCCTGTCAGTACCCTCAGCTTCCAGCCCGCCCGGCACTGCGCTGTGCCGGCCCCGGCCTGGAAGCCAGGCACCAGCTGCAGCATCTCCCCTCGGCGGGCTCTCCTGGGCCCGGCCCCTGCCTCTGCCCTCAGAGTTATAAGGACCTGACTGGAGGGGAGGGGAGAGGGTGCCCTTCTCCACTCTTCTGCAGACTGGGTGCACATCTGACCTTGCCCCCAGCTTTATGCCATGCGATGCCCCCTAGTAGAATAGGGTGGCCTTAATCACCCTCCTATCTGTGCCCCACATTCACCACTATTTCTGTAGCGCATCCCTGGCCCAGGGGGTGGAAGAGAGGGTAGGAGGGTGGGGAGCACCAGGAGATTCGCGGAGGAAGGGGGGTCAGCTGGGGTGGGGAAGGGGAGGAAGTGGGGGCGGGCACTGGTGGGAAGGAAACCAAGGGCAGGGGAATGGAGGGAGGTCTCGGGAAGGCAAGGAGGGAGATGACGGATTAGTAAACCCAACTGTCTCCTCAGACAAACCAAAGTCCAGACACAAAAATGGTGGGTTTGTTAGTAAAAGCAGGAAACAGGGGACTCGGTCCCCTGTCCCCCTCCACCCTGGGGTTCAGGATGCCCCGGCCCCCCAGCCCCCCCGCACAGCTTCTGGAAGGGGTAGGGCCGGCGGGGAGGAGGCAGGGGGGGCATGCCACACAGAACAGCCACTGCATCAAGGGCGCATGCGGGTTAGAGGGCCAGGGGGCGGGCCCAGCAGGAGACAGAGCACAGCCACCGTGAGAAGGCATGCCCGCCAGGCCGGGGAGATGGGGAAGCAGAGATGGAGGCTAAAGAGCGGAGGGGACAGGAAGGAGACGCTTCCTTCCAGCAGAGGAGGGGAGGGGCCCCACTAGGACATCCCTGTGGGCCGAGAAAGGAAGGGAGGGGCCATGAGACTCAGACCTTCCCCCCCAGAGCGTGCCCAGGCGCTCACGCCCACGGCCCACACACCACTCCTCACAGACCCCAGACACGCCTGTCTCTCTCTCTCACACACACACATACACACACACACATCCCACTGGCGGCAGGCAGAGGGGAGGGCTCGGTGGGCTCATTTCCAACCAGCATCCTTTCTGTCGGCAGAACCACGGCCAGGGCCCCAAGACACAGCGCAGACAAGGCACCCAACCCAGACCTTCCGCTCAGCCAGGCCACTCCACACAGACAGGCGGGCCTGAGGCAGCCAGAAGGAAGGGGCCACAGCTCTGCCCCAAAGAGCCGTGCCCAGCCAGGGAACCGAGTGGGGAGCACCGAAGACCCAGGAGCCCAGCGCCCAGCCACCCAGCCCCGGCTCCACTTCCCGGGGGCGGGGAGGGTGGCTAGAGGTGCTACAAGGGATGGGAGGGCTCTCTACCCTCCCCACTGTCCACTGACCTCCCCTCCCCTCTGCTCAGCTTGGCTCCCTGCACGGGGGTGGGCTGGTACGATGTCAAACCAGGCCCTGACCACAAACACCCCTCCCCCAAGGCCACGCCCCAGGAGGGAAGGCAGGCAGAGCGGGAGCCCGCTCTGGCATCATCCAGCACCCTCCTCAGTTCCCTGTGTAATCACAGAGCCCCAGCCTGGCCGGGGGGAGAGTAAGACTGAGTGAGGGCCGTGTTCTGAAGGTGGGGGCTGAATGGGCTTTGGGGAGTCAGGACGCCCCTTGGCGTGTGGGCAGCACTGAGTCACCGGGCACCTGCTTTTCTGGGAGATGCCACTTCTGTGTCATCAGGTCCTCAGGGCTCCGGGACCTGATGACACAGAAGTGGCATCTCCCAGACGGGAGGGAAGGTCTGCAGGGCCCTGACTCTCAGACGGGGCGGGGCCAGAGGGCCGGGAGGACCTCGGAGGGAGGCGAGCAGCCCCGCTGCAGGCAGATGCTTAGCCGTTTGTTTGGGGTTGGGGAGAAACTGGTTGGGAAGACACCCCGGGAAGATGGCCCAGCCGGCAGTGACAGCCCCACGGTCCATCCTGGCATCTGGGTTTGAGGCACAGAAACTTCAGGTCAGAAACCCTGAGGCCTCCGCCATTTTTTAAACAACCCATTCTCCCTCTCGGACTCTCAGCTGTAAAAGGGGGTTAACCACCCCATCACTCGCCTCCTCCCAGGCTGACTGAGGCTCACAGAGAAAATGAAATGAGAGCACCAGGATTTCCCGTCACCGGCCGGGTGAGCCCACGCTTCCCCTGGGCCTCAGTTTCCCCATCTGCTAACTGGGAGTGATCTCTGCCTGCAATCTAGACATCCATGGAGTTTAAATTATATTCAAAAAGTGAGAGCTAATTAGAGGAACCAAGGTCCCTGGTGTGTGTACAAAGAACTATTATTCTTTTTACAAGAAAACGACCATCAGCCCGACCACATCTGATCCAAACCTCTCAACTGGTTTCACCCTCTCCCCCAGGGAGAAATGTCCAAATAGCAGGAAAAGAGTTAATAAAAATAATTAACTCCATCTCTCGGAGCCCCACTCTCTGGCTCCCTGGGACAGATTTATCGGGGTTCACAAGGTCACCCGAGGCAACAGCTCCGATCCCCGATCCCCAACAGCGATGCTGGCACCGGGGAGCACGGCCCTTGGTGACGAAGACTTTAGCCAGGGGGAAGCCCCTCGGGTTCTATGCTTCGTAGCCAGCTTGCTCACCCCGTCTCTCCTCCTCCCAGACCCCATTCCTGAGGCATTCTGGGGTTTCACACAGTTCCTTTAGGACTGATTCCTAAGGGATGGGAACAGGGTGTCGGGTGGGGAGCGATCGTACGCTCCAGGGGTGCTGTGGGGAGGGAACTGCATCTTTACAAACACCCCTGCCCTGGCCACACTAAGTGTCAGTCAGCATCTTAAAAACTTCATACAGTACACGTGCTTTCGCATGCATGACCCCTCCTGACCTCCCACTGGCCCCAGGAAACAGGCCATGCAGGTGTGTCATCAGATGGGTGGGGATCTGAACTCCAGCCCAGGACACATGGCCCATTTTTAACTGAACTGAGACGGGAAGGAAGGTCTGCAGGGCCCTGACTCTCAGACGGCATTCCCCAGGAGCCGGGGGTGTGCCTCTGTCCCAGGAGGCGCTGTACAGACAGTACTGGGTGGCCGGCCTGGGGGGTGGGCAGCAGCTAAACCCTGAGCAGCAACTGGGGAGCCGAGACTGGGAGGGGTGGTGCTGGGACCACGAGTGGCTCAATTAAACATGGAACGACTGGGCTACCAGGTGAGACCTCTTCGTGGGAGAGCTGGGATGGCTACAGGCAGGCCCGGCTCGGGCCGAGCAGAGGGCAGGCTGCCGGAGCCCGCGGTGCAGGGAAGCACAGACCTGCGAAAGCAGGACCAGCCACATCGGCCTCAGAGGTAGGGCCTCCCGGGGAGGTGGGGAGCTTAGTTATCCTGCTTCCCACCCCGCCGGCCCGGCAGCCACACAAACCTGGGGGGCCGGGAAGGCCAGGCCGCTGCCCCACGCAGCGTGGGCCCCGTGGGAGCAGACACGTCCACCTGAGGGCGCTCAGTCCCTCTGCATTATTAATAGGCGATGACTAACCGCCTGCCCCCGCAGAGCCCAGCCCGGCAGGCAGGAGGGAATCCCAGGGGATGGCGCCGTGGGCCTGCAGGCACACACACACCTCCACGTGGCGCCCGCCCCAAGCCTCCCCCCCCCCCACACACACACGCAGTCACATGGCCCCGCCTCACACTGGCATTTACACATGGCGCGTCACCAGTAGAATCCCACAAACACAGCGCACAGCCTCCCACTAACACCCCCCATGACACGACAGCATTTACACACACGCGCACCCACACACCAACACACACCAGCTGCGTTTATCCACACACCACGCCCACACTCACGGGGACTGAGTCCAACCCAAACAGAGGAGCTTGGCGACAAGCACCCCAACTTCACCCCCGCTGGGCCTCCTCCTCTCGCCCCTCCACAGGGAAGGAAGCGGCCCCGGGCAGAGGCCGTGCGGGACAGGCAGGCGATAGAGCGCGGGAGAGATGGAGGGGAGGAGACAGTGAGAAACACAGTGTTAGTCAGAGCGGCAGAGCTATGGGGGACTGGACGCTGTCCCTGGTGGGGAAAGATCATTCGTGCCATGCAGATGTGGGGGAAGGCGGGACCAGGAGCCCTCGAGGTTGAGAAGCGAGGGTAGGGATGTCACCTATCCCCTGGCAGCCAGCGTGGGGCAGCCCCCAAACTGGTATGCACTGGTGATCGGAAGGAGCAGTCTGGACTGGTCCCAGGCTGCTGTGCACCTCCCAGGCCACTTCTGCCCCCCTCAGGGAGCCTGCCCGGCTGGCTGCCACTGGAGGTCGCACCCCAGCCCCCTCCTCCAACTCGAGGGACCCGTCCAGGAGTGACGGTGAGCAGAGCGGAGCATGTCATGGGATGGTGTTTTCCATGGATTTTCAGGAGACCAAGAAAGAAACTAAATCAAAGAGGGGGGAAAAACGAGGGAGGGGGGAAATGAACAAAACAAAGCAATAGAAAGAAGCAGCCTGGCATCGGGGCTGGTCTAACCAGAGCCGATGAGCACGGGCCTGCCCCAGGCCCCTCTGGCCAGGAATCTGAAGTCAGGAGTCGGGGCGTTAGGGCAGGGACAGGCCAAATTCCTCGATTTCCATTTGTCTTTTGGATTTGAGTTTGGACCAAAAAAGAAACAAAAGGGAAGGAGGAAAACTAAAGGAGAAGCAAAAAATCTAAAAGGAAGAGCAAAACAACCAAAATCAAACAGGGGAAGGAAACAAAAGAGGGAGAATCGAACAGTTAAAAAAACCCACGGCAAACCAAACGGTAAGACAATTAGAGTGATATCTACCAGATAATGCAGTTTGTTTACCATAGCGTGTCCAATCCCTGCGTGCTTCACCGGAGATATGGGGGAGGGGCGGGGTCAAAGAAAACAAAACAACGAAGACGACAACAAAAGAACAGAACGAAAGAAAAGGAAAATAAAATGACCAACTGTGAAACTCAAGGAAGGAGGAGAAATATATGCCCACATATCGTTGGTGGTTTGCTCGGACCTGCCCACCTCATGATGGGAAGGAGAGATCAAACACACCCAAACATTGAACCCCTCTCCTCCCAGTCCGCCCCCCTCCCCTCCTCTGGATCCCTCTCCCCCATCCCCTCCCGGAGGAAGAGCCTGCTGAGGAGAAGGGGAACAGTTAGAGACCTTGGTTAGTAGAGAAGAAAACAACAAAAGAACTGGACCGAGAAAGCAAAGACTTAAAGATGGCCGACATTCCGCAGATGAGACAAAGGTTAGTTCAGTCTTTCACGCATACCTTGCCCCACCTGTCCCTGCCCATCCCTTGGTCCCCCGGGTTATAAGCGTATTAGTAACACACACAGAGTCGGCAAGGGGGGTTTTCCAACAGAGGGTGAAAGGGCAGGCAGGGGGTTAAGAAGCAGACCCACTTATGCAGTATTAGTACATCCTTCCGGCTGAAATGTTAGGACGTTGAGGGGAAGTGGGGGAGGGGAGCAAGGGGTGTGAGAAAGGGATGGAATGTTATTGACTTGGGTCATGGATGGGTGGGTTGGTTGGCTAACTGGTCAACCAGACGGCTTTCCAGAGAACTGGCTGAAGGGCAAGTTGGTGCCGGCCAACTGGCTGACCAATGACCATGTTGCGTTAATGGGTTAACTGTTCAGAGGTGGGCCAGCTGGCGGCCAGGCTGGAAGAAGAGTAGCCAGCACCCCTAGAGGATCCCGGGAGTGGCGAGGATGAGAGGTGACTTCATCTGGGGACACAGGGAAGGGTTGCCAGGGGCGTAGGAGGGGATATGGTTGTCTGCTTTTCCTAGGGATGGAGGATGGGCAGCTAGATCCGGGGAACCAGGGACAGGTTCGCCCTCGTTCCTTGAGAAAGGAAGAGAGAGTGAGCTGTCACCAGAATGAGGAACAGGAAGCTTGCCCTCCACGAGCTGGCAGAGGGCTCACTCTAAAATCACATCTAATCATCCCGTCTCTCTCCCTCCCTACCCCTCCCCTCTCCCACCCGCAGCTGACTCCTCCTTCCAGCCTAACTTGATTTTGCAGAACCCACATTCCCCAAAAAACGTCCCCCAGGTTCTTCAGCCACCCCACCCCCAATTCCCTCACGCTCCTGGGGCAGCCGCCCCTCCCAGAATTAAGTGCCCACCACCACCGCCCCTGCAAGCTGGTAAGGCTTTCCCAGCAGCCCAGCTCCCTTCCATGCACCCACAGATCCCTGCGCCTCCACTGCCCATAGCCAGAACTGGAAATTCACCCCCTCCACGCCGCGTACCTCTAAAACCCCTTTCTCCTCCCTCAGCCAGAAACCAGCTTCTTCTATCCCCACGGTCATTCTCTCTTCTGGCCAAAGATGGCAGCAACCGCCACCTTGGAAATCACCCTGGTCTGTCAGGGGAGATGGCAAGGGGCGGAGGCAGCTTCACGTTCCAGCACCAGGTGGGGGGACACCACTGCTTGATGCCCATTAAATACCAAATGCGTGCCCGAGAGGGTGGTTGTGAGGACAAGTATCCCCGGGACAGATCCATTAGAGAGCTATGATAACCAGTGGGCACAGGGCTAATTCAGGAACACAATTAATAAGGGCCTCGCGTAATTAAAAATAACAGAATTCAATATCTAGCAGCGAGAAGTGCTGAATAACCAATATTAATTGTCAGTGAGCAGACGCCATTTACGGAGCAGGAGGACGAGATCTAAGTGCGGGCGGGGCTGGCGCGCGGGGAGAGTGGGCAATGCCAGGGCCGGGGCTGTCCGACGGCAGGACTGTCCTAAAGCCAAGAGACCAACTAGTCG
Organism: Nyctalus aviator; assembly: GCA_036971965.1. Classification (NCBI taxonomy): domain Eukaryota; kingdom Metazoa; phylum Chordata; class Mammalia; order Chiroptera; family Vespertilionidae; genus Nyctalus; species Nyctalus aviator. The sequence continues at coordinate 3,720,566 of CM072929.1, read as the reverse complement.
GAGGGAGGAGCCAGCTTCAGGGCAGCTAAACAATTCACCCAAAAAAGGGAAGAGTCGCCTGGGGTCCCGGCACTCGTCCAACAGGCAGAGAAGAGGCACCGGAGGGGAGATGCAGCTGCTGCTCTTTTTGAATTGGAACTGGCTGTGGAAACTAAAGTTGAAAACTTCCAGCTTTCATGGACAACTTGCTTTTAGCAAACAGAAGAGCAGATTCAGAAACAAGCTTAAGAGGGAAGAGAGATGCCGGACCCGTGTGGCTCAGTGGTGGAGCGTTGACCTATGAACCAGGAGGTCACAGTTCCATTCCAGTCAAGGGCACAAGCCCAGGGTGTGGGCTCCATCCCCAGTGTGGAGTGTGCAGGAGGCAACTGATCAATGATGCTCTCTCATCATTGATGTTTCTCCCTCTCTCCTTCTCCCTTTCTCCCTGAAATAAATAAAAATACCTTTTTTTTTTTTTTTTTAAAGAAAAGATGTGAGTTCTAAGCCTGGGCCTTCCACTAAGGTGTCCACGGATCCAAAATTCCTCTGAAAGGCTGAAGCAGGGGACAGGGGGCCCCTCTAGACCTAGGGATCGGGGATCCAGAGCCCAGTCCATGGAGATCATGCCAGAGGGGCAATGATGGCAAATACTGGAGTGGAGCTCCCCCTGGATCCCATTCCTCTGACATGGCAACCCGTGCCTTCCCAAACGGCGGCTCCCAGAGAGCCGAACCTCAGACTAACAGAGGGAAGGGAAGGGTTTTCCCACTCACAGGACCCCTGCAGGAGCCCGGGGTGGGCGGGAGCACGGGATGGCAGCTCGATGAGAGAGGACGCCAAGTCACAGAGGGGAGAAGCCGGTCAGTGCATCACATGCTAACGTCTCATGGCCCACGGCCTCTGCAGAAACTACACCCGTCTACACCTTGCACTGAGTGTAGCCCCAGCCCTTCCAGAAGCCCAGAGGGGATTACACACAAAAGTCACAAAAGTCGGCATGAAGGCAACCTCCGTGGAGCTCGAGCAAGAAAAGCTCAGGACAAAGCAAAGAGCGGCCTGCTCCACGCGGGGCTGACTGGGCCGATCTCCCAGAGACAGGCAGACACTCGATGGTTTCCAGATCTGAGATCCACCCAGAGTGGCAGAAACCCAAGAAGGACTAGAGCCACCCTCACCTTCTGCACCAATGACAGCACCAGGCAGAGAACTGGAGGGGCGTGGAGTCGGGTGACTTCCGTGCCACCACGTCCTACCTGAATCGCTCTGGGCAAGGTGCCCTCCTTGGTTACATGGGAGCACCTCCCACTCACAGGGCTGTTAGAAAACTCCGGGAGATTCGAAAGAGAAACCAGACCCTTGAACTCAAGGGAGGGCTGGCGGAGGGTGGTGTGTGCACTTGGAGGAGGAGGTAGAAAGGGGGGCAGGGTCGAGGGAAGTCAGAGCGGGGTGGGGGCCTTCCTCCTGGCTCCAGGAAGCGACGGGGAGTCTTCCCCGGAGGGCGAAGGGTAGTTGGAGGCCCGTATGAAACAGATCTACTGGGTCCTCTTGTCCGAGATTCACCAACTGCCCTCAAGAAAGAGCCCAGTGAACCAGAAAAGAAAAAGACAACTAGAAAGACAGCTGAAGAGACGCAGTAGCTGCTGGCATTAGGCCCTCAAGGACCTTCCCACCGGGAATAGAGAAAAGAAATGATCGCAAACGCTGCCCATTCAGACAGCACGTGGTGATGGCGCTAGGGCACGGCAAAGAACAGAGCCTGGGGGTGGGGGCACCAGGGACGCGGCACGCAGCCAGGCCCCGAGGGGCGAAGGCCCACAGCTCAATGGGGGCAGAGAGCCCGTTGGTGTCAGTGCCCGAGGGCCGGGCCTGTGCTCTCGGGGTCACTGCGGGCAGCAGAGGCTCACCTTGCCCATGAAGAGCTGCCAGAGGTAAACTTTCCTCCGGCTCTGGAACCAGGGGCGAAGCTGAGGTTGGAACCCAGCCTGCCTGGCTCAAGCCCCACCCTGGGGTTTCACTGGGCAGAAAGGGGGGTGAAGGGGCTGTCAGTGGGATCCCTGTGGGAGCACAGGGGGAGCTGGGGAGCCTCGCAGACGGAGTGCCCCGAGCGGCACAGTTAGATCCTTTGACAGCCTGTGAGCTGCCAGAGAAAAAGATGGCCTGGGCCGGAAGGTGGGGGAGGGAGCCCCAAATGCCTGGAGGACCCTATTTTGGGGGAACTGCCTCCTTGGGGCCGGAAGCTCCTGGAAGTCTCTGCACTGAGAAGCAGCCTGAGGGAGCCGGGCAGGGCGGCACCACGTGATGCGTTGGGAGGCAGCTTGTCGTCCAAATCTGGCGCTGGCTAATGATGAAGTGGTTTCACGGTGGGCGTGGTGGGGGAGGAATGCGGTCCGGGAGGGGAGTGAGGCAGGATTAAACTAGACCCTGGGGAGTTCTCAAAGGCAAGCAATCCTGCAGAGATCCCTGGAGACACCTCGGGTCCCAGTGGCCTCAGGCGGGTTCGGAGGGAGAGGAAGGCAAGAGCAGGCGCTGTCTCAGCCAGGCCTCCCCCATCCTGGCACCGGTCCCAGGGCCTCCTGACGGTCTCAGGGAGGGTTATCCAGTTTGAGGGGGAAGCGGAGGCGATCTGCCTCCTTCCCGTCTTGGGAGCGGGCCTCTCGGTGTCGTTCTGGGGCCGGCGCTCCCAGGCCCTGCCATGGACCCTGGACGGGAGGGAGAGGTCACCTCTGACACAGCCTCCCGTCCTAGCTCCTGCCCACAAAACCTGGGAGACAAATACTGGTTTAACGCCCCCCGCCCCCAACCTTACATCACCCCTCAGATCCTGGACCCTGCATAACCCTTTGGGGGCGTTTCTCCACCCAGGGCCTGCTGACACTGGCCCATCCTTCCTGCTGTGGGCCGCCCTGTGCCCTGGGGGACCGGCAGCATCCAGCCTCTGCCCCCTCGAGGCCAGTAGCCCCCTCTGAGTTGTGACAACCCAAATGTCGCAGACATTGCCACGTGTCTCCCGGGGCGCAGGGGGCAGACCACCCCCCACCAGAGCCACTACTATAGGGACAAGAGGACCCAGTAACTTCTCAGAAGCCATGCGATTCCGCATTCAAAGGGCCTGGTGAAGATGACTCGCCTCAGGCAAGGCCGTGGCTGAAGGGAGTGAATGGAGAACACAGCCCCAAGGCTGACCCTCCCCATATGGCGACCAAAAAAGGGTGTACCTCCCTTTATGGACCCCCAGAAGTCCTTTGTAAGAAAGGTTCTGGATCTCGTCTTTAAGCAGAGACCCCCGTGTTCTGGGCAGCGTGGCCTGTCCCCATCTGGTCCAACAGGCCGGGGAGTCGTTCCCACCAGCTTCCAGCTTGGACCCACGACTCTGAGCCCAGGAAGAGGCTGCTGTGGGCTGCCGTTTACCCTCAGCCCAGGCTCAGCCCCTCCGCACTCTCCCTCCCTCGGCCACGGCTCTCCCTCCTCTCCGAATGTCTAGTGCTGAGAACGTGTGACGTTTCTGCTACAAGCAGGTACGTGCAGGGTCTTGCCTGGTTCACTTGCAGCGGACTCCCTCCCTCCCATCCCCCTCTCCCGTCTCCTCTAGAGCTGCAGGGCTGGAGGCAGGGACCATGCCTTTTCCCTCCGCACCCAATACGAACGCACACAACATGGGTTTTGGCCAAACGATGCGAGAGAGGGACTCTGAGCTCGCAGGGCCTTCCTGCCAGAGACGATCCCAGTGGCAGCACTGGTCCTGGGGAGGAGAGCGAGGGAAGCACCTGAGGCAGCTCCCCCACACGTGTTCGCAGTAAGTGTGCGTGGCACGTACAGGTATGACAAGTGTACCTGACTCACTCAGGTTTGCGCAGACAGTGGTGGCACACAGGACACGCCTCTGACCCGGTCAGGACTGATGTGGCATGAAGAGGGGCACTGCACCGAGGAGGAGTGCCTGCCTGCACGCCAGTCCACAGAGCACAGGGGCACAAGAATAGGGGCCCGACTGCGAGAGGCAGTGGAGGCTGGGAAGGAGCAGCAGGAGGACCCCCGGAGGACGCTGTGAGGGCAGCACTCCGCTCAAGAGGACCGGGTAAGAAGACTGAGCGGTCAGCCGGAAGTCGACCCCACGGACGAGCCTTTCGAGGGAGGAGGGGAGGAGGAGGGGAGGACGATGCTGAAGAGGAGAAACCACGAAGGCTGGCCACACAACCAGAGGCACGAACCAGTAAGAGAAGGACTAAACCAGGAGAGAGTTGCGCTGGCTGCACTCGGGGATGGGGGAGGGGCCGGAAACCTTCACCACCATCAGTGAGAGAGAGAGAAAGCAAGGACCCGAGAGAGGCCGGCAAAGGCCTGGTCTCCGAGCAGCGGGGAAAGGAGACAGGAGGCGGAGGCAGGTGCACGTGGCCTCTCCTGCTGGCACAGGGTGTGGTGTGGGCCCCGGATGAGGCGAAACATCCTGGGCTGGGTACAAGCCGCGGGGGCTGCTGTCGAGCAGAAGCCTGGCCAGAGAGGGCCCCCGAGAGGCAACGTGGCCGCTGCTAAGAGGACGGAGCTGATGCCCACGAAGGTCAGGGCCTCTCCAGGGTGAGCCTGGGAGCCGGAGCTGAGGGGACATGTGGAGAAGAGCCTGTCCTGCCTGCAGTGGCGACCCGAGAGTCTCCTCTGAGCCCTGCCCATGGCTGCACAGGAGACGGGAGACGGCATGGCCATGGCCGTGGGAGAGCTGGGCCCCTTCGGGGGGACTGGGCGGGGAAAGAGAAGGGAGAACGCTGCCCGGAGGAGAGGTGGGACCAGGGTCCCGTCCTGCTCCCTCACGCACCTGCTGCACCTGTGCCCCTCCCTGCCTTCCCAGAGTGCCCCCTTCCCCCGCCCCGGAGCAGGCCACACTGCGGCCACACATCTCCGCTTTCGCCCGTGCCCCCGCCCAGTGCCGGACACCGCAGCTGCTCCTCCAGGCCAGGGCCCCCCACCCAGGCTCTATCTCGTTCCTCCCAGCTCCCGCATCGCCTTCTGCCAGCCCTGCCCTGTCCCCCAGACCCCTACCCGGCATCTCTCCAGCGCCTCCCTAGCCCCACGCCCTGTCCTGGAAGCTACTGCCCGCTACTGCCACCCCCGGGCACTCCCCGTGCCGAGCCTTGCCCTTCGGCCCCACGCCTGGACGCCCTGCCCTGCTTCCTGGCACCCTCCCTCCCGTGTGCCCCACGCCGCGGCCCGGCCTTCCTCCTGCTCCCCTACCTGGCGCAGGTTTCGGGTGACCCGGACGTCGTGCCAGGCGTTGTCGTTGAACTTGCCGTTGACGGGTTCCACGAGGGCCTCGAAGGCGCCCGAGCCCAGGTTGATGACCAGCCAGACGGCGCCGGACTTGAGGGACAGGTTGACGTAGTCGGCCGACTTGCCGGTGTGCAGCATGAGCCCGTTGCGCTGCAGCGTGCGGAAGGCCAGCGTGATCTCGTCCGTGCTGCTCTGGATCGGGTTGTGGGACAGGTCGTAGCAGAAGAACTCGTTGCCCTTGAAGGTCGCCACGAACTCCTCCTTGCCTGGACGCGGGCGTGGGGAGAGGGGAGAGGCCGAGTGGGACGGGGTGTGCCAGGCCACCCTGCTCCCCTCCGTAGCCCCGGCCGCCCGGCCTGACTGCCAGCTCTCAGCCCTCTCCCCTCCCGGCCTGGCCACCCACCTTCCCGCCCTGTCACCTCTGCTGTCAGTCAGCTGCCGTGCCCCTTTCCTCGGCAGGCGGGCGGCTGCTAAGTGCTTCTCACACTGACAGCTGACAATTAGGCTGCCACGGGCCAGGCAAAGCAGACTCCTGGCTGTCTCCTCCCCCAGCCTCCCGTCAGTCAGCCCCACCCCCTCGCGGAGGGATGTGGAGACGCAGAGGCTCCACCTGATCTCCCCCCCCCCTCCCGCCCCCATGCTGGGAGCCCTCTCCGGTGAGCAGCCCCCTCCTGCTGAAGGTGACCATTCTCAGCCCAGGGGCGTTGCAGGCCTCCCCATCAGGGAGGAGCTAGGAGGAATGGGGAAGCGGTGCGGTGGGGGTGCAGCGGGGGGCACGGGAAGGCAATGCCGGTGACAGGGGTGTGCACCAGGTAGCAGGCCATGGGCAGGGCTGACCCGGTGACTCTCCTGCCAGCTCTCACCCTCCCAGCTTCCCACTCCACCTCAGAGGGCAGCATAGGGGGCCCTCGGAGCCCCAGAGGACGGGTGTGAGACCCCACAGACCAGGCAGGTGGCTAGGGGTGAAAGTGCAAGGGCAGGCCTGGCTCTCATGGGTGTGCAGGTGTGTGAGTGTGTGTGTGTGTGTGTGTGTGAGCATGCACACACAGGTCTCTTTCCACAGCACTTTCTAAGCAGAAGCAAAAATGAGTGGAGAGGCTTAGGGGTGCTTAGCATTCTCGAAGTGGATGACACGTGAGAGGTCAACGGCTCGGGGAGGGGAGTTGGGGTCCAAGCCCCACAGCTCCACGAGCCAGAGCCCACGCGAGGGCAGAGAAGGGGGCATGGAGGCAGGGAGGGCAGAGAATCAGGACCCTGGCGGCGATTCGCTTCCCCTCCCAGCAAACGGCTGGCCCAGCCACCGCAGGAACAAGATTGCCAGCCAAAGGCCGTACGGAGTGTGTGGGTCCTCGGCACAGGCCCCCAGGACTGGCAGGAGCGAGGCCCGGGGCTGGGGGGCGCCGGGCTCTCATGAGGCGCCTGCTGGGCCGGCCACAGCAGCGGATGCCATGTGCGAGTCAGGGCTCTGGTGCACGTTCTGCTGACGCCCCTCCCCAGCTCACAGCAGCCCCGCTTCTCTCCGGGCAGGCTGCCCGCAGACTGTCCTCACTGCCTCCGGATGCCAAAGCACCAGCTGCCGCCCCTGCGCCTGGCACCGCACCTCCTGCAGCTGGCGGGGCCCAGTTTCCTGAGGCCACGGGGCAGCGAGGCTGGTGAGGACACGGGCAAAGTGGGGACAGTGGACACCCGCTCTGCCTCCCTGGGGGCTGCCTGGGGAGGCTCGGAGAGAAAAGGGGGAGGAATCAGGCAGGGACAAGAAGGGGAAGGTGCAGAGGGAGACCAGGGAGGGGGAGAAAGAGGGACCATCGGGACGGAAGGGAAATGGTGGCAGCACAGCTGAGGTGAGCGAGTGAACGTCTGAATGAAGACAGGAGCGCACTGGGAGGGACAGGACTGGGATGGGAAGAGGGCCAGCCAGGAAAGGGGACAGCGACCTCTAGGGAAGGGAAGCCAGGCTTCCTCTGGACTTGACTGCTTCCATGGCAACCAGGCCCGCTGCCTGGGCACCGGCGGGGTGGGCCTGAGGGCTCAAGGACCAGAAAAGGGATGTGTTTGACCTTGGGTTTGCCACACATCCTACTCCCTCCCAGGAGCCAGGCCTCCCCTCCCTCTCCCTCACCTTCGCTGCAGTCAAAGAGAATATCCATAAAGGGAGTGTCAAGTAGAAAAAGGGAAAGAATAAGGCAACCACATGCAAAAGCGATTGGGCAGAACAAAAGAGGCCGGGGACAGGAGGGGGCGGGCCTGGGCTGACCGCGCGGCTGGGCCCAGCGGAGAAGCAGGCAGCCTCGCTCTCCTCGTCTCCTAGGAGAGGAGGCACAGCCAGCGCTCCCTCCCAGCGAGGCTGTGTGACCCGCTTTCCCAGGGCAGCCCGACCCCAAGGCCCCAGCCGGAGAGGCCTGGGCAGCCAGAGGGCGCCCGGAAGGGGTGAGGAGAGGGACAGAAAAGAGAGCAGGTGTGAACGGGAAACCCCGGGACGGTGGGAAGGACAGAGAGACCCTGAGTGGGGAGGAGGGAACAGGACCTCAACGGCTTTTGTGGGGGAGGATGGTGAGGATCCTTGGGTGAGGATGCGGAGGCTGCCAGGTCTGGGAGGAGCAAGACCTGATGCACCAGGGGGCGCTCGCCCCCATCTCACAGTCCACACCACCCCTAAACTACAACTCCCAGCAGCGCCTGAACAGCAAGCTGAGCTCCCAAATGCCCCTGACATAGGAAGGGGGGACGCCCCTGGCACAGGAAGGGATGTCGCCCCTGGCACAGGAAGGGGGGGTCGCCCTTGGCACAGGAAGGGGGGGTCGCCCTTGGCACAGGAAAGGGATGTCGCCCCTGGCACAGGAAGGGGGGTCGCCCTGGCACAGGAAGGGGGGTCGCCCCTGGCACAGGAAGAGGGGTCGCCCCTGGCACAGGAAGGGATGTTGCCCCTGGCACAGGAAGGGGGGTCGCCCCTGGCACAGGAAGGGGGGTCGCCCCTGGCATAGGAAGGGGGGTCGCCCCTGGCATAGGAAGGGTGGTCGCCCCTGGCACAGGAAGGGGGGTCGCCCTGGCACAGGAAGGGGGGTCGCCCCTGGCACAGGAAGGGGGGTCGCCCCTGGCACAGGAAGGGGGGTCGCCCTGGCACAGGAAGGGATGTTGCCCCTGGCACAGGAAGGGGGGTCGCCCCTGGCACAGGAAGGGGGGTCGCCCCTGGCATAGGAAGGGTGGTCGCCCTGGCACAGGAAGGGGGGTCGCCCCTGGCATAGGAAGGGGGGGTCGCCCTGGCACAGGAAGGGGGGGTCGCCCTGGCACAGGAAGGGATGTTGCCCCTGACACAGGAAGGGGGGGTCGCCCCTGGCACAGGAAGGGATGTTGCCCCTGGCACAGGAAGGGGGGTCGCCCTGGCACAGGAAGGGGGGTTGCCCTGGCACAGAAAGGGATGTTGCCCCTGGCACAGGAAGGGGGGGTCGCCCCTGGCACAGGAAGGGGGGTTGCCCTGGCACAGGAAGGGGGGGTCGCCCCTGGCACAGGAAGGGGGGTTGCCCTGGCACAGGAAGGGGGGTTGCCCTGGCACAGGAAGGGATGTTGCCCTGGCACAGGAAGGGGGGTTGCCCTGGCACAGGAAGGGGGGTTGCCCTGGCACAGGAAGGGGGGTTGCCCTGGCACAGGAAGGGGGCAGTGGCAGTTGCGTGTGTATCTCCCAGGCCAGGGAGTGTGGAGCCCACAGGGTCCCAGGCCAAGCGGAATGTGCCCAGAGACCTGCTGTGGCCCTGGATTTCTGAGCGAGAGGGGGACAGAGCAGCTGCCGCCTTTCCAGCCCAGCCCAGAGCCTTCCTGCGAGGTCTCCGGCCCCGGCCCCTCCCGCTGGCCGGCACTACAGCTGTCTGCTGGCTCGTTCAGCACCTGCTGCCGGTGACATCTTGTACCGCTCCCTGGAGAGGAAGTGCGAGGTGAGAAAGGCCTGGGCACGAATGCCGGCGCGGTGACCTTGGCCAGGAGGCAGCATCTCGGGCCCCGCTTCCTCCTCTGGACAAAGGAGCTAATCACGGCCTACCTCGCGGGTTGCCGTGGGCACTCGGAAGCGAACAGATGGACGCGACTTTCTCAACTGTGAGCCGCTCCACAAATAAACGCCGCTTGTGCTGGCATGTGCGTGTCAGTGCGCTCCTCTCTCTCCAGATCAATGAATAATTAATTCCTCCGGACAAAGTCTGCACTTTGCGTGTCCCACGCTTTATGATGCTGATGTGTTAGGATGTCAATGAGCCCCTGAGGACAGAGACCATCCTCCCACTTAGATCCAGGTGCCGGGCACACACTGCTCCTGAGAGGGCGCGGGGGAGGTTGAGGCACACAAATGGACACCCCCAAGCGCTGTCCTCGGGGGCTCGTCCAGGTGAGGGAGGCAGACAGGTGGAGTGACAGGACACAGTGAGACAGGCGACATAGCGTCCAGGGGAACACAAGTGTCTGGGTGCACCAGCGGGGGGTGCGGGGCGACTTCCCGGCTGGACAGCCCGCCTGCTTTTCCCAGAGTCAGCTGAAAGGGATACCAGCCCGCTGGGGGAGAGGGCAGGGATGGCGGCCGTCCAGGCGGACGGAACAGCGTGTACAAAGACACAGACGGGACCCTGCACCCACTGGCATTCCCGGAGGAGCTGGGAAAGTGCCCTGCAAACTTCTTAGGAAGGAGAATCTCTGAAGAGAGGCAGCCTCGGCGCTCACCACCCGGAGCCCACGGGCAGAATCTGGGGCTGGGGGAGGAGGGATGTGGGGTGGGGGGGAGGACAGGGGGCGGGGCCACTTTGGCAAGTGACAGGTTCCTCCTCTGTAAACCCCAGGCAGCAAGCCCTTCCTTCCACAAAGGGTGGTGGAGCATCATTTAGGTGACGCATGGGGTACATACATCATATATAACATATGTCACATATAACATATATAACACCACATCTGCAAACCACACTTAGATGATTAAATGGGGGCGGGGGGGGTGTTACCCCGCTGCCTGGCCCACCAGGGAAATATACTCCAGCAATGAGACTGAACAATTGCCACAGAAAGGTGTCTGGGTCGTAGACCGAGGTCACCGGCACAGCTGAGCTTTGGGGAGGGAACACAGGCTCGTGGCCCTTCTCACCAGGCGGTCCCGGGGGCGTGGGCCCACCTTTGCCCACTAGCCTCCCCCACGGGAAGTGCAGTCTGCCTGCAGGGGGCAAGGGCTGGGCTCTCCGGGAACCGTGGGGTCACTGACCTTTTGTCGGCTGGTGCACATCACCGGCTCCTCCTCTCCCGGCCCCCCCCTCGGAGAACAGTAAGGACCCTACTGGAGAAGCAGAATTGGGGAGTCAGACACAGGGGCTACCCAGCCGTCCCACCCCAGCCTTGGGTGCTGGAGGGCCCTCCGGGCAGAGGTCCTCCCGCTTGGAGGTCCACATTTGGGGCAAGGGGGGCTGCTCTGGGGATCCACTCGCTCTGGGGACTCTCGGGAAAGGGCCTGTTGACAGACCAAGACCCCAGGAATCCCATCGCACTCAGGACCACCAGATTCTGCCCTTTTCCCAGGAGTGAGGAGGCGGCAGAGAGGCAGAGGCCTCGGGCTGGTTCAGGGCCCTGGAGACCTGTGCTCCGCCGCCAGCTCCCGGGTCCCACCCCTCCCAGCTCCGTATCTTTGCTCTCACCCTCTGCTGGGTCAGAGGGCACACTCTTCCTCCAGAGCTCCCCAAGCCACACACCACCCCCCTCCTCGGACCTGTGCCCACCCCCTGGCTCTCATGGCCCCTTTGTCCCGGCTGTGCCCATTAGCCTGTGGGCGTCAGAGGGGCAGGGCCATGGATTCGGTTCGCACCCTGTCCCTCCTGTCCCTCCGCTGTGTCTTCAGAGGGCTGTGCACACCAAGGGTGTGCTGTTTAGTGGGGAGCCCTTTCCCAGGGCACCTCCTTGCTCTGGACCAGCCGGCTGTGAGCTCCAGGCCCCAGCGGCACCTGTCATTATGCCCGGTGCCCGGTCAGCTTAAGCTCTCCACCCCCACTGCCGGTGACGTGTGTGCTTGGCGCCTGGCCCCCCGGCATCCACACCTGGCCAGACCCCAGGGGATGAGGGGAACTCAAGAATGGAGTTCCCTCCCCAGCCCCAAAGCCCCAGAGCCAAAGCTAGAAGACGCCTCAACCGCCTCAACCGTGCACCTTCCTGGGGAGGGCGGCCCTTTCGGCCTTCTCTAGGACAAAGGTGCCACAGCCAGCGCCCCAGCACCAGGCGCTGACAGGCAGGAAGGACGTAAGGGAGCCAACCAGGTCCTGACTGCCCAGCTGGGACTCCTTTCCTGGCATTCCTTGCCGTATGTGGCATCCCTACCGGAATCATGCCACTGCCTCCCAGACCCGAATCCACCCAGACTCCAGCTCTGAGTCTCTGTCCTGTCGGCCTCTCCTGCCTCCGCCCTAAGGGGAGTGAGCCCAGCATAGGGCTGCCCTGGCAGGGAGCAGGCCTAGGCCACGAGCTCAAGGGAGGCCCGGGAGGCCCTGGCGGGCAGGGCCACAGTCGGCACCCTGGACTCTGCCCGGTGCTGACCGCCAGGCTGGCTGACATGGCGGGGGCTCGGTCGAGGCTAAAAATAGATGCACAGCCCCAACGGCAGCACCAATTAGTCGGCGTGATCACTAGCGAGCCACTTCATCCTGCGGGCCTCACTGTCCTCCTCTGCTCCACAGGCAGAGCCTTCAAAGACACGGGGGGAAGGCCTGCAGCGGGACAGCCGTGGAAAGGGGGACTCCACGCCCGGGCTCCCCTCCGTTCCCACTCACTCCATTGTGGGCACAGCGGGCATCCTACAGCACCAGGGGCGGGGACCAGGTGCCTAAAACCCTGTTTCTCCAGCCCCCGCTTTCCGCTTTGTACTCGGACTGACAGAGAAGAAAGAGTGATCAGAATGAGTGGAAGGAAACAAAACGCACCATGGGAGAGAGAGAAAGCAAGACACACCACCAGGAGAACACAAAAAGGTGACTGGAGACACGGCAGGAGTTCAAACATCTCTTGATGTCAGAAACCAAGGTGAGATGCGGGGGGGATGGAGCGAGGGAGGGGGCGCGGGGGGGAGAGCACAGACACAGACAAACCCCCACCCCCACCCGGCACCCCCCAAAAAATAAAGACATGGCAGAGGAAGGGGATGGGAAGGCAAGGTATGGGAGCCAGATGGAGGAGGGGGAAGGAGCACAGGGGGAGCAGGAGATCCAGGCGCAGGTGGGGGCAATCCAGTCCAATCCAAAGCAAACCAGAACTTCAGACCATACCTTCGCTGTTTAACGTCAGGTGAGCCGGACCTTGGAGAGAGGAAGGAGAGAGAGAGAGAGAAAGGAAAAACAGAACAAAACAGAAAGAAGAAGAAGAAAGGAAAAGGGGAAAGAAACAAAGAAAACACGAGTCATCAAAATCAGCCAGAGAGGGGGGAGAGAAGCTCTCGCTGCCACAATTTAAAAACCCTTTTAACTTGTGACAGACATCGGGGGAGAGCCCCAGTCCAGAAGCTGGGGACAGGGGCCCGATGCCGAAACAGAGGGTGGAGGGCATGAGAGGGGCAGAGAGAGGGGTGAGGGTGCAGGCGGAGCCGGAGGGGGGTGGGGCAGGGGGTCGCTGCAGGGGGAGAGGAGATTTTGGTTTCTTTTTTTCATTCTTGCCGGAAAAAAAAAAAAGGAAAAGGAGGAGAAGCAAGAGGCTGTGAGGACTGCTTTTTCCTTTTTCTTTTTTTTCTTTTTTTTTTTTTCTTCCGAGAGACGGAGAGAAAAAAAAAAAAAAAAACGGTCAACGAGAAAAAACGATTCGGATGGAGGAGAAAATAAAACACGACACAAAAATCAAAGCCACCTGGAGAGAGAGAGAGTGTCCTGTTAGCGTGGGATTGAGTGGGCAAGGGGGACCTCCACCCGCCCCCCCACTCCCCATCCCTGTCACCCCTGTGATCCTGGCAGAGGAGGGGAAGAGGGAGGTAGAGGAGCCCAGGCCCAGGGGGGGCCACAAAAGTGAGCTCTGGGAAGGCATCCGCCCCGTTCCAGTCCCGTCAGCTCTCCTCCCACACCCTCTCCGGCGGCTTCTCTAAGGAGCGGGCTGGGGATAGGGTGAGTGCAGAAGCAGTGGGAGGAAGCAGGGTCCAGGCAGACCCTGAAGCAAGTCTGGGGGCAGGGATTCTCCCACGGGAAGGACTGGGGGCCAGCGCCCTCGGCCAGTCAGGGCCAAAGAGGACGGCCAAGACCATGGGCAGAAGGCCCGGGTCTGAGGGATCAAACCTCGCTCCTAAGCTGTTCCGTGGCCCCCTGTCCCCGCCGGGCCCCCTCTGAGATGACCCAAAGCTGAGTTTTGAACATGGAAAATGGAAGCCCTATTTCCAACGTTGTGAGCAAGAGCAGTGGGGTTTTTTCAGGGTTACCTCTGCCCCGGGGGCATGGGGGGGCTGGTCAGCCCCGACCCAGGGCACCCTCGGCCTTAGGGGAGGACTCTAGCCCACAGGACCAGGCCCCCTGTCCCCAGAAGCCACGAGTCAAGGACAGCTCTCCCCAGAGAGGTGGCCACGCCAGCCCCACAGCTGGGCTGAGGCCCCAGGACCTGAGCTGACCAGTCAGCTCCACCGAACCTCAGCCCTCCCACTCCCCCACCTGCAGCCGTGGTGACTGGCCAGGAGGGTGGGAAGGAACAGCCCTGCAGTCAGAAGGCGCCCTTGAAGCCATCCCCGCTCTGCACACTGGGAGGCGGGCCCGGGCAGAGAGTGGGGCCCGGGCAGGGAGAGGGGCCCAGGCTCCGGGTGACTCTGACATGGAGCTGAGGCTGGTGGGCCCGGGTTCAGAGAGGCGTGGCCAGGGGCCAAGGCCCGGCTCCCGGGGAGATGTGGTTCATGGTACCAGCTTCTCTCGGCAGCACTGGTCTCACCCACCTTTGGGTCGAGGCCGGATGGGGCAGGGGACCACAGCTACTAAGGGCCGCCTCAGGACAGAACAGCTCTTGGAAAGACACAGGTCTTCTTCACAAAACCCGGGACCATCTTACTGAAATGCTGCCCCCCTCCTTCCCCCAAGAACTGCCGGCATCTTCTTCCAAAGCCCAGACCCAGAGCCTAACCCCCATCTAACTCTCCCTGGCAGAAACAGACCTGCTCAGGCTGCTGGAAGCCGTGACGTGGGCCTGCCTCTGTCCCCCCAGGCCTGTCCTCCTGCGGGAGGGGGCACCTCCCCTCGCAGACCCTTCCACTGCCCAGCTCCGCGGCCTCATTAGCATGCCGCACTCTCCTCTGTCACCACGGCAACCAGCTGCTCGGCTCCCTCAGGCGTGACAGCACCAGCCATCTTGGTGAGGGGAGGCCAGTCCCCTGCCCCGTCTCCCGCGGCTCAGGCCAGTCAGGCCGAAGGGTGCTCTCCCTAAAGCCTGCCTCCCACCGCCCTGAAGTCTCTGCTCCTCCTCATGCCCAGCTCCCCCACCCCCGCCCCTACATCCCCCCCCAGGTCCACCTGTGGCATCACCCTCCCTCCACTGGGGAGGCTGGCTGTGACGGATGCATTAGCAAGGGTCCTTCCCAGGGCACTTTATCTGCTGCTTCTGTGTCTTCTCTCCGCTACAAAAGGTGGGGGATAGGGGGTGGGGGGAGGGGAAGTCGGGATCCCCAAGAGAGATGCTCAGCAGGAGGCTGGGAGCAGGATGTCTGGGCTCCTGGGAGAAAGCTGGGCCTGAGACACAGCATCCGGGGGCGAGAAAAGAGGGGGGAGGCATGGAGGACTCAGACCTGAAGGGGGAGCCTCGCAAAGGAGGCCCCGCCACCCCGGAAGCCACCCCCTGCAAGCCCCCTCCCACTGTCCCACCGCCTCCGCTCTCGTCAACATCCCCAGAGGCCAGCGTGGGAAGGAGGGAGCCGGTGACGGGACAAGCGTGGAGAGACACACGAGCAGACATGTCTCAGAGACCCACACACAGAAGCATCACACATTGAGTATGTACACACACAGGCACTCGTTCGACATACGGGCACACGCAGTGTCACATCCGATCCCCAGACTCCCCTGCCGCCCCCAAGAAATGGCCAGGTGGCGTCACAGCCTCAGTGGACTCTCTCTCCACGCCCGGCGTCCCTTCTCGCCCTGCAGGTCTCACCTGCAGGGAAAGGTGCTTCCTCCTCCCCTCGGCCCAGTCGCTCCGCTCCGGCTCCGGCTCCCGGCAGCGGCCCTGCCTGCTTCTCTGGCCTGGCCCTTTCCCGCCCCCTTTCAAGCCTCTCTGCCCCTCCCTCCACGAGTGTCCTTCCTCTCCTCACCTCTACTCACCCCTCCGCTCCTTCTCCTGGACCAGCCCTCCCTCCCCCTCCCCCTGCCTCTCTCCTCCATCCTTTTTCTCGCTCCATTCCTCCCTTCATCTCTCCCTTTGTTCAGCGCAGACAAGACATCAAGAGCAAGTAAAAGTCACATCAGCACTAAATCTTATCTCCAGCCCTCAGAAGGCTGCGGCCACCAGCCACGCAGGCTCTCACGCACGAGGTAAACACTGCCACGGAGACAGACACGGAGAGGACAGATGCAGACACAGATGCAGACACTGCTCGGGGCGCAGAGATGTGGGCCACGCCACGAAGACACGGTGATGGAGGCCACACGCAGATGCATATGCACAGCATGTATGTGCAGACGTGCACAAAGAGCTGTACACACATACACACACACACACACACACACACACAGGCGCCTGCAGGCCAGGACCGGGGACATGAGGGCATCCATGGAGAAGAGACCTCACCCAGAGACACCAGCCAAACTGTGGGCACCACTAGGCAGCCCACACACAGGCCGAGCCCCGCCCTCTCTCCTCCCGGGACTGCTGGGCCCCTGCCCGCCCAGGGCAGGGCCGGCTGTGTCCCTCCCTCTCCCGCTGCTTCTCCAGGAAGAGGACACGGAAGGTGTGGCTGGATGCCACCCCCGCTCCTGCTGCCTGCCCCTCCGAGGTGCCCACGGGAGCTCCCAGCAGCCCAGCCTCCCAGCCTGGGCATCAGCCCAGGCTCCCCTCTCCCTGACCCGCTCCACCGAGGAGGAAAGAAACAGGGAGGACCAATCCGAGGATAAGGTTCAGAGAACGACGGGAACCAAAGAGAGCCTGGGACGGAGCCCTGAAGGAAACCCAGAGAAAGGGCGGCAGGAAGAGAAGTCCGGGAAGGATGGAGAGAGACCCCAAAGAGAGCGTGGCCCGGGCTGAAGGATGCAGGCCACCCCACCTACCAGCCCACGGGGCCGGGCCTGCTGCAGGTGTCAGTCAGAGCAGAGAAGCTGCCCTACCTACTCCCTACCCTGGGGACAGCCCCACCCACCCTCTGCCGGACTCGCCAGACCCGGGATTGGTACCCAGGCACTCCCAGCCCACCCACCCCCCAACCACTCCCTGTCTGCAGGGCTGTCCTGAGCCTCCTCGCTGGGCGGGGCAAAGCAGTGTCCTCTCACCTGCTCTGTGCGCTTTAGAATCCTCCGGCCCCATCCCTCCTTACCACCACCCCCCCCCAACCCATCTCAGCCCCAAGGAAGCAGCAAGGCCAGGGACAGGCTGGTGCGGGAGACGGGCAGTGGAAGGGCCTGCCCTCTGCCTGGCAACCCAATAAGGAGGGACTGGGCCAGAGGTGGGGCCGAGGCCACCAAGAAGGTGCCCAGGCATCCTTCCCGGGCCAGGGGCAGGGGAGGGAGCCCTTGGGTGGCCAACGATACCCCCTCACACAGGACCCCACACAACTGATGGCCGCTCAGGGAGCCACAGGCCCACTCACCTTCCATGGGGTGCTCCTCTGCAGGCAGCGGGCGCAGGAAGGGGTGCGGAGGGAGAGAGAGAAAGGAGGCTGTTAGCGAGGATACCAAGGTCAAGGCTCCAAGGAGACTGACTGAGGGGGTCGAGGTCCCCACGCCCACCCAGGCCCTGACACAAGTCACCGGCCTGGAGGGCTCTGCGGGGGAGGAGACAGACCGAGGTGTTTGAGTCAGCGCCTCACACACAAGGGCACACAAGGACCCAAGCCTCTTACATTTCAGGAAACCGAGGCCCAGGGCAGGGCAGTGGCCACTCAAGGTCACGTGGAGAATGAGAAGCAGAGCCCAGAGCGGCAGGCAGTCAGGCGCCCCGCCTCCTGGGCACGCTCCTTCCCGCCTTCCAGCGCATCTCTGAGGCAGATGGGGACACACTCGCTCGGGGCTCACCGGAGACACACTCATGCTCCGTGACACACTGACACACATAGGCCCTATGGACCCAGAGACACAGGTAATCTCCCGCACAGCTCACACCCAAAGCCCCCTCCACCACCCCCCAGGGCAGCAGAGTCAAACACAGTCCCGCCTCCAAGTGCTGTGTGGCTCCCACCCGGTCACTTAACCTCTCTGAGCCCGGTCCCTCTTCTGCAAATGTGAGAGCGGAGAATTGGAGCATTTCTGAAAGCCCTTCCAGCTCTGGTCTGGGGGTTCTATGACACACGCCTTCTGATCCTCTGAGTGAGGCAAAGCGCCCCCAGCTGGCTGGGCCACGTCAGTGGTGGGAGGGATGCAGAGGCCGTGGGCCAACTGGGCCCATCCTAGGTCATGGCACAGCCTTCGGGCAGCCAGCCCGCACCTGGCGGGCCTTCCTGGGCCGGCCAGGGCTTGCCAAATGAGCCCGGAGAGAAGACAGAAGGAAGAGAGGACGGGCCCGCTCCTCCCACTGAGCTACCCCTCCCGGAGCAGGCTGGGCTCTGGCCTTTAGAGAAGCAACAGGCGGGAACAGAAATAGCACAGCCTACAAACACACAGACCCAGTGGGAAACACAAACACACACACACGCACACGCATGTGGGCCCCCGGCTATGCGCGCACACACGCCAAAAGCTGTTCAGTCCATATTTAGAGCTGCGAGCACACGCCATCTCCTCCTACCTCCAGCCTCGTTTTGTGTTATTTGCTCATCCGCTCTGCGCAGTTTAGCTCTACTCCAGAAACACATACTGTCATTTATCATAACTTATGCCACCCCCACAATCCACACACTGGCTGAACGCAGAATCGATACCCCACGGTGATCTCATACATAATATTAGATGCATGCATACCACTGCTCCACACGCTCTCCGGGGACAAAGACACGCCCTGTAATGAGCACAGCTCCCCGTTTCTCTTTCTGCCCACTCACCCACCCTCCTCCCTCCCTCCCATCTTCTAACCCTGCCCCACGAGCCCCACAATCTACATGTGTGAGCCATGCTTCGGTTCACACAGAGCTTCTCTCTCCCGCCAGCTGCCTCCCCGAAAGCTGTGTCTGCGCTGCCTCCTCAAGCAGACGGAACCCTTTGCATCTGGGGCCTGGCGAGCTGAGGAGGCCCTCAGGGGACCTCGGGGCAGCCCTGGCTCTCCCGCAGAGCCCATGTCAGAGCCTCTGGCCCCGGGTGCGAGGCCCTGCTCAGTCATCTCCCCGGCACCTGTACAGATGAGGAGGCACGATGGCCTCAGGGTAACCCAACACGGCGGTGACTCGGAAGGCACTGTCCCCTGCCTCCTATGGGGTCAGGGCTGGGGCTGAGGTGGGGGCAGGGTCTTGCTGTGCTCAGGAAAGTGAAGCAATCAAGTCTGGTTTGCTGCCTGTACCGGCCCTCCCACTCCTGCCTCTGAGAGGGGCACCTGGGACTCACTGGCCTCGCTTTCTTTGCTGGCCTTTGCCTCCTGCTGATTCACCTGTGCCCCTCACCCGCCAGCCCAGGCCCCGCCGGGCTCAGCCCACACCCTCCACACTCTTCTCCCTTCTCCTCAGTGACAGGTCACTGCTGTGGCTCAGGGACCCCCCGAAACTGTGCCTGCGGCCCCACCGCTTCTCTGGGTGCCAGTCCTGCAGCCTCAGCTGTCCGCTCAGCTCACGTGTCTGCCATCCAACTCCGCCACTGACACCACACTCCACATGTCCACCCCCAACCTGCGTTTGGCAAAGGCACTGCTTCAGCCAACACTTCCTGAGCACCCACGAGGCGACCCACACACTGCCAGGCTCCAGGGATCCCACTAGGGAGCCACGCACATGCAGCCCCAGCAGGTGCCTCAGCGCGCCTGCATGAGCTGGGCCGTATCACCTACCTCCTTGGACAGAGAACCTGAGCACAAAGCCCCCGTGGCCTCTGTCCAGTCACCAGGCCCTCCCCCTCGCCTGGATTCTGCATTGGAATCCTGCTGCTTGGTCTCCCTGCCCATCCCCAGCCTGGCTCCTTGGCACCAGCACCAGATACATCTGGCAGGTGCGGCTGTGATCAGCGTGCACACAACACACACAAGCACACACTCAGAACTGTCTAGTGTCCTCTTGGCCTGGTACCTGCCTGCCTTCAGCTCCTACTGAGTGTCTCTTGGGCTTTTCATCCCCACATGTCCCAGAGGGACCTCAATACCCTCCCCCGCAGGCCCCCCCCCACATTCCCTGGTCAGGTTAGGCACCCAGCAATCGGCCCTGCTCTGTCTTCATACCAGCCCCCATGCCCACCCGTGCCACCTTCTAAAACTTAAAAACTAAACTAAGTTCCTAGAAACCCTTTTCATCCCTCCGTCACCATCAGCACAGCCCCCTCCTCAGACCCTCTCCTCAGAACATTCAGAAGCCTCTTAGCAACCTCCCCCCACACTAACAGCCCGTCTTTCCACCCCGCCGCACGGCCCGGCGTAAAACCCTCAGGGCGCCCTCCCCTGTTTGGCTCGGTGGATAGAGCATCAGCCTGCGGACTGAGGGGTCCCAGGTTCAATTCCAGTCAAAGGCACATGCCCAGGTTGCCGGCCCGAACCCCCTGTAGGGGGCATGCAGGAAGCAGCCAATCAATGATTCCCTCTCATCTTGGATGTTTCTCTCTCTCTCTCCCCCTCTTCCTTCCTCTCTGAAATCAATAAAAATATATTAATAACAGTTTTTTTAAAAAGCCAAAACTGGTTTGGCTCAGTGGATAGAGCATCGGCCTGCAAACTGAGGGGTCCCAGGTTCGATTCCGGTCAAGGGCAGGCAAATCCCCGGTGGGGAGTGTGCAGGAGACAGCTGATCGATGTTTCTCTCTCATAGATGTTTCTAGTCTATATCCATCTCCCTTTCTCTCTGTATAAAATCAATAAAAATATATTTAAAAAACAAAAGACTTCCCAGGGCCTGCCTCAGGCAAGTCCATTCACAGTTTGGCCACACCTCCCTGCAACCGCCTTTCCTGCGGCCATCCAGGCTCCGGCCACACCTGACGTCTCCCCACCTCCCTACCCGCCACGCTCTGCACATAGGTCCCCTCAGCTGGAAACGCCCTTCCCCAGCCTCTCTCTTCTCATCCTCAGCAGCCTAAGCAAGTCAACTCTTATAAGTCCTTATAAGACCCGATCAAGCCCTAACTGATTTGGCTCAGTGGATAGAGCGTCAGCCTGCGGACTGAAGAATTTGGGTTCAATTCCAGTCAAGGGCATGTACCCTGGTTTCAGGCACATCCCCAGTAGGCAGCTGGTCGATGTTTCTCTCTCATCGATGTTGCTGGCTCTCTATCCCTTTCCCTTCCTCTCTGTAAAAATTCAATAAAATGTTGTTTAAAAAAAAAGACCCGGTCAATATAACTCTGTGTTCTTTTTTTTTTTTTTTTATGTTTTATTGATTTTACACAGAGAGGAATTGAGAGGGATAGAGTTAGAAACGTCGATGAGAGAGATACATCGACCAGCTGCCTCCTGCACACCCCCCACTGGGGATGTGCCCACAACCAAGTTACGTGCCCTTGACCGGAATAGAACCCGGGACCTTTCAGTCCACAGGCCGACGCTCTATCCACTAAGCCAAACCGGTTTCGGCTAGCTCTGTGTTCTGAAGTGACCTCCTGGGCAGAGCAAGCCAGCTCTCCATATGCACATTGTGTCATTATCCCGTTATCGGGTCTGTCCTGTGTTTCCATCTCTGCTTCCTGACTGGACTGTGAGATATCCAAGAGCGAGGACAATGTCTCATTCATCTCTCTCTATCGAGCTGCTTGCACAGTTCCTGGCTCAGGAAAACACCTGGCTGTGTTTGTTGAGTGAATAATAGAAAGCAATCCTGGCTGTTTCTATGTACTGTACCATTTCCTCACCACCATCCCCTGGGCGTGGATACTGCTACTACTCCCTGGGAGAGATGGGAAAACCAAGGCTCAGAAAGCGGAAGAAACTTTCCCAAGTTCATACTGATCCTGAGGGGCAGCGGCAAAATCTGAGCCCAAACCTGTTTGGCTTTAAAACTTGCGATCAGAGGGATGAGGACAAATATGTGATACCTTAATCAATAAAGAAATTTAAAAATGAGCCCCAGCCGGTTTGGCTCAGTGGATAGAGCATCGGCCTGTGGACTGAAGGGTCCCGGGTTTGATTCTGGTCAAGGGCACATACCTCAGTTGCAGGCTCTTCCCCAACCAGAATCAGTGTGCATGCAGGAGGCAACCAATCAATGTGTTTCGCTGTCTTTCCCTCTCTCTTCCACTCTCCTTAAAAATCAATGGAAAAATATCCTCGTGTGAGGATTAACAAAACAAAACAACAAGAAAAACTTCCAGTGAAACTGCATGCTTGGCCTGGAAGTCAAGACTGATTTCACTTCCCACAAATCACAAAGGTCTTGGTCTCCTCCCCCTCCCCCGGAGGCCCCTGACTCACAGCCTCTGCCTGCCCACGGGACTCCTCATTTAGGCTGTTTCCCTGATGGGAAAGCTCTGTCCTTTCCTTTCCAGCCCCACAAATGTCACTCAGCCACTGCAAGACCTGGCCAAGTCCCACCTCCTCCCTGACCACTAGGATTGACAATCACGGGAGCAAGAACAGTGCCTGGCACATGGTAACGGATTTCCGTACATTAACTCGTTTCGTCCTTAAACAACGTTATAACTCCCACTTTACAGAGCAGGACATTGAAGAACCCTGTGACTAGGTTAAATGCCCACGTTCACACAGTTAGCAAGTAACAAAGCGGGGATTCGAACCCCAGCAGCCCGTGCTCTTAGCCATGCTGCCACATGAGCTGTCCGTGAGAACATCCGAGTCTTTCAGCAGTCACTCCCTGTGCCGTGCTCTGCCCCGAGCTAATTCCAACCACGGAAACTGTGAGACCACAGGTACCGGGTGTTCGCACTGACAGTGGGTCCACACATGTGACCTCACACACGCAGGTTGTGCCGCCCCACCCAAGGGCATAGATGGTATTGTCTTGCCCAACACAAATGTGTGATTCCAGCAGATTCCTTGGTGAGGACAGCGATGAAGACCAGAACAAGAGAGAAGAAACGGTTCTGAGCTGTCAAAGCTGACACGTAATAGTCATGCATGAAAACTGCCATTTTCTCACAGGAGAACCTCAGAGGCTACCCGACTCCACTGTTTGTGACATGCATCCCACCAGGCTGGGGCTGCTGAGTTCCAAGTTCACACACAGAGCGATGGAGATGACTTGCTATCTGACACTTCCTCCTAAGACAGAGATGGGAAAACTAGAAACGGCTGAGGTAAGAATTCAAAAGTCCAGCCCTGCCGGTGTGGCTCCGTTGGTTGGGCGTTGTCAGTACACCAAAAGGTTTTGGGTTCGATTCCCAGTCGGGGCACATGCCTGGTTTGTGGACACAATCCCCAGTAGGGGATGTGCAGGAGGCAGCCAATCGATCTCTCTCTCTTTCTCTCCCTTCTTCTCTCTCTAAAAATCAATTTAAAGCCCTAACCAGTTTGGCTCAGTGGATAGAGCCTACGCACAAGGGTCCTAGACTCAAGGGTCCCAGGTTCAATTCTGGTTAAGGACATGTACCTTGGTTGCAGGCACAGCCCCAATAGGTGTGCAGGAGGCCGCTAATCGATGTTTCTAACTCTCTATCCCTCTCCCTTCCTCTCGGTAAAAAAAATAATAATAATAATAAAATAAAAATAAAAATAAAAAAATAAATAAAATAAAATAAAACAAAATATATTTTTTAAAATAATAATAAAAATAAATTTAATTTTTTTCAATTAAAAAATAATAATAATAAAGAAGTCAGTATTCCAGCAGCCAAGCATCGTTTCAAACCTCAAAGAAGGGACCACCCAGGGTAGTACCTGCGGGGAGTCGGGACATCCTGAGTCATCACGGAGGTTAAACCGCTCGAACACTGCATGGAAGCAGGCCCGGCAGCCAGCGGGAGATTTCCACGGGAAGGAGCTGGACGGAAGCGAGCTGTGTATCTCACGGCAAGTGAGCCGTTCCTCGAGGGCTCCGCGGACTGAGATTCTCCGGGTGGGTCTGCACCAGCCTCTCTCAGTGCAGGGCTCGCTGGCCCAGATACAGGAGCACCCTCTTCCCATCCCGACTTAGGGGGGGACTGTGCCCGAGAAACCGGGGCCAGCTACTGGTACCTGATCGAATGCCGTCCCCAAGCGCCCCAATAAACCCAGTGCGGTAGCCATGGGCACAGCTGACGGCCACGGCTGTTTTGGAGGCAGCACGGACACAGGTGGGGCAACAGGTCCCGGCGCCTGCGCGGTGCAGAGGCCAGCGCTCACATCTCAGGGGTGGCCACGAGGATGAAAGAGATAAAATGCTCTGCACCCAGCGATGCGCTCTCCCTGCTAGGCCCCACGCTCTCATCCTCCACTGTGTGATCTGACTCTCCTTTTGTTCCAGCTGCTCCTCCGCTGTCTGCGGCTGCTCCTATCCCTCCTCCCCCCAACTGGATGCTCCTCTGAAGTCTTTCGCCTTCTCCTTGGGCACCTCATCCGACTCCAGAGCTTCAAATACCATCGTTCCACGCGTGTGACTCCCAGGTCTCCCTCTGCGGCCCTGCCTACCATTCAAAGCTCTGGTCTCGTTGCAGTCTGGACACCTCTGTCTAGGAATCCCCAGGGGCACCCAACTCCACACATGCATGTTCTGCACCAAACCTGCTCCCTGCTGACTTGCCCCTTTCCTTTCACCCACCATCCACCGGCTTCCGACCGTGCACACCGGAGTCTCATCCTCTCGGCCCCACCCATCCCCTCCACATACAAGAGACAGAGACCCCCAGCCCAGCCTCAGCGATGGTTCTCAGCCACCACTACCACTGCTGCCAGCACGGCTGCCACCACCTCCCTGCCACTCCCCCAGGCAACTAAGGGGCAGGACCTCCATAGCTCTTTCCTGAACTGCCTCCCAACTACCACATAACTCTGGCCCCTCTACTCCGTTCCACACCTCACTCCCAGCTTCCCAAACATCATCCTGCTCAGATTTCTTTTCTGGTCCTATTTGCTCATACGCTGGAGACAATCAGCAGCCAATAAAGGTTGGTTGAAGGACTTAAGTCAAAACTCCAAGACCTGCCCTAGCCGGTGTGGCTCAGTGGATAGAGTGTCGGCCTGCGGACTGAAGGGTCCCAGGTTCGATTTTGGTCAAGGGCATGTACCTTGGTTGCGGGCACATCCCCAGTGGGGATTGTGCAGGAGGCAGGTGATTGATGTTCCTTTCTCATCGATGTTTCTAACTCTGTATCCCTCTCCCTTCCTCTCTGTAAAAAAATCAATAAAATATATATGTTTTTTAAAACTCCAAGACCTGGTCTCAACCTGCTGCTCCTGCCTCAGGGGCCACCATTTTCCCTGCACCCCGTGTGCCCCTCTGCAGACAGGCCTACCCTTCCTGCCTCGCACGCCTCGTCCTCACTGATTCCTTAGCTTGGAGTGGCCTCCCCAAATCACACAATCGGCTCTCAAGGCCGATCTTAAATAGCACGCCCTTCATCACCGACCCTCCCCACTGGTAAACTCCCCCGTTCCTCAAAACCCCAAGAGCATTCGGCCTCTGAGAGTAGCTGCCACTTACTCACCACTTAATTCCCGCAGCACACCTGTGAGGTCAGCATGGGGATGCCCACTTAGGAAAAAATCAGTGTGAAGGTCAGTACTCATCTGCTGTCACAGGCTTCGTGGTGGTAGAGAAGTCAGGTCCAAACCAGATCCGAGCCTCGGAGTCTGTGGTCTAATCACCAAGCCACGCTGCCTCGCTGCCTCTCCTGGGTACCCTCTCTGGTGCCGCCCTCTTGCTGCTGTTTACCAGCATTTCCTGTAAGCTGGGCACTATTCCACGCATGTCACAAGATGTAGCTAATGTAATCCTCACCACAACTCTATAATGGAGGCGCTATTATTGTCCCCATTTTACAGATAAGGGCAGGGAGAGTTGAAGTCCAAGGTCATTGCCCAGGCAGTCCGACTGCAGAATCTGCTCTTGTGACCACACACTGGACCGTTCTGGTCGTTGACTCCCCTTCAGGCCCCACCTCCAAGCCCGCCACCTGGAAACCTTAACACCGCCTGTGGAATGAAATCCCCGACAAACTCACAAAACACATGCGTGCGACACACGCATCCACCCCCTGCCAACACGCACGTTACCTATTTCTCTCCCAAGCAAGGTACACGCCTGACACTGTCCCATGCCTCTGCCCCCGCTCCCGGGGAGTCTCCCACACACCTGCACCCTTTCTTCCACGGCCACTTTCCGGCCCTTTCTCTACACACACAAGTGGCATGAGAAGTTCACATGCAAACCACAACGAAACTCCCGTCTCCCCGAGCTTTGGCGGGTAATCTGCAGCAACACACATGCAGCTGCTCATCCTTAGCTCCGTCTCCATTCCCTGTGGCCAGACACCCCAGAGGAGAAAAATAAATTCCTGGCATGGAGACCCTCACCCAGTGGGGAGGCCCAGGCCTGGGAAGGCAGGGGGAGCCCAAGGACCCACAAATCCATACGCACACCAAATACCTGAAGGCGGACGGGTGTGTCTTGCATACAAAGCTGAAACTATTTTCTTCTAACGTGTGTTTGATGGACCACAGCGGCAAATACAACATCAAAGACATCCAGAAGCTCTCCTGAATGCCTGGCAGCTTTGCGTCATCTATTTTCACAACAGACATAAAAATAACTACTGCGTGGAAAAGGGGACTGTGAGTTACTGACTTTAAAAATGTCCTTGCCCTAACCGGTTTGGCTCAGTGGATAGGGCGTTGGCCTGCGGACTGAAAGGTCCCGGGTTCGATTCGGGTCAAGGGCATGTACCTGGGTTGCGGGCACATCCCCAGTAGCGGGTGTGCAGGAGGCAGCTGGTCGATGTTTCTCTCTCATCGGTGTTTCTAACTCTCTATCCCTCTCCCTTCCTCTCTGTAAAAACTGAATAAAATATTTTTTAAATGTCCTTAATCTAGGAAAAAGTTGAGAACCACTCAAAGCAAGTAATAACGAAGTAACTCTAGCCCTGAGTTCTGTCTGAGATCAGGAGCCAGACCTGCTTCCCTTCTTAACCCCGATGCCTGGGGGTGGTGGGGAGGATCCGTTCCTCCTTGGCTCGGTGAAAATGCACTAGAAGTGTAATGAGCACAGTAGGTTACAAAAGCTGCCCAGAAAATAAGGGACAAAAATGTAAGGAGAGGGAAGGGGGTCACGGGGTGGGGACGGGGTCGGAGCTGGCACGGTGCCTGTCCTCTCGGCGCCCGGGCACACTCACACATGACAGTACACACGTGCGTATTTTCACGTGCATACGCAGCCTCACCTCCAGCTCTTATTCTCTCCAACACGTAGCAATATCTCTCCATTCACTCCACAAATCTTTATCAAACACCCACTAAGTGTCTGGCGCTATATTAGGTACCGGGAACACAGGGATGATCTCCCTGCCTTTTTATCACAGACAAAGCACCGCTCGCTCAGCAGATACTACACACACGGAGGCGCCCCGCCCCTACCAGCTGTCTGACTCCCACCTGAGAGGATCTCCCTTCCCCTTTCCACATGAAGCACGCACACATGCACACAATGGGTCAGACACGGAGCCGCCTCTCACAGCGCCAACACAGCTGGCACAAGCGTTCATCTGGTACATGCCCAGCACATGTACACAGGACACCCACAACAGTCCCTCTCGGCTCGGGTGCTCTAACGCATCTCACACCCAGCACCCAGCCCTCCCCGGGAAGCACGCTTTGCTTGGCTCACTGGCGCCGCTGGCCCAGGAGTCCTTTCAGAGAATGAGTAGCCCAAGGCTCTGTGGGACCCGGATGCCGCCGGCCGCGTTTCTCACACCCACGCCCAGTTCTGCAGAGTGAGACGGCGGTCCAGTCACCGTAACCCGCGCCTCTGTGGCTCCGATTTCCCTCCCATCAGGTTGGAAGGGTGGTTCGTCCTATTTTCTTAAGAAGGCTTGAAGGGGAGGGGTCACAGGGACCCCAGAACGACACAAAGGTCATAGGAAGAAGGATTCCTCAAGTCCAGGTGTCTTACCGAGGCCTCACGTTAAAACACACGCACATGGGCACCTGCACACGAGCACATGCCCTCACACGTGAGTAGTCCTCACTGTACCAGGCACCGGACTCCAGGCTGTAAACATTACTGTTCAAACAGTCCCGTTCACACATCTCCTCGCGGCCAGGCCTGCGGGCAGCCACGCACGGAGACACCATTCACAGCTTCGGGAGCACCTGAGCTCCTTGGGGGGAAGGCGAGAAGGTGTCAGATTCACTTCATAAACACCATTCCTGAGGATACACCCCACAACCTTGTACACATGACCCCACCAGCCCTCCACAGCCCTTCCTCATGGATTCCTCTAGATACACAGTCACAGCGCTGGGCAGAGTCCGCATTTCCCCAATTCAAGGCCACACCTGCAGGCTCGGCCCCTCCCGGGCTGTCCACACGCGGACAACTGCTCATGCTGGGTTTGGCTCCATCCCCAAAGCAGTGCCAGGGCCTCCCTGGATTGTGGGCACACACCTGCCTGTGCACACACTCCCCAGAGACACCCTCCTGGGCAGACACACACAACCGCTCCGAGGCCAAGATTCGAGGGGTGCCTAGGGAGAGGAAGGCATGCCTGTTCACGCCTATCTGCAGGAAACAGCCGCACCGAGCAGGGGTGAGGGCGATGGGGACGCTCTCCCCACTCCCCAGCCAGACCGGAGTACAAGCCTTCAGGTCCCTCCTTCCCCACCCCCCTGACACCAAGGCCCACCCCGGCCTGGTGCAGCCCTGCCACCCAGTCCCCTCACGTCGCCCTCTCTGCCCCTTCCAGCTGGGGGAGCTGGCAGAAGCTGCCCCCCCCCCCTTAAACCTTCCTTTCAAGCCCCCATTCCACATCCGGGTCCAGACTGGAGTCCATACTCCAGCCTCCTCCAGACACCCGTCTCCCTCCCACAGCCCGGCTGCAGGGCTGGATGTGGCAAACAGAAGCTCCCACTCCTGGCTCTCGCCCGGGAGATACCACCAGCCGTGTTTCTGCCCCTCAGCAAGCCCGTCATCTCCCTGCCAAGAGCGGGAGAAGCCTCGGCCCCCCTTTCCCGCATTTTTCTTTCCCTTTCGAAGGGGCTCTGCCAACTCTGTGGAGAAGAAGCCCTCGGTTCCCACCGTCCTGGAGCCCGCGTCCCAGCAGAGCAATCCCCCCGTCGCCCGCCCGCGCCTCGTCCCCTCGCCCGCCGCCCTCACGCCCGCCGGGGCTCAGCCACCCGCCTCCGCCAGGCCTCAGAGACCGCGCTTCCCGCCGGCCCCGCCCACCGGGCCCGACCACGCCCCCTAATGCGGGTCCCTCCCCTCGTCCTTCGCGGACCCTCACAGGCCTGCAGGCCCCAGCCCGCCCCTGGCGACCCGCAGTCCGCTCAGCCCTCAGTGGCCTAGCCATGCAGACCCCACCGCGGCTTCCGGACTCCCTCACAGGCCCCCGGCCACACGCCGCAGAGTCCCCGCCCACACTGACCCCACCCGCTCTCTCAGAGGCCCCGCCCACACCGACCCACCCCCTCCCTCAGAGGCCCGCCCACACTGACCCCTCACTCCCTCGGAGGCCCCGCCCACACGGACTCCACCCGCTCCCTCAGAGGCCCCGCCCACACTGACCCCACCCGCTCTCTCAGAGGCCCCGCCCACACCGAGCCACCCACCCCCTCAGAGGCCACGCCCACACTGACCCTCCAACTCCCTCAGAGGCCCCGCCCACACTAACCCCACCCACTCCCTCAGAGGCCCCGCCCACACTGACCTCTCACTCCCTCAGAGGCCCTGTCCACACCGACCCCACCCGCTCCCTCAGAGGCCCCGCCCACATTGATCCCCACTCCCTCGGAGGCCCCGCCCACATTTGCCCCACCCGCTCCCGCGAGGCCCCGCCCACACACTCCCACAGCCCTCAAGGGCACCTCACGCCCCCTCACCAGCCCGACCCACACGCCCTCGGGCGCTAGCCCTCCTCCGTCTCGCCAAGGCCTGACCACACATGCCACCCATAAGGAGCCACAGGGCCCCCTGAGTGGGGGGTGTTGGCGCTCAGAGACCACGCTCACGCCATCCACGGTCCTCTAACCGCCTCCCCCCGGCGCTCCGAGCTCGCTAGCTATCCACACTGTCTCCCGGGACAGGCGTCCTCACACGGGTCTGCCTCACGACCCCCGCGTGGCGACGCATTCACCGGCCGGACCCCGGGCACCTCCCGCCCTCCCGCCCGCACCTGGGCGCCCGCGGCGGCTCCCCGCTCACCTTCGCTGCAGAACTTGCCGCCGAAGCCCGTGTGGCTGCAGTCGCAGCCCACCTCGCCGGGGGCCAGCTCCGTGCAGAGGCCGCCGTTGGCGCAGGGGTTGCGCGCGGGCGCGCACAGGGGGTCGGCGGCGGCGCCGCGCAGGCCCTGGCTGCCCAGCAGCGCGGGGGGCCGCTCGCCCAGCTTCAGGTTCGCCAGCAGGCCTCGGAACGGCGGCTCGTACTTGACCGTGCTGAGCGTGAGCGCCGAGAGGCGCACGTCCGGCGGGATGCCGCCCACGAACAGGTCGCTGGCCACCTGCATCTCGCGCCGCTTGGAGCGCACCTCGGCGGCGCGGGCCTCGCCGTCCACCGCCAGCGCCGTGCGGCGCGCGTCGCGGGTGAGCAGCACCATGTGCCAGCGGTCATCGGCCACCGGCGTGTCCAGCTGCAGCGTGGCCGGCTCGGCGCACGACAGCGTGAAGCGCAGCCGCAGGCGCCCGTCCGCCACCAGCAGCTCCAGGAAGTCGCAGTCGCCGCCGTCGTCCAGGTAGAGCAGCAGCGCGCGCGTGGCGTTGGTGCGCAGGCTGAAGCTCAGCTCGCCGCTGCCCGCCGCGCCGGCCCAGCGCGCGTAGCGCGCCCACTGCCCGGGGCCGCCGCCGAACTCCAGGCCGCCCGCGCCCGCCGCCAGCGCCAGCAGCGCCAGCAGTAGCGGCCGCGGGCTCCCGGGCGCCATGCTTCCGGCGGCCCCGGCCCCGCCCGGCCCCCGGCCCCGCTCAGGCTTCAGAGCCGCGGGCGCATGGGGCGGGGAGGGGGCCGGGCGTCCCCCGCGCCGAGCGGGGCTCCCTGGCCGCTTCACGGTGCCATGGGCCTGGCCCGGAGGCGACGCGCGCGGAGGCCCAGGTGCCGGCTTCCCCGAGCCGCGGCGGAGGCGCCCCTCCCCCGCTGCGGGCTCCGACGGGAGACGCGGGAGGGATGCCTGCGGGGGGAGAGAGAGAGGGAAAGGTTAACGCGGGGCTCGGGGGAGACAACGCTAGCAGCTCCCCCCTCACTCACACCAGCAATCGCACATGGTTTCCCGTTAGGACCGGAGGGTCCGCGCTGGCCTGGAGAGCAGGAGCACTAAGTGGCTTGAGGTGCGGACAGGTAGCGCCTTGGAGTCCATAGGAGCCCAGCTCAGAACCCCTCTCCCCGCCTCCTGTCTGCCGGCGACCCAGCCCTGAGCGTGGCTCCCTCACAGCCACAGCTCCCTCTCCTCAGCTCCTGATGCTGGATAATGAAGTGGCTAAATAATTCATTGGGATTAATTAAATGTCAATTCGTCAATGGTATCAATGGCTGGGAAGGGGTTAGAGACAGAAGCCAGCCAGGACGCAGGCATCCAGGCCCCAAGCCCTCTATCCACGCAAGGACACAAGCATCTGCTTCCTGTTCTCCACCCCCCACCCCCAACCACACTCACCCTTCCCTGGGCCCCAGCCCCACTGCTCACCAGTCCAGATCCTTCATGAACCTGAATGTGTCTCCCTCAACCTCCATCTCCCAGTCCTGAGCCTCAGACCTGGCCCAATCCTGAATCCTCTTCCCCTCTCGGTTTCACCCCTCTCTCCCCCCATTCAGGGCTGGGGGAGCCACCAGGAGGCAGGCAGGCTCATTTGCATAAAATTGCCTTTCTGAAATGATTACCCTTGTAACGGGCTGTCAGAGAGCAATTTATACCCCACGCAGGGGAGGGGAATTTGCATCTCGTTAAACTCCAAGTCGTAATTATTTATATCCAACAACCCTCCTGAATATTGCATTGATTTTTATTTGGGGGAGGGAGGCAGCGAAGGAGGTGGGGAGAAGTCTGAGAGAGAAGCAGGGCGGGGCCAGAGTTTGAGAAGCGACAGGGAAAGATGGAAGAAGGGGAAAGTGGAAGGAGAGGAACTGAGTGAACGGTGATGGAGACAGAAGAGTAATGGAAGGGAAAGGCGGGCCGGTGGGGATAAAAGGAATGAGGAGACAGATAAAATTAAATTCCAAATTCAAACAGCATTTGTCAAGGCCCTGGGTGCTGGGCATTTTTACAAATGTCCTTTTACGTCGTCACTCTGAGAAGTCCCATTATCCCCATTAACCGCTGGGGAAGCCCACACAGAGAAGTCTAGGGACTCACTCAAGGTCACACAGCCGGTCATCGGGGACCTGGGACTTAGATCCACATCTGTCTGATCCACATCTGTCTGTCTCCATGAAGGAGCAAAAGGCAGGACAACCACAGGTGTAGCTCAGACAGGTGGGAACCAAAGAGGAGATGGGTGACGGAGAGGGGGCAGGTTGAAGTGTGTGGTGAGGAGTCAGAGAGCTGTGTGGGAGGAAGCTGGGGTGTATGGAGGCAGAGAGAGAGCTCGGTTCTCCCTAGTAACCTAGCGAGGAGGAGGGCAGGGTGGTTGAAGTGACGTGTGTACCGAAGGAAGAAGGGGCTGGAAGTCTTCAGGAGCCGGTGATAGTGTTTAGGGAGCCATCCCCCATAGACCCCCCAAAGCCCAGCGCTCAGGTCCTTCCATCTGGCTCCTTCTGGCGCTGCCCCACCCACAACCCTACAAACGCCAACAGGGGCTCACGCGTCCCTCAGGGGCCGGCTGTCCCCAGGCAGGGGCAGCGGCTGCGAGGCAGTCCCGGAAGCAGCCCCTCTCCCTCTCGCTGCCTGGTTATATATAGCTTTGCCACTGCCTCTGCTCATTGGGTAATGGAGGTAATTAACATGCGCGGGCTAATTAGCCAATCAAATTAAATGCAGCACCTGCTCCCAGTCTGATTGACGCCTTTACCCCTACACACATGTACCCCCACTCCAGTTCAGGGCAGGGGAGGGGGACCCTCAGGCGTGGGGGCGGGAAAGGCCAAACCCCCCTTCTCCAGTGACCCCGGACGCACAGCCCCTGAGTGGCGCGCTCCCTCCCTCCCTCCCTCCCCTGCCGGGGTCTGGGTCTCAGTCTGGCCCAGCCTCTCTCAGCCCCTCCGGCTCCCACCTCCCGGACACTATTTTGGGGAGGGAATTAATTAGCTATCGATTTCCGCTAGCAGAGGGAATAGGATTCCGTGCTGCTGTCCACTCGCCCCTCAGCTCAGGAGAGGGAGGGATGTTAGTCACCCTGCCCTGCTCCCGGCCCAGCCCCTCTGTGAGAGAACCCCACCTTCTGGGGAGATGGCAGAGGGGCGCTTGCTGGAAGCCTGGGGACAGGGCCGCCCTCATCAGGAAGCTGGCAGGGGACAGACAGAGTGCAGGATGGGGGAGAGGCCTCCAAAGACTGGGAGGTGCAGGCCTAGGTCCTGAGAGCCAGAAACAATGTCACCTGATGGGTGAGTCTAGGAGGGGGTGACTCCACCAGTCTGTGTGTGCCAAGATCTGGAGGGGCAGTGTGGGGAAGAAGGGGTGCCGTGCACAGGCATGTGTCTGTGAGCCAGCTGGGGGGACAGAGGCAGGACTTAGGGGTGCCCCCTGGGAGGGAAGCCAGGGTCTGGGCCTGCAGCCCCTCAAGACTCATTACTCATTCTCCCCACAGCCCGCAGCTCTGCAGCACGGCCAGCGTGGCTCGGCGCCAGGGGCAGAGGGGCTGCAGGGCTGGCCGGGAGGAGGCCAGGCCCTCCTCGGTCCTCTCTCCAGAGACCATGGGCGGCTTCAGGCCTGCCAGGCAGACGCTGTCCAAAGGGGAATGTGAGCTAAGGGGACACCTGGGTCCTTTCCACCTCACCCACTACAGCTCCCAGGACACCCGCTGCTCCTCACCGTCCTCACCCTCCCTCCACCCACTCGCCCCAGGCCCCAGTTTCTGCCAACCCAGCCCACAGCCACGCTTCCTCCCAGGACACAGGGGCTCCTGCTAGTCTCTGATGCCCCTCCTTCTGCAGCTCCTGCTCCATCCACAGCGCCTGGCCTCAGAGCCAGTGGCCAGGGCCATTGCCCTGCACAGCTCTACCAAGTCTCCTGGAGCTGTGCAGGGCCCTCACCCAGGCTCCTGCAGTGCAGCAGAAGTCCCCTGCACCCCCAGGGTCCAAACACTGCTCCCCAACACCCCCTCTTCTTCTCCAGCGCCCACTGAGTGCGCACCACACCTCCTGGCCGGAGCAGCCTTGGGATATCCTGCCTGCTCTGACGTCACTGCCCGTGCACACTGCTGGCCAGGCTGCCGCCCCCTGGGGAGCTGACCTCTCCGGTGTAACCTGGGGTTCTGCCCCCGGTCAGCTCCCAGCGCCCCTACCACACGTGGACCCAGCAGCCTGGAGCCAGCAGGGATGGGAGCTGGAGTGGGTGGGGTTGAGGGGAGTCGGCTGCTCTCAAGACCTCGTCCTGCTGTCTCCCCCACTGATTCCTCTCCTGCATTATTTCTGGTTCCTCCTCGGCTGACAACCTGCTCGCCTTGCACGGCCAGGCCAGCACCCCTGTCCCATCCGGGCTAAACGTTTGGGCTCCGCACTGTGCGTCAGGTGCAGGCTGGACCGGGAGGCGCGTTTAACCCTCTAGTTCCAGGAGGTGGGGGTGTCACCCCAGGCGTTCAGACAAAGAGCCTGCACTTAGAACGATGAATTCATCTGCCCAAGTTCAAGTGCAAGTAAGCAGTGGCCTTACTCCTACCCAGAACAGGCCACAGGCCACAGGCAGTGACGGCTAAGAGCCCACCTTCTCTGATCAGGCCTTCACGGGGCCACTGCCCTCTGCGGATGAGCCAGGCTCTGAGTTTGCCCCTAGGCCTGAAGGGCACAGACCTCTAAGCTCATGGAGTGCATCTCTCTCTCTCTCTCTCTCTCTCTCTCTCTCTCTCTCTCTCTCTCTCTGTGGAAATGGAGCCCCAGAGAGGGGCAGTGACTGCCCAGGGTCACGCAGCAGAGCAAAACTAAAACCAAGGCCGCTGGCCTTCCATTCCAGATGCTTCCCATGCTGCCTGCGCTCCCATACCCGGGCTTCCCATCTGACCAAAGGCCATAAGCCCGTGCCCATCAGCGCAAACGGAGCACACAGGTGCCGTGTCCAAGGCGAGACAGTCCCCTTGCCCTGGCCAAGGGCCTTCTCCCAGCATCCACCCCGCCCTTCTCGGGACACACACACACACACACTCACACACACACACACACTCACACACTCACACACACACACACACACACACTCACACACACTCACACACACACACACACACACTCACACACACACACTCACACACTCATACACACACACTCACACACACACACACACACTCACACACTCACACACACTCACACACACACACACACACACTCACACACACACACACACACACTCACACACTCATACACACACACTCACACACACACACACTCACACTCACCTCCAGCCCTGGGAATGCCCGCCTCCCTCTGCTGTCCCCTCTGCCAGCTCCGGCTCCTGCCAGCTGGGAGTGTGACAGCAGGGGCCTCCCCCGGGCGCAGGAGGAAGAGCTGGGTTTACACACACTCTGGGGCCCCAGAAGGCAGCGCGGACAGGTGGGAGAAGCGCTGTTGTGAGGAGGGAGATTTTGGCTCGAGATAAAGAGAAACTTGCTGGAATCCGGAGCAGCCAACAGTGGAGTAGGCAGCCTCCCGGGGCTGGCGCTCCCCGGCTGCGGGGGTGTGTGAGCCGGGCAGGATGACTGCCGCTCAGAGGCGCTCAGGACGGGGCTCGTGAATCACACGGAAGGGGTCACCCAACTAGCGCAGCCCAGAGGTCCCTTCCAGTCACACAATGTGTTTTGGGGGGTCCCCTCGCCTCCCTAAAACCTTCGGCAGGGTCGGCAGGCTGCAAACAGTCCCCTCCCTCCCTCCAGCCCTGAGGACCTAGAAGCGACAGAGCCCTCACGCGTGTCCACAGGTAGTGCAGTGGTTAGAGGCGCGGAGTCTGGAGCTGGGTTCAAATGGCAGTTCTCTCTGTGTCTAGCTGTGTGATCTGGGGCCAATTCCTTAGCTTCTGTGGGCCGGGGTTTTCTTATGTGTGAAACACAGGAAATAATGGTGTTGTCAAAACTAAGAATATATGCAAAGCACTTAATACAGTGCCTCGCATGGACTG
Organism: Nyctalus aviator; assembly: GCA_036971965.1. Lineage (NCBI taxonomy): Eukaryota > Metazoa > Chordata > Mammalia > Chiroptera > Vespertilionidae > Nyctalus > Nyctalus aviator. The sequence continues at coordinate 3,684,786 of CM072929.1, read as the reverse complement.
AAGTGAAAAGTATGTGTTATATTAATGAGTACGTTTAAAACTCCTCATCTCAGCGTTTTACAGTTTGCAAAACTCCGTGCGTCTCGTGTTTCCTTTGATTCTCACCAGACCCCAGCGAGGGAAGTCAGCGAGGCAGGTCTTACAGCGAGGCGGCCCCTTTCACAGACGGGGAAACTGACCCTCACAGAGGACCCCCAAGGTCAGACAGCTTATAAGTGGCAGCATGGCACTCAGATTCCTCCCCGGGCCCTCTCCTATTTGCTGGCACCTCCTCCTGCCCAGGAAGGTGGGGGAGTGGAGGAAGGGGTCTGAAGATGGCAGGAGTTCCCCAGCTGCACGGCTGGGCGCACAGGTCGCCCTGAGCGGGTCTCTGTCCAAGAAGAGAAGCGGGAAGGGGTGGGGCACAGGAGGTGGCAGCTGAGGTGCGCGTGAGGAGACTGCTGCCAGGTGGGTGGGCTGCGGAGATGGGGGGGCTGCCAGGTGGGTGGGCTGCGGAGATGGGTGGGCTGCCAGGTGGGTGAGCTGAGGACCGAGTTGTGATTGAATGACTTGGTGGCGTGGGGGGTGAAACACAGTTGCCTTGGAGCCGAGGGGGAGGCAGTGGGAAGGGTGAGCTCACCGCTGTGCCCACCCCTGTGCTGGCACAGCCAGGGGGTTCTGACGCCCAGCCATGCAGAGGAGACAGATGGGTTTCAGGGCAGCCTGGGAGTGAGCACCATGCACCTGGAAATGGGGTATCCACGGCAGTACGTGTGTGGACGCTTATGACAAGTGTGTGGACGCTTATGACAATGGCGCCACAAGCGGCTCCTCACCGCGGCTTCACAGGTGCCTGACAAACGCCTGAGGCCAAGTGCAGTTCGCTGAGCGCTGAGCACAGCGCCCTCTCAACCGGTACACTTGTTACTGTGCTGATTGTCCTAATCATCTCCTCTAGCCCTTCCAAAAAAAAAAAACCCCATGAGGTAGATAGAGGGCCCCCATTTTACAGATGAGGAAACTGAGGCTTGCTGAGGGGCCAGAGCTGAGCCCGGGGGGCGTCGCTCCCACCCCACCCCACGGTGTAAATGCGGTGGCTTTGTAAATGCCGAGGTGCCCAGCCCGCACCTGATTCTTTGCTGAATGAGTCTCCGAGAGCTCCCTGGCCCGCTGGAGCGGACAAGGCCAGGCAGGGAGCGCCCACAGATGGAGCAGCAGGCTTGGCTGCCTGCGAGACACAGTCGGGGTGTCCCCGTGGGGGGCTGGGCTCCGGAGCGGGGAATGAATGGACCGCGTGGTCAGCACGAGGCAGGGGAGGCCCTGAGGGTGAGGGTGAGTGCTGAGGAGGGGCGCCTAGAGAGGGGAAGGGTTGAGGAAGGCCCGTGAGGCTGGTGGCAGACTAGACCAGAGGGATTGCGGTTGTCAGGAGGGGTAGGAGGGCCCGGGGTTCGGGGGGCTTTCCAGGGGTACAAAGATAAGAGAGCAAGCGGGAGATAGAGAATGAGAGTGAGAGAGAAGCTTAGGGGTGAGCCAAGGTGTAACGGGGCTGCCGGCATGCATGTGTGTGTGCCGGTGTGCGCACACACACACGTGCCCAAAGGCCTGGCGTGAAGTGCTTAGGACCCAGAGGGCACATGTTACCTAATGACGGCCTGTGAGGGCGTGGGAGGGAGGGCCGGATGTGGGAGGATGTGCATGGTGGGTGTCTGGGAGGGGAGGGCGTGTCCGGGGAGTGAAGGCGTGTGTGGAAGAGTCTGCGTGTGCTGGAGGAGGCGGGAGCCTGGGGAGGGGGATGAGGGGGGTGTCAGTGAGGCCGGCAGTGTGGGGTTGAGGCTCTGGGAGTGTGTAGGGGCCATGCGTGTAGCATGTACACGGCAGCCGGCGCCCGGGGAGGTCTCTGAGGCTGTGAGGTAGCAGTCTGTCTGGGCGGAGAGTGGGCGGCACGCTGCCAGGAGGTGTATTGTGTACGCAGGTGCGTGTGCCTGTGTAGGGGTGGGTCTGGGTGGGACCACAGAACATATGGGTCCATGTCAGGTTGTCTGTGTCACCGGCAGAGAAGGGTGGAGGGAGCGACTGGGCCTGGGCAGACACAGAGTCTGGAGGGAACAGGTCTCCAGCAGCCCCTCCAGGGCCAGCCCCCCTCAGGGGGCCAGAGTGTGGGTTCAGCCCGGGCCAAGAAGCCAGCGCAGGCCTGGGCTCCTGGAGGGCCACCCGCTGGCATCCCAGCCACCCTGCAGCTCTGAGGACAGAGTGGGTCTGAGAACACCTCCTCCGGCGGGAATGGCCCAGCCCCCCTGCCCCTGGAAGAGCCAGCACCGCCTGACACCAGCCCGCCTGAAGGCAGGAGGAGGCCGGGACTGGAGTGGCTGAGGCACCGGCAAAGCAGAAGGCATCCTGGCTGACAGGCCGGCAGACCTCCCTCTGCCTTCCTCCCCCCCTGGCAGCAGACAGAGACTGCAAACCCCTCAGTCCACCGCCCCCAAAGGGATGCTCAGACACTGGAAGGTGGGCAAGAGGGAGGGCGGGAATGAACGGGAGGTCCTCGCCCGCCCCCCCCCACCCCCCACACATATGAAACCAAAGGTGCACAGAAGGCCCCCGGCAGCCAAGAGGACTGAGAGCCACGACCCAGCCCCTAAGGTTGCTTTCCTCGCTCCGGGTCTGGACGGCTTCCCCGTCCACCTCCAGGCACTAGGACCGGCCCCTCCCCGCCCTGGCTGGTTCAGGGAAGCCCCAATGCCCTCAGCAGGGACTCAGGGGGGATTGAGAGTACGGAGACAGCAGCTCCCAAAGCCAATGATGCCTTCTGGGGCCCCTCCAGGGTGTAAGGCTCACGCTCCAGCCCAGAGAAGCCAGGGCAGATGTCTCCGTCAGCGGGGGAGGAGCTGGGACTGAAAAGGTCCCCTCCGCTCTGGGGTGGGGGTTAGCCCAGGCCGGCAGCTTCCTCCCTGCAGCACTCTGACCAGAACCCAGTCACCGCCCCAGCACTCCCACCCCGCGCAGCCCCCTCCTACGGGTTTCCCAGTCTCCTCTCATCACCCCATCCCCCCCACCAGCTTCCCCTCCTCTTCCTCAGGCCCCCTTTCTCCCCGTCTCCGCACAGACCCCTCTCTGCCTCCACACCTTGGCACCTTCCCCTCTGCTCCCTCCCAGTAACCTCTCCTTGGCTCCCATCCCCCAGGAACGCCTGGTCCTCAGGGTGCCCCCCAGGAGGAAGCCCTTGGCCTGGCCCCAGTTCCTCGCCTCTCCACTACTCTCTCTCCCTCTCCAGCCCCCTCCCCTCCTCCCACGGAGCTCAGCTCCTGGCTGGTTTCTCCCCTGCAGACCCCTCGGAGCCCAACAGCCTCCCAGCCCCTCTGCCGAGCACTGCCTCCAGACCTGGGGCCAGCACCGACTGGGGACCCCCCTCTTCAGAGCCCCCCGCACAGCCCTGCCTCCTCGCCCATTCCTCCCCCACCTCCGTTTACCCCAGCTCAGGGCCAGTGCCCTTTCCTCAGGGAGGCCCCGACCCCCAGTCCCCCGCCTCCTGTCACCCAGCCAGCCTCGCAGCGGCAGCGCCCCCGCCCCCAAACCTATCCTCCCAGCCTCCCTCGCCCCTCCGATCGCTCCCCTCCGCCGATCGGCTCCCGCCCCCCGCCCATCTCTGCCGCCGCAGCACCCCCCTCCGCCCCCCATACCTGGTCTGGGGGCTCCAGGAACTGAAGGGTGGGGATCAGAACCCGGGAGCCGCCCCGTCTCTGGCAGGTGACACAACCGGGGCCGGCGGCGTCGGCAGCCTCGAGCCTCTCGCTCCCCGCCGCGTCCCCGCCCGCCCCGCCGCGGTGCCGCTCGGAGGAGGATGCTCCGCGAGTCAGGGCGGCTGCTCCCGCCGCCGCATCCCTGCAACACCGACTGACGGCAGCATCAGCACCAGCGCCCGCCCCCCGCGCGCGCGCATTGGGCCGGGCGGCGCTAACGGACGAGCGGCGCAGCCAATGGAAAGGCGCAGAGGCCGCCAGGCCGGCGGCTCCACGGGCCCACGCCCCGCCCGCGCGGAGGACCCAGGCATCCCGGCCCCCGGCATCCGAGCTCCCACCTGCCGCCCGCGGTCTTCACCCCTGCAGCCCGCGCCCCCAAACCGGCAGACGCTCAACCCATCCCAATGCCTTTTCTGGAAACCCAAGTGCCCTCCCTTCTCGCCCAGTGGGCTGGGTCCTCCGGTCCCGCATTCCCGGCCGGCGGGCCCCAGGGGCAGCGCCCAGAGGCGGGACGAGCCGAAGAAGGAGTCTGTGGGCTCCCACTCGGGGCACCAGGCGAGCCGAACCGGTGTGGGACCCGGGCCGCGGCGCCCTCTACTGGCCATGCCCAGGGGCGGCCCATGCTAGGGAGGAGCCTAGGGAAGGGGGGCCCTGCCTGTGGCTCTGGGGGCCTTTTCCAGCCTCTCCCCTGGCCTCCGCCCCCCACCGCCCAGGGCCCCGGGCTGCCCTGCCTGTGAGGAGGCGGTGTCTTTGCTGGGAGAAGGACAGGCGGTGAGAGTGGGAAAGGCCGAGAGGGGGCGGGGCAGACCCAGGGGCTTGGGGTTTCCCAGCCCTGCCTCATGGGAATCCCAGGGTGTGAAGCTGGTTCCCAGTCCTGCCGGCACCGCTGGACTGGGGTAAGGGTAGGTTTAAGGACAGGGACGCGACTGCACATCACCCTGAAGCGCCCCCTTTTCTGTTCTCCCAATCATGCGTCTCAGAGTGAGTGTGGTGCTGGGGTGAAGCTCTTCCAGTAAGGGCATCGCATCTCTATGCATGTGTGTACTGGCATGTGTGTTAGTATGTGTGTATTAGCATGTGTGTTAATATGTATTAGTAGTCACTCAGTCAATAAAAGGGGGACCTAGCACCTTTTGTGCACCACAAAGTTGGACAGTGGGTTTTTGAATGAAGCAGTGTGTGTGTGTGTGTGTGTGTATACGCACGTGTGTACCAGACCATCCTGCCAGCTCACTCCAGGATCCTGATTTCTGTTGGGTCTGTGATCTGCAAAGCCAGTGGTAACTGGTGCTTCCTTAGCCAGAGGAACACGCAAAGCACACTCACATTCAACACTAATGCACGCATGAGCCTGCAGTGCACACTCAGAGCCATGCACACCTACCCACGTGCACACAGCCACTCCCAAAGCAGCACAGGGAGTGGAATGCAGAAATGCCCACAGGTAGGACACCCACAGCATAGTTCACCCACAGGACGCACGGGCTTGCCGAAGAGCACGCATGAACTTGTGTGCACAGGTGCCCGCACACTCAGAGGCCAGTGCACATCCGGGAACAGGTGCACAGAGGGCCGGCCATGGGCCACCTCCCCCTCAGGAACTCGGCACAGAGCGGTCAGTCATCGTGTAGATGAGTGAGGACACCCACCTACCGAGGCCTCCCTCCCCAGCCTGCAGGGGGTAAAGGGGTGGGGTAACCCAGGCAGCAGGGGCTGTTTCCTAGGGGTCGGGAAGAGAGATTGCTGAGCAGGACCACGGGAGACTCTCAGGCTGGCCCCACCAAGGCCACTAAAGGAGCCAGAGAACAGGAACTGCTGAGTCAGGGACTCTGACCCCACAGCCCACTGCCCCACCCATCCACCCACCTCCCTCCTCCTGCAGCGCGCACACACAGACTCATCCAGTCAGGCACTGTGCATACACGGACAGACAGGTGCAGCGGTTCCCAGAATGTCTCGCTCTTATAGAGGCACAGGGAGGTGTCAGGAGGACAGGGCCATAAAGAACGTAAGAGTGAGCATGAGCATTTGTCTCCTGTCCCCCTCCCCAGCTCCCTGGGCCACCTCTGCCCATCAAGGGCAAGAAAGGTCACCTGACAGCGGCTGCACCTCCCTGCCCCTCCCCCCAAGGCCCAAGGTTCAGACCACCTACTGCAGTTGGGACCCACCACCTCAAGACACCCTCCCCAATTGCCCCCATCCCTCCCCCCAATGAGACCTTCTCTGGTGCGAAGTCCAGTGGGCTCACAAGGTGAAGGGGAAATGCAGCAAATGCAGCGTGCGTGTCTGAGCACACACATGCACACACGCAATGTGAAGCACATACACCGGACTCACACATACAACCATGAGCAGTCCCACGGTACATCTACATTCCCGGGCGGATCGGCCCTGGGCACAGTTATGCGTGCACACACACACGCACACACGCACACACGCACACACACCACACACACTCACACACACACACACACACACACACATGCACACACCGGCTGGGAAGAGGCCAGGCTGGGGCTGGGGAGGCGAGGCCACAGGCTGCAGGGATGGAGGCAGCACGGGAGGCGGGCAGCTCAGGGAGAGAGCTGCTCTTCACAACACAATCACCGTCTGTTGTTATAGCAACTCAGCCCCCAAATCGTGAAACGGATATTACAGCCTCAGAGGGGGAAGGGCGGGAGAGGGTTGAGGACGGAAGGCGGGACAGACGGGGGACCCCATGGAGGACAAGGCTTGGGGGCCACATGGGGCTGAAGAGTAACGGTGGGAGAAGGAGACCCAGCTGAGGAGCAGGCCAGGGGGAAGAGGCGTGGGGTCAGGGGACCCGAGGGAGGGGCCGAGGCCACGCCAGGTCCACGGACATTGAGCGCTGCAGGTGCGAGTCAGGTGCTTAGGCTCCACCCGGGACTAGCGCAGCTGCCGTGAGGCACACCCAGCTGGGCGGTTTGGGAAGCAGCTCCACTCCCAATCCCGCTGCCTGGACCATCCTGACCCCAGAGGCCTCCTGGCCCAGGTTCAAACCCTTTAGAAGACCCCCGTTCACCCCCTAGCCTAGACCGGCCGTGGAACTGGCCTTGGCCTTCCTCAGGCAGCACTGACCCCCCAAAACCTCTGAGCTGCAACCTCAGAGGGAGGAGCTGGGTTGGGAGAGGCCACAGGAGGCTGAGAGAGCAGGATCAATATGCATTTCCTCTGGAAGTCACTGTCCTTCCGGCTGGCAGCAGCACCAGGCTGCAGGCTGCGGGCCCAAGTGCGGCCCCCACAACCCCAGGCAGGAAAGCTGCCCAGGCCCCTCCCTCCCCCACCGCCCGCAGCTGGCACTCAGGGCAGCCCTTCCCCTCCCAGGATTCTCCGCGGTGAGCTCCCCATGGCTGGAAGAACTCAAACAGGAGCTGAGGCCACCTGTGGAGCAAGGGAATGTGGCATGCGGGCTGGAGGCTGGGGTTACCCAAAACCACTGGGCCCAGTGAGTCTGGGTGCAAAGAAGTGCTGGTTTCAAGTTTTAGGCCAGAGATTCTGGACTCCTCGAGATGTCAGAGCCTCCAAGATGCTTGAGTTCCAAGGGGTTCCGGTCCTAAGGTTTTCTCCCCCAGGCTTCTAGTCCCCCCAAGATTCCAGACCCACGAGTCCTCCGATCTCCCAGGATTCTCTGACTACAGACTTGGCCACGCCAACGTTCTAGTCCCGCCCCCTCCGCGAGTCTTGGCTCTGACGGCCTAGGTTCATGACACGGGCCTTTTTATTCCTGGAAAATACAAATATTCACAAGAGTCTGTACAACCTTAGGGACACCAGCCCTGGCCCTGCCCTCAGCCACATGCCACCCTCATGCCCCACCCCCCAGCCCAGCCTGCTGCCCCAGCACCCGGCTCCCTGCTCTGGTCCGGGTCTTTGCTCCAAGGCAGGCATGCGTGCTTGATCCAGTCACAGCTGGGAAGAGAAAAACAGAGGTGGTGAGGACTATCCTTCCCCAAAAGCAGGAGTCCCCCTGGCCCAGGCCTTTCGGACAGAGCGCCCTATCCCAGACCCCACCCCCACCCCGGCCCCTGTGTGCAGGCTCCGGAGAAGCAGTGGGAGGACTCACCATCACTACAAGTGGATGTCAAACACTCCGTCCTCCACCGTCTGTACCTCCTCTTCCCGGATCTCTGCGGGGGGTCAGGGGTGGGGGTGTTCATCACCGGATCGACCCCTGGGTCCCTGTGCCCGCAGCAGCCCCTGCCCCACTCCCAGGAGGACCCCTTCCCAGCCCGGAAGCAGACCACCCGCCAAAACCCAATTCGCTGAACGACCAAACGGCCCAATTCTGGAGGTTCTGCCGAGTTTTCTTTTGCCGCAGCTTCCTCGTGGCCGCAGGTCTGTCAGGGCAGTTTGCTTAAATGTCCGCTTGGTGTGTGTCACACTGGAGACACCAGCACTTCTGGAGGGTCCCATGCAAATGGTCTCATCTTTTCTATTTTTGAGGACTTATGCTGATCCGAAAGGTTGTGGTCAACGGCCTTGGACCCCAGCTTAACACAGCTGTTCAGACTGCTCTCAGCCAAATGATCCTTTGAGGAATGATCATTCAGCACACTGACCTACAACCCCCAGAGACCCCCAGAGAGCTGCAGGTGATTTTCGGGGTGAGGGGCTTAGAATTCTCAAAATGGGTCCAGAGCAGCCAGACAAGAAAATGCAGATAAATGGCTCACATAACTCTCTCTCCAATCCATTCCCAATCCCCCTGACAAAATAAGAGCGTGACTGGAATCTGAAGTCTCTTTCATTTCTACTCTTTTTTTTTTTTTAATATATTTTATTGATTTTTTTACTCAGAGGAAGAGAGAGGGACAGAGAGCTAGAAACATCGATCAGCTGCCTCTTGCACACCCCTACTGGGGATGTGCCCGCAACCAAGGCACATGCCCTTGACTGGAATTGAACCTGGGACCCTTCAGTCCCCAGGCCAACGCTCTATCCACTGAGCCAAACCGGTTTTGGCTCTACTCTTCTTTATATGTGAAAGTCTCTCCTCCTCAGCCTCAGAAGGTCAAGGGTACCCTGGCTACCTCCTGGCACCCTTACCAGTCCAACCCTCCTCATCACCTTACCAAAATTATACAAACTCTGAACCGGTTTCCCTCCTGGCCCTGCCTCCCTCCCTCCACAGGCCCTCTTCTTACCTGGGGGCCGGGAGCCGCGCCGGCCCGGGCGGGGCAGGGAGAAGCTGAAGGTGCGGTGGTGGGTGTGCGTGGGGGAGGGGGAGGAGGCGCACCCCTCCAAGCTCACGCTCTGGGCCCGGCGCCGGCACTCCACCGACAGGCGGTCCTTGCACTGCTTGTGGCAGTTCACCCCACAGGCTGGGGGAAGCAGAGGGGGGGCCGCCCGGGACATCGGTCAGAACACCCTTCGTCCCACGCTTAGGCCTGCGCCTCTCCCCAGGTTCCTTTGGTTCTGAGCAGCGGCCCCACCAAAACAGAAGCCTCCTTCCAACGCGCTCTCCTGATCCCGCCTGCCATTCCATGCCCTCTCCAGAAACCTTCACATACAACCATCCCCTCCCTGGCTCCGGTGCAACTGCCCCAGCAAAACAGAGTCCCCACCCAGAGGGTCACTCCCCAGGAGAGTCAGCCCAGCAGCCCTCTGTCCATCTCACCTCGGCATTTGAGGCCCTGCTTGTAGATGCCCAGGATCTGAAACAGAGGAGAAGGGCTGTGCTGGGGAGGTATGTATAAGTGATGGCTCTACTCTTCCTTCTCTGGGGCCTGACCCTCTCTGGGCCCTTAAGGGTTAAGGTTAAGGTTGGGGTTAGGGTTAGGGTTGGGGTTGGGGTTAGGGTTGGGGTTAGGGTTAGGGTTGGGGTTAGGGTTGGGGTTAGGGTTAGGGTTGGGGTTGGGGTTAGGGTTGGGGTTAGGGTTAGGGTTAGGGTTAGGGTTAGGGTTAGGGTTAGGGTTAGGGTTAGGGTTGGGGTTAGGGTTAGGGTTGGGGTTAGGTTAGGGTCTTGGCCGGTGAAGCTCATGAGGCCGGCTTGCCTGGGCTGAGAGCTGAGGGCGCTGGCAGGGGCAGGGCCAGAGGGAGAACAGGGCGGACGGGGGTGGGGGCGGGGGGGGGGGCGCTGGAGGGTGTGGCTTGGGCGGGGGCTCACCAGGGCCTTGCAGTGGCGGCAGGCGACGGGGCGCAGGGAGTTGCTCTCCTGGAAGTTGTGCACGAAGCCCATGCGGCCGCCCAGCACGGAGCTGGAGCGGAGGAAGTAGGAGATCATCTCCTCCCGGCTGATGCAGCCGTCCCTGCCGGGGGAGGAGCACCTGCGTTGGAGCCCTCCCGGACCACCCACCCGCTGGGCAAACCCCTGCAAACAGAAGGTCCTCACCAACGCCTGGGTTTGAGCCCTGGTGCCGGGAAGAGAAAGGACACTGGGCGGCTGCTACTGACCAGCTGTGCGGCCTCGGGTTTCCTTCTGGGTCTCCCCCCAGAAAACGGGGGTGCCACCCCCGCCCTGCCCCCTGCACAGAGCCGCTCTGCCCCGTTATCAGCCTGTGCGCCGCACCCTGAGCTCTGGCAGGCACCAGCCCCGAGCCCGAGGATTAAGAGGCCTCTGAGCAGTCCTGGGGCCCGGAACCCCCATCACCCTGCGGGAAACGGCCGTGGTCCGTGCTCGCGTTCTCCGGGGCTCCCTGCAGAACCCCTTTCTCAGCGCTAGGAAGCGTGAGCATGCGCTCTGCAGATCCACAGGCCTCCACGCCCATCTGGCTCCACTACCTCCAGGCTGTGTGACCTCCAGCTGGTTAGAGCTCTCTGTGCCTCAGCTTCCTCTTCTCTAAATGAGGATAATGGTCATTCCCACACCTCGGGGGGGGGGGGGGGGGCAAGGGGGGAGGGCGGGGAGGGGAATGAGGATTAAGTGAGATTGCGTGCAGGAAGCATTGGGGACAGTGTCTGGGGTATCACTGGGTCCCAGGCTACGCCCAGCTGTTTCTGCTGCCGAGGCTGGTCCTTGCTGCAAACCTCCACCCATGGGGTCTGGGGTCCCTGGTGGGGTCGGGGTGGTCCCTCAAGTTCAGGGGCATTGGGACAACTGGCCGGTTAGGAGGAAACAGACGCCTGGATTCCTACCTCCTACTGTGTCTGAAAACCAAACCCCACTGACCTGAGAACGCCCATGTGAAACAATGAACGTTATCAAAGAACCTGAAAAGGTTAAAGAGAATCTTTTCTGGAATCTGGACGGGGGGAGAGGCTCACTGCACACACCACAAATCCAGGAAGCTACAGAGAAAAAGACTGACATACTGAACACACAACATTTTTTAAATTTTTTATGCGGGAAAAGACGACACAGATGACAGACTGGAAGAAAATATTTGCAAACATGTTCGACAGCAAAGGGTTCATACCCGTTAACAGAGATTCTGGAAAATCAACGAGGAAGCAGACCGACAGACCCAGGGGGATATGGACGAAGACCACGGACAGGCGATTCACAGGAGAAATGCCAGAGGCCCACACACAGGTGAAGAGACATCCTCCCCCACTCGTGGTAAAGAAATGCGGATTCCACCAATGAGACAGGCAACATTGTGAGGCTTATTATAGATTCCGCTGTTGGCAGGGAAGCTGGGAAATGGGCATCGTCCGCTGCCGCCGAGGGCGCAAGCTGGCACCACCTTGCCTGAGGTCACTTTGGCAGCCTCCCTCCTAATTTAGAATGTGCATATCTTTGGATTCAATTATCCCTCTTCTAGGAATCTCTCCCACAGAAACAGTAGCCTGTCCCCGGCAGCCCGCAGGCATTAATAGCGAAACGGGGCGCAGCCCGCACGTCCGTCAGCGGGAGAACTGCGAGGGAGAGGATGCCCGGCCGCATCACCGCGTCACTGTTACTCGGGAGCCGTCCTAAAGAATGACGTGTCCTGCGAGCCGCGGCAGGAAGAGATGTCCGCGATAACGTGGAAAACAAAAGCAAAAAAAAGCACGGCATGCAGTTCTGCCAAGATAGTGACCAAAACAAACAAACAAACAAAACAAAAAACCTGCCCTAACCGGTTTGGTTCAGTGGGTAGAGCGTCAGCCTGCGGACTGAAAGGTCCCAAGTTCAATTCCGGTCAAGGGCATGTACCTGGGTTGCGGGGCACATCCCCAGTAGGAGGTGTTCAAGAGGCAGCTGATCGATGTTTCTCTCTCATCGACATTTCTAGCTCTCTATCTCTCTCTTTTCCTCTCTGAAAAAAATCAATAAAGTATATTAAAAAAAACAACAACAACAACCCTGGAAACCTTACTGCTACAAACATCTAGGTGCTGGTGAAATATAAAAAATAGCTTTAAATGCATAGGTGAGTTTGAAAGGAAAAAAAAAAAAGAAGAAGAAAGAAAGAAAGAGAACCCCCAAGTTCCAGAACCAAAGAGGGAGCCAAGCTGAGGCAGTGAGTCGGGCCCGGACTCTGGGTGGCTGGTCTCCCTCCTGGCGAGCCAGGTGCTGGTGCTATTGCGATTGCTGCTGGTGGCGGTGGCGGTGTGTGTGTGTGTGTGTGTGTGTGTCCAAGTATATTTTTATTGATTTGAGAAAGAGAGGAAGGGAGAAGGAGAGAAACATCAATCAGCTGCCTCCTGCACGCCCCCTACTGGGGATCTAGCTGGCAGCCACCAGGGCCGGTGCTGGGTTTTGATTCCCAACCAGGGGAGGCCGAGGCGGTGGCATTGCAGGTCGGGGGGGAGCTAAGGCTGGGACTCCAGCTTGGAGCTGGGCCTCCAAGGTCTCTGAGGGCTGCATCCTCACTGAAATGTGGCCTGAAAAGCAACACCACCACCCCACCCAGGGAGATAACACGGAACTCTGGCTCAACGCTGGGTGGAGAAACAAGACAGTTACAACCAACACCGGGGGCAGAGCTGGACCTATGCTATAATTCCGTTTGTCCATGGCACGAACTCAGGCAAACAAAATCTGTCAAATTGCACATGCATGGAAGAAAAAAGAACGGGGAAAAAAAAAAAGACTGGAAGGATACACATATTGCCAAACCAGGAACCCTGCCAAGGGCTTGCTTACTAGGAAGTTATGCTAATAACCTCTTCAGATAGGAAAGGAGGAAGGCAACTTTCCACTTCTCACTTTATACACTTTGCTTATTACAAGTCTGTTTTCCTACCTGAATTTTTTAAACCAGGGGTTTTTGCATTATGGGGGGGGGGGGCAGGAACTGGTTTTTAAATACAGATCAACATTTAAAAATATCTTGACCTGTAAATTTTTATTGGGATTTTATCTGTTCAGCAAAGCAGATAGGATTGTGGTCGCAGGGGGGCACATTTCACCTACCTCAGACAACCAGCTGTTGGCCCAAACTGTCAGCTTGTGAGTTGTTGATAAGCAAGTGGGTGCTAATTACAGGCCTTCCTTATCTATTCATTAAAACAGGCTGCCCAGGCTGCCCACCCTGCGTGCCAGCTGGGAGCCCGCAAATGAAATGGCATTTGTGGAGAAACAGTCCCCAGGCCACCGTCTCTGTGAGATGCAGGTGGAGCCCCCATCTGTCTGAACGGGGGAGCCACAGGCCTGGCTGCTCTTAGGAGCCCTGTGACCCCAAAGGAGAGTCCCTTCCCACGGGGGCAGCTTTCTCTGCCAAGGCTGTCTGGTCCAATGGCCTGATCGTGCAGAAGGAAACGGAACCCCGAGGGGAAGTGGGCCTGCCTTCCCTCCCCCCGCCCCCGGCCCTCCTCACTGGTTCTGGTCGAGGTCCCCGAAGGCGCTGAGGTAAGGGAAGTTCCCACGGATGATCTGGAACTCTTCCTGAGAGATGTGGCCGTCCCCGTCGACGTCAAAGTTCCGGAACACGGACTTGGGGACACAGAAGGACACAGAGAACAGAGAGTAAGAGCCCCCACAGCCCCATCCTGCCTGCACTCTCCGTCCGGGTGAAAGGGCGTCCAGATGTGGGCAGCTGTCCGTCTGCCCGCCACCTCCCTCTCCCAAACCCGTGCCTCCCGGAGAGTGAGTGCCGGCCCTTGAACTCGGCACCGGTGCTGGTTCCTGGACCGGTGCCCCGGCAAAGCCAGCGTCCTAAGGCTCCAGAGCCTGCCTCCCAGGCCTCACCTCCACCATCTTCTCGATGTGCTCCACCACGAGCGCCTGGTCCAGCTTGGGCTTGGCCGCCGAGGTCCACTCCTCCAGCACGGGGGCCCGGGGGGGCGGGGTGCAGCTGATGGGGCTGGTTGGCTGTGGGGATGGTCAGGCCTGAGCGAGAGCCAGAGGTGAGGGGGCCCAGAGCCCCCGGGAGGGGAGCGGAGAAGCCAGGGGTGCAGGAGCCTGTGCCACAGGCAGGAGGGGTGAGGCCGCTGCTCAGTCTGAGCCTCAGTGGGAGCCTGTCCTAGGACCGCCCACACCCACCTAACCCCGCCCACTGGGGAAACTCTGACCGAATAAAAGTCCTCACATCCTGGGCTTAAGGGGTGGAAGGGGGCGCGCGCTGTGGGGGAGGAAGGGCATGGAGGAGAGTCCACTCCTCACCGACTTGCAGCGCGGCTCCCGCTGCAGGGACAGCTGGTAGAGCTCGTCCTCCGTCTGATACTGATCCAGCGACACCTGCGACACACAGGTCCGTCACAGCACAGGCCTGCTGCCCTCGGAGCCCGCTGCCCCCAGCCCAGGTCACAGGTCCGCCAGAGACCAGCTCAGCCCGAGCCCAGGTCCCAGGCCAGGAGACAGACTCGGGACAAGGCCAGCTTAGAACACACCCCACAGCCACATGCCGGCCAGCACACAGACCACGGACCATGCTCCCCCTAAACCTGGAGCAAACTGCACTGCCAAGGTCTCAGCCAGAAGCCAGGCCAGACCTTGGCCCCAAATCTTGAACACAACCCACTGCTGGTAACTCCTCCCAGGGCCACACACCAGCCTCGAGAGCAGCCTCAGTCCTGTCCGGAGCTGAGCCCATCTCAGAATTCACTCCACGCCCGGAGCCCAGGCTGGATCTCAGGCCCTCGCTCCAAACCAAAACCCCGGCCAGGCCTGCAGCCGGTGTGAGCCCGGCCCGCTGTGGCTGTGAGCCCGTGCCCGGCCTCACCGTGAGCAGGCTCAGCAGGTCAGGGTTCGCCTGCACCGGCGGCCGGAGGCTGGTCACCATGGCCAGCTCCTCCAGGATGCTGAAGAGCTGCTTCATCTTGGCCCCGTTGAGCCGGGTCCGGGCTGGGTCCAGCCAGTCCGGCAGTGCCAGCTGCAGGGCCACCAGGTCCTTGAGGTGCACGCCCAGGATGGGGAAGCGGAAGCCCACGCAGGCCGCCAGCCGCCGCCGGTAGTTGCCGTAGTTGCTGGTGGCCGTCACCAGTTCTGTCAGACCTTCCCAGAGCTGCGGGCAGAGGGCAGGAGGTCACGCACATACAGCCATCGCTGGGTCAGCCATCCCCCGCCCCCCGCCCCCCACTCAGCCCTAGAAATGTGGGAGAGGATGAGGAGCTGAGCCAGGGATGGCTGAAAAGGCAGAATCCTCCCTCACTGTCCCCCAGCCCTGGCTCCCTCGGCCCCTGAGGGTCAGAGGTAACAGGTCATGAGTTCAGGGGAACACCCACTGCCAAGGACCACACCTGCACACCAGGCCTGGCCACAGGTCATCAACACTTAACAGGAGGAGAAACTGAGGCTCAGAGGCAAAGCAGCGCAGGAATAACTAGAACAACGCTCTTGGATGGGTCGTTCCTACAGTCCGAGCTGGGGAAACCCCAAATGTTCAACCGCACAGCAGATCATACATTGGAGCGAACTTACAATAAGATATTGTGTTGCAATGAAAATGAATGAATGAGTGTTCCACATAACAGAATGTAGGAATGAAAGACGATATAAAGTAACATAAACAACCTCCTTCCATGTGTAGAAGTTCAAAAACAGGCAACAAAAAGCCCACAGTTTTGGGGGCGTGCCTGGGCGGTGAAGCTGTAAGGGAGGAAAAGTTGGGACACTGGTCACCTCCGCTGGGGAGGGAGGGGCGCTCCGAGGTGCGGGGAGCTGTGGGGGTGGTCGATGTTCTATCTCTTGACCTGGGTGCTGGCTACCCAGGTGCTTCCTGTACCACTTGTCTTTTAAGTGTACGTGTGTCCTACATACTTTTCCATGTGCGTGTCACCCAATATGTGAAGCAGGAGAAAAGGAGGAGAAAACACAAGTTTTGGAGCCAGGCAGACGTGTGAGCCCGCGTGCTGCCATGTTCACCGTGTAACATGGCAGAAGCATTCGATCCCTCCAAGCCTCAGTTTCCCCGCCTGTCAAAGGAGGGCAGGAGTGCCCAGCGCTCGCCCTGTGGGTTCCCAGGGAAGCCAGGCCTGGGAAGGCAAGCGGAGCCCACGGCCTGACCCCCCAGCCCGGGCACCTTGATGGTCTCGGGGCTAACGTGGCTGTGGGTCTCCTTGAGGCGAGAGATGGAGCTGTGGCTCAGGCCCCCGACCACCGCCATCAGCGTGTTGAAGTTCTGCAGCTGCAGCAGCTTCTGGGGGACAAAGTGGGGGGGGGGGGGCATCACTGAGTGAGCCCAGAATCTGGCCTAGCTTTCCTGGAGCGGAGGCAGTCGGTTCCTGGCAATTGGGGCGGCAGAGAGGGGACAGGGCGGCGGCAGGCACCTCTGCCACGTGGACGAAGTGGGTGATGACCAGGGCCCGCTGGGGGGCGGTGGGCTTGCTGAGGATCATGAGCTGGACCCACTGCGAGACGCTGTTGAAAAGGGAGATGAATCGCTCCAGCACGGGGTTGTCCACGGTGCAGCCGTGCGTCACAAAACTGTGATAGTCCTGGAACTGGGGGCGGGGGCGGCCTCAGTGCCCGGCGGGCCCTCCCTTCGGCCACTCTGCCCCTCCTGTGCCCTCTGGTGGTCAGGCCGAAACCACCCGCCCACCTGTGACCCCACCGCCCCCAAGGATGCTGCACCCCCCTGCCCCAGGCCTCGGGCACACCAGGATCTTGCTGAAGGAGCGGTACTCCAGGTAGGTGAGGTGCTCCGCCAGCTCCATGGGCTCCAGGTGGTCAAACAGCAGGGACATCTTGCGCTTCTTCTGTGCGTCCGGGTTCCGCTGAGTCACCTGCCGCTGCCACTTGTAGGTGGGGCTGGGTGGGGGGGCAAGGGCAGTGAGCCCTTTGCTGGAGATACTCCACACACATGCAGACACATGCCACTCACGCCGACCGAGGCCCTCCACACCGTCCCAGCCCTAGGGCTGCTGCAAGCCCCCCTCACCATGCACCCCACACGGAAGCGGGCTCGGTGCCAGGCCTGGGGCTAGATGCTGGGGGCAGAGACGAGCAAGACGCGGCTCCTGCCTCCGGGGAGCTCACAGGCCACTGAGGGCGACGGACCCCGAGACAGACTACACAGAGCAGCGTGGCGCGTGCACGGGCCTTCGAGCAAAGTGCCACGGGGAGCAGAGGAGGGAACAACACGTCCTGCCCGGAAAAGCCTGCCCCCCCCCTCCCGAGCCCACAGACAATCCACGCCTGAGCTGCATGTGATAGCATGTGCTAACACAGCGATGCGAGAGCGTATGACCGGGCATGGCGCTGGGAGAGGATGCAGGGCCGGGGAATGGAGAGTGGACCCCAGTGGCTGCAGGCCGGGGCGAGTGGGGGGTGTGGACGGGGAGGCGGATGCCACGAGAGGCCCTGCTCCCCGCTGAGACATTTTGAAGGCGACAGAGAACCACAGACGGCTGGTCAGCAAGAGAGGGACATGACCCTCCCTCATTCAATTCGACGGACATTTATTAAGCACAGAGGACCGTGCGGGGGCCGAGCCCGCCCCGCCCCCGAGCTCCCCCCACGCACACGCTCTCGATGTCGATGAGGCTGCTGTGCCGGCGGTTTCCCTCCTGGTCCAGCAGCGCCTTCAGCTCCTTGATCTGCTCCGCCAGCTCGTGGTTCAGGTCGAACTCCGCTGGGAACGCCGAGATCCAGTACCTGCAGGAGCGTGGGGTCACCCACGGCGCCCTTTCCCGCCCCCCCATTGAAACTCCCCGAGACGGGGGACAGAGCTTCAAACCAGGGTCCCTGTCCTGGCTCTGTCCTCCCCGCCCGCTGTGGACAGACCAGGAAGCCCAGGCCGGGACCTGCAGGGGCAGCTCACCCACCATGGACAGAGCCAGGGGCAAACCCGCATGGCCAGCTGCGTCAGCCCGGGGCCGGGGCAGGGCGGAGGGGAAGGGGCCCGGGAGGGAGGACTCACCTCACCAGATGACATGTTTTCACCTGCAGGGAGCTGGAGTTGTCCTTCCGGGATTGTTGGTAGGTGACAGTGAGTTAAGGAAAACCCGAGGGCAGCCTACGTCTAGGAAGGGAGGCGGGGATGGGCCTGGCTCCAGGAGCAACGCTGGGGGGGGGGACCTGGAGCAGCGGTGGGCAGGCCCAGGCCGAGGCCGAGGCTCTGGACCGGCTGCAGGGAGGGGTGAGCGCCGAGCAGGGGCGGAGGTGAGAGGGAAGGGGCGAGGTGCTGGGGGCAGCTGAGAGCAGGGCCTGGTCTCTGGGAGAGGCAAGCGGCAGACCAAGCTGCCAGGTCTCCCCAGACGGCAGGGAGCGGGGAGGCAGGGCCAGGTTGGGGGGCAGTCAGACTGCCCGGGCCTTAGGGAGGCTGGGCCAAGCCTGAACTCCGGGACTGGCGGCCCGCCTCTAGTGAAGCCCCCGGCAGTGGCCGGCCGGCTGGGGCCTGGCTGCGGGTGAGCCGGGAAGGATATATGTGGAGCAGCTTGGCCGCCAGCTGGGACGACGGGATGTACCAGGGGTGCATCATGAGGAACATGCGCACCAGCTGCGGGTCCCGCACCTTCCCCGAGTCATCTGCCTCCGGGGCAGAGAGAAGCAGTGACTCTCTGTCCAGCAGCCTGGTCTCCGAACCCCAACTCAGCCAGAGGGGTGTCGTCTCCCTCCACCCGCACCCCCATCTCCTGCTTCCCGGGATTCCGAGACCAGGAGGCAGTTAGCAGGAGGAGGCAGGGTGGGAGAGATAGGAGGCAGGGTCGGAGGAACTGGATGGAGGAGGGGAGGTCTGACCGGGCCATCCTCAGGAGGGGAACCAGCTGGGCCGGAAGGAGCCTGGGTTCCCCAGGGTCAAGAATCCAGAGGTCACTTCCTGAGTGCTTGGGGGAAGGGGCACCCCTTCGCCAGATAAACCACCCGCATCAGCCGGAAACAGCTCCCAGGCGGAGATAGGGTTCCTCCGGATTCCCAGGGGGCCGGCGGGGGGGAGGGGGGGGCCAGATAACGCCCCGAGGGTCAGAGTCTGGGGACCCGCACCCCTGCCTTCAAGGCGGCCTGCTAGGGAGGGAAACACTTTCTCTTTCGGAGCCATGGGGCCTGTCCGGGAGGAGGGTGCGGGATGCCCAGGGGGTCGGGCCGGGCCTGGCCTGGGGGCGGCCGGAGTCAGTGTCCCGCGGGGCCCCGGCCCTCACCGAAGGCTTCGATGCAGCCGCGCAGCAGCTCCTCCACCGTGCAGCCCTTGTCCAGGTCCAGGGTGCCCGCCATGGCCGCTCCGGGAGCCTCCGCGGGCTCGGACTGGACCCCTGTCCGGGAGAGGCGGAGTGGGCGGCTGGAGGCGCGGCCGGGGAGCCCGGTGGGCAGGGGCGGGCGGGCGGGCGGGGCGGGCACGCCCCCTGCCGGGCGGGGGCGGAGCCGTCGCCGCGGCCGCTCCCGGGTTAAGCGGTCTGGCCCGGGATGGTGCAACCTCCAGTTGGGACACGGGCTGGCCCAGAGGCTTCCGGCCCCTCTCGGCGTCGCCAGAGGGCCCAGGGGCTCCCTGGGGATGGGGACGAGCGGGGACTCGGGGCTTTGGGTGCTCCCCCCCACGCCGCCTGTCCCCGCGCCCTCTCCCCTCCCGGAGCACCTGCAGCCGCGGCGCCCGGCCTGCGCGCTCTCGCTCCCCCTCACCGCCTCCCTCCCCCGCGGGTTATTTTGGGAACCAGAGCCCGGGGGACCTCGGAGGAATTTCTTCCTGGGGTGGGAGGGGTAGGAACCCAGGCGTCCTGGGCTCCCGAGAGGGAGGCGGGGCTGCGGGGTCCCAGGGGCCTCCCGGGGAGGAGGAGGGAGGGGAGGAGGACATTCCGAGGGCGGGGTGGGGAGCCCGCGGCGGCCGGAGGCGGGAAGCCCGGGCCTGGGAAACGCTCCCGGGCCACCTCCTCCGGGAAGGTCCCTGGGGTCCCGGCTCAGCCTTCCCGCCGCCGCCCTCCTCCCGGCCCGGCCCCGGCCCGGCCCACACTGCGCGGCGGAGCGGGGAGCGCGCGTCCTGCAGAGCAGGACGCCCAGAAGGGGGCGCCATCGCCGCGGGGCTGGAGCGTGACCGTGTGGCACCACCGGCAACTCCGTACGCACCCATCGGGGACACACTCATCCGCACCCGCGGCGAGGGACCCGCATTGGGGTGCAGGACGCCCCGCTCACACGCACCCGCCTGTCGTCCTCGGCGTCCCGCACACAATGGCACCCACACCCTCAGGCGCCAAACCCAGCCCTCCACGCAGAATGCAGACCCCTCCCGGGCAGCTCCGCAGCCACCTCAGCGCGGACATGGCACACGTGTGCGCACACGCCAGACACGCACCTACACGCATGCACACTCGTGCACAATGCACACGCCCCCGTGGGCGCACACACGCCCGTTTCACCGCCACCCCCTCCTCTGCGGTCCGGGCCACCCTCACCTCCACCCGCAGCGCCTCCGGGCGGCGGGCTTTGTGCCTCCGAAAGGGCCCCGCGCCCCGGCTGGTCCCCGCGGCTGGGGCCCCAGGAGTTCTCCGTCACTTTCCCCAGGACCCGCCCGGAGCCCCCCTCCTCGCTGTGTGACCTTGAGAGTCTCTCGGCCTCTCGGAGCCTCAGTTTCCTCCTATGTCAAATGGGGTGTCCGCGGGGAGGGTCCCGCTGAGCCCGGGCTGGGAGGGCCGGGCGCCGCGATGCCGCCCCCTCCCGGGTGTCCGGCGCCTCCGCTCTGGGCAGCTCCCGCCAGCACCCTCCGCAGCTCCCCACCCACAGACACCCCGCAGCTCCCCACTCACAGACACCCCGCAGCTCCCCACCCACAGACACCCCGCAGCTCCCCACCCACAGACACCCCCGCAGCTCCCCACCCACAGACACCCCGCAGCTCCCCACCCAGACACCCCCGCAGGCTCCGCAGACACCCCCGCAGGCCCCCCCGCCAGCCCCCCGCGCCCGCGGCCTGAGCCCGGCCCCTCCGGGCGCCGCCGCCTGCGCCACTCACTGTGGGACCCGGGCCGGGAGGACGCACCGGCCGGGAGGCGCCCCCTCCGCGCGCTCCGCCCGCCGCCCGCCCGGCTGCGGCCGCGGCTCCCGCCCGCTCCGCGCTCCGCTCTCCGCCGCCCGCCCCGCCCCCGGCCCGGCGCCCGGCCGCCCCGCCCGCGCGGGACTCCGCACCCGCCTCCCGGGCTCCCTCGCCCGCACGCGGTGCCCGGGCGTGAACCCCTCCCCGCCGGGGCCGGCCGGGCGGGGGCTGCGCCACCGGCGGCGCGGAGGGCGGGCGGGGGCGGGGGGCGGACCGGAGCGGGCCTCTCCCCCGGCCACGCGCCCGCGCCCCCCGCCCCGCCCGCGCGGGCAGAGGAAGCCGGGAGGGGCAGGAAGCGGATTGCGGTGGGGAAGGGGCGCCCCGCCCAGCCCCCGGCCCGGTTCCTGTTTTCGAAACAAACCGTTCCCACGGGCCGTCCCGACCCGGGGCCGAGCGCCTTCCTGCGGCCGCGGGGCCCGGGACCCGGCGGCGATGGGGGCGCGGGCCCGGCGGCAGGCCGGGGAGGGGCAGCGCGGGCGGCAGCGTTGGGGGAGGAGAGGCCTGGGGGCGGGGAGGAAACGCCGCTACCTGGAGGCGAGACCTCGGTGTCTGGGGGTGTGGGGGCGCCCCGGAAGCCTGGGGCCAGGTGGTGGGCTCTCCGCAGCTCGGAGCCGGAGGCTGGGCAGGAGGCGCTGGGGAGGGGCAGCCGCCGGCGGTTGGGGTCCCCACCAGCCGGGCCCAGGGGAACCGGTAACCGTTTCCGGACTGTGGGTTCACACACACACTGAAACCACCCGCCCCAAACTGCCTCCGCCGCCGGCCCCTCCCTGACTGGGGCCGGGGAGTCAGGACCTCCCCCCACTTCAGCCTGGGTAACGTGAGGCCTAGAGCAGCCCCCTCTGGCCTGTGCCCCCAGAGCGAGGTGGGGGGACAGGGGCCAGCCTGGGCGGCCTGTGAGCATCCCCCCAAACCCTCCCGGGCCTCCGTGCAAGCAGAGCACCGGCTCAGAGACCCTACAAACGCCGCAGTGGGGCGGGGCTGGGGGCGGAGTCCAGACCGCCCCGACCTCCGCAGGTCCCTCCCCTCCCTGACTTCACCCCGACTGCGGGCATCTTCCCCAGCCCCCCAGCCTCAGCCCGAGTCCCCGACTCCTAGGCCCGGGGGGTGGGGGGGAGGGGGCCGCCCAGCGGGCGCCCCGCCCCCGGCCAGCAGGCAGGCCGCTGCCCTAGTATGGACACAGTCCTGGGAAGAGGGGCGTGGAGGGTGACGTGGGGAAAAGGCTGGAGAGTCCCAGGCCCGGCCCCCATGGGCGCCCCCTCCCTCCGAGGGGAGCACCTGCGACGGATGGGGGGAAGCCACGGTGACTGCGCAGCTGCCGCGGGGCCCACCCAGAGCTAAAAATATCCCCCACCAGAGAGAGAGGCAAAGGAGGCTCCCTAGGAGAGTCAGTTTATTGGGGGGGAAGGAGGGCGGACGGTTGGTCAGACCCATAAATAGGAGGGGGCAGGAAGCCCGAGGAAGACAGGATGGAGCAGTGTCCTCAGTCACAATGGAGGGTGTGACCTCAGGCTGGGAGTGAGTGAGGGTTGCAGAAAGAGGCTTAGAGATCTACCTCCAGTGCCCAGCCTCGGGGTGAGGTGCTGGGGCTGGCCCAAGGGGTTGCAAACAGACTGGCAGGGGGAGGGGGCAGATGGGGGGGTCCGGTCTGGAGGCTCAGGCCATTTCATCCGGGGCCGGCAGGGGCTGGCGGGAGGGCTCCACGCCCCAGATCTCCCGGGCGTACTGGGCAATGGTGCGGTCGCTGGAGAACTTGCCGGAGGTGGCTATGTTCCGGATCACCATCCGCGTCCACTCTCTCGGGTTCTACAGGCCAAAGGGAAACGCTGGGGTCACTCTGCCGGCCGGGTCCCCACCTCCCGCCTCCCCCAGCCCTGCCAGCCCCTGGCCCAGGACCCCTTACCTTGTACAGGGCACTGACTTTCTCCTGGCATTTAATGTAGTCTTCATAATCTGCAAAGACTTTGAACCTGGAGAGGAACGGGCAGGCAGGAAGCCCCCTGAGGTCAAGGCCCAGCCCATCCTGTCCGGTGGACGCCTGGGGGCCCAGAGGAGAGGGATGCTGCTCCCCGGGGAGCCAGCCCCACCTGCCAGGAGCCCCGTCCAGCCCCCTCACCTGCCCAGCCCTGCCCAGCCCAGCCGCGCCCCCTGCCAGGCCCCCCAGCGGCTGGCTCACCGGTCGTGGTGCATGAGCATGTTGACAATGTCTTTGAACAGGTCGGGCTGCTTCGGGGAGAAGAAGCCGCTGCTCAGCTGCTCGATGACCTGGCGAAGCTCAGGGATGCGGTCGTAGTACTCCTGGGCATTGTACCTGCAGGGAGAGCCGGGTCAGCACCCAGGACGGGGGGGGGGGGGGGGGGGGGCGCTCTTCCTCCAGAGAAAACCCCTGAGTCCTGAGGCCAGGGCCAGCCTGCCCCCCCTCCCTGCGGCTGCCACTGGATTCCTTCCCTGGAGGCCCTCTGCCTTCTGTGCTCAGCTTTTCATCACCTTTTATGGGGATGAGGAAACCGAGGCCTGGGAGGGCAGAAAGCAGTGTCACACGCACTACCATCTCCTGGCAGCGTGCTTCTTCCATGAATGTCTCTCTCCTCTGCTCTCTCAAGTGCCCCACTTCCATCTCTCAGCCACCAGGATTCACAAGCATCCCCAAGGCCAGGCTTCTCTCTTCCCTCCCGCCCCTCTTCTAGGCGGACACTGAGGCCACCTCCTCAGCGATGTCCCTGCTCCCTGCCGGTGACTCTTCTAGCATTAAGGCCTGAGTGCCCACACCGCCCCGCCTGCACTTCTCTCCCTCCAGTCCATTCTCCATCCTGCAGCCAACACTGTCCCTCTGGAGCCTAGTGGCACTCATGTCCTGTGTCACGTCTCCCTCTGGGCCAAAGGACCACGTCTGAACCTCCGGGTCAGACTTCACAGGGAAATGCCTTTCAATACTGAATGCCAGCTCTCCTACGCTGTTGGTAGGGGTGTAAACTGGTGCCAACTTTCTGGAAAACAATGTGGCTCAGACATATCCCCTCTAGGAATGTATCTTACGGAACTGATGGCGATGATGGCTAAGGTTAGCCACTACAGTGGTATGTACACCAACAGGGAATATCGTTTTTAATGTCTATCTAGATGGAGTGGTTGAATAAGTTATGACATGTCCACAGGATAGAGCACTACACAGTCGTTTAAAATATTTTTGAAGCCCTGACCAGTTTGGCTCAGTGGATAGAGCGTCGGCCTGTAGACTGAAGGGTTCTTGGTTCGATTCCTTTCAAGGGCATGTGCCTTGATTGTGGGCACATCCCTAGTAGGAGGTGTGCAAGAGGCAGCTAGTCGATGTTTCTCTCTCCTTGATGTTTCTAACTCTCTATCCCTCTCCCTTCCTCTCTATAAAAAATCAATAAAATATATATATTTTAAAATAATAATAAAAATAAAATAAAATATTTTTGAAGACTATTTAATGACATAGAAAATGCCTTTTCACCATTAAATAAGATATCAGGATTCAAAATTACATATATATGTTATTCCTAACTTTCAAAAATTACACATACAAAAGAAAGAAAAATAAAACAAAAAATACCCTACACATACACACACATATATAAATACCAGAGTGCATAGAAAAAGAGAACTGTGACTTTAAATCTAGGTGATGAAATTATGGGTGGCAGTTATTTTGTTTTTTGTGGTCTTGTCTTTTTCCATTATTGCTTTTATAAGAAAAAAATCATATTTAAAAATAAATTTTAAAAACATAATGCCAGGGAAATGTCTCCTCTAAAGAACTATGCTTCTGGCCACAAGCACAGTTAACGTTTACATTCTTAGTAGAGTCCAGTGCACGAAATCTGTGCAGGAGCCGCCTTCCTTCCCCCAGCTGCGGGCACCGGCTTCCCTCTGGCACCCAGGACCCGGGCTTCCCTCACAGCCCCGGCTTCAGCCGGAAGGTCATCCGTTCTACTTAGCATATTACGCTTTTATTATTATAGATTTCCCCTTTTTGCCATGACTGCCAGGGAACTAAGAATTTAGTTTACTTCCAATTCCAGAAATAATATTATTATCTCTTAGGATTGATATAATTTCCTCTTCCTTTTCCTTCAGTTCTGCGTTACTTCTTTCTTTTCTTGTTTCATTAACCTTTTCTTTGGTAAGTTACCTCAACAGTTTTCCAGAATTCTGATGGCATAACTACGACCTTGGGCAGCCTGCACTGGCCTCTCCATGCCCTTTGCTCCCAGCCCTACCCTCCAGCAGCCACACCTTGGTGCCTCCTGCCCACAGACTCTTAAGTAAGGAGCTCTTGCCCCCCATACCCCTTCTGGTCGAGCTTGGCCACGTCCTCCTCCCGCATGCCGAAGATAAAGAAGTTCTCCTCTCCCGCCTCTTCTGCCATCTCCACATTGGCCCCGTCCATAGTGCCAATGGTCAGAGCCCCGTTGAGCATGAACTTCATGTTGCCAGTGCCTGAGGCCTCAGTGCCCGCAGTGGAGATCTGCTCAGAGAGGTCAGCGGCCGGGATCACTGTGGGGCAGCAGCAGAACAGGGTCAGCTGCGGGGAGAGCTGGTCCTAGGCACAGCCAGTTTCAAAGCCCCTTCCACCCCAGCACTCCAGTCCTCAACTACTGAGTCTCCTTCTCCGCCTCCAATCTCTTGATGGTCCTTGGACATCTAGGATCTAACCCGGATCCATTGTATGACTTGACAAACACCAACAAGGCCCGTCTCCCCTATAATTTTACCCCATGCTGCCAGGGAGCTCAGGGGACACCCTCAGGGTTTAAGGGGACACCCCCCCAGGGTTTAAGGGGACACCCCCAGGGTTTAAGGGGACACCCTCATGGTGTAAGGGGACACCCTCATGGTGTAGTTATTGCTCTCTGCAGATTCTTCTTGAAAGTGCAAGTCCTCAGAAAGAGGCCTCTTCCAGGCACCAAACTAATCGGAGCCTCCTGAGGGTCCCCGTCAGAATGGCACCCCACCTTTCTCGGCCAGCGAGACCCTGTAGTTCTCCAGAAAGATCACGCGGAGCCGGTCTCCCACCACCGGGTCATGGTTGACCACATCCCCAATGGACGTGATGAGTTTGATGATCATCTTGGCCATGTGGTACCCAGGGGCAGCCTGCGGGGGCACCGTCTGGAGTCAGCTCCATGGCCAAAGCCCCTACCCCCATCCTGCAACACAGCCAAGGCTGACCTCAACCCGGATATCCAAAGACCAGAGCCATGGCCTGGGGCCCAGCTTCTCACCTTCCCTCCAATCATCACCGTGCGGGGCACAACCATCTTGTTGGGTTCCTTCTTGATGCCTGTGGAGAAAGAGGGGTGAAGTGGCCAGTTCCCTCTGGGGGTAGCTCCTGACAGTCCCCATCTGCCAAGGCCCACGCCGGGAGAAAGTAGGCCTTGGCTTGAGCAGTCACTTGCTATGTGACCTCAGATCTGTCCCTTTCCCCTCTCTGAGCCTCAGTTTGCCCATTTGTAAAATAGGGATAATTCCGGGTCCCAGGAGCTGCCCCAAGGCCAGAGGAGTTGTTGTCTCAGAGGCACGCAGTCTGCTGGGGGCGATGGAGGGAGAGCCCGGAGCCAGGGCGGGCCCGCCGCTCACGGTTGTACAGGGTGATGATGTGGAGGCAGTTGAGGAGCTGGCGTTTGTATTCATGGATCCGCTTCACCTGGACGTCGAAGAGCGAGTTGGGGTTGATCCGGAGTTTGTACTCGTTCTCCAGATACGCCGAGAACTTCAGCTTGTTCTCCTGAAGGCAGCGGAGGGGAGAGCTCACCGACAGGCCTCCGCCTCGGGAGACCCTACAGTCTCAGCTCTTTCCCTGGAGGTGGAGGGTAGAGGGCCACCTCATCCAGGCCTACACCGGGACAGACATTGCTAGTCAATGTCAGCGCTCTTCCAGGGAGGTCATGGATGCCTGCCTACCACGGACTTCATGCAACTTCTACCAGCGGCCTGTGGTTGCAGGAGAGATGCCCATTGGCCACGCCCGGCCAGACCTATAAGTGGGCGGGCCCTGGGTGCCATGCTCCTCACCTGCTTCACTTTGGCCACATCGCGGATGAAGGCTTCGTCGTCCACGTAGGAGAGCAGTTTGCGCAGCTGGTCCAGGTCTGAGATGTAATCCTCCCCGATGCGCTGCGGGAAGAGGGCTCCCGGTCAGGCTCCTTCCTCTCCTCGTCCTCCTTACAGGCCAGACAAGCCTCCCTCGCCAGCTTCCCCCCGGTGACCTGTAACTGTCCATCTTCCTCCCTGCCTGGCCTTGAGCTGACCCCACAGGCCTTCTTCCTGGCCAGTTCCTCATACGGGCAATGACTCGCCTTCCTGCTCCCAATCTCTGTCCCCTTCCAGGCCACTTTGGGGGTGACCTATTGGTGACCCTCCAGGAGACTGTAAACTCCGGGTGACTGTCAGAGCCTGGGCCTCTCCAGCCCTTAGGACATCCTCATGCAAGCAAGGAAGTGTGTCCGCTTCTCCCTGCGTGCGTGCAAGGCTTGGCGAACAAAACGCAACAAGGATGTCAGCCCTGCACTGGACACCGCCCCCAGTCACCACCTACATGGCCACACCCAGCTGGTCCCCGCAGGAGCCCGTGTTGACCCTTCCTGGCCGCGCAGTGACCTCTCACCTCAGCAATGACCTCTGCCAGCCCAGGGTTACACATAACCAGCCAGCGCCGAGGGGTGATACCATTGGTCTTGTTCTGGAACTTATGAGGCTCCAGCTCATAGAAGTCCTTGAAGCTGCAGAATTGGGGGGACGGGGGATAGTCACCCCTGACCCCTGTGGGATGAGGCCTCCTTTGGGGCCCCATCCTGGGTTCTGGATGAAAGAGGCCTGGGGGTCTGAGGTGCTGCTGTGTGCGAGAGGGCCATCTGGTGACGGGACTAGACCCCATGTCCGCGCTGTGGGAGCTTGTGAGAGCATTGCTACCTGTGGAAGGGCCAGCTGTGCTGTGCAGTGAGGGGCGGGCCATAGATGGGGCGTGGCTAAGTGGGCGGACTCATAGATGGGTGTGGTTATAAGTGGGCGGATCCACAGGTGGGCGTGGCTTTGGGGCGTGGCTGTTGGTGGGCGGGTCTATAAGTGGGCGGACCAACGTGCACATTGCTAGAGTGGGCGTGGCTGTGGGGGGGGTTGGTGTTAGTGGGCGTGGCTTGGGGTGTGCGGGAGTGAGGCTGTGGGTGGGTGTGGCTTTGGTGGGCGGGGACTTTGGGTGGGCGTGGCTGTGAGTGGGCGGGCCTATAAGTGGGCGGACCAATGTGCGCGTGGCTATGATGGGCGTGGTTTTGGTGGGCGGGGCTGTGAGTGGGCATGGCTGTGGGGGCGGGGCTGTGAGTGGGCGGGGCCGGCGGGCGGGTCTCACATGGTCTTCTTGAGGATCTCGGAGTGGATGCGAGCCACGCCGTTGACGGCATGGGACCCGGTGATGCACAGGTGCGCCATGTTGATGCGCTTCACCGCGCCCTCCTCCACCAGGGACATGCGCCGCAGCCGGTCCACGTCCCCCGGGAAGGCGGCCGCCACCCGCTGTGCCGGGAGAGCCAGAGCTAGGCCCGGACTTGGAGCCCGGACCCGGAGCCCTGCCCGCCCCCCTCAGACCTGCCCGGAGCCCCGGCCCCGCCGCCCCCGCCGCCCCCGCCACCCCCGCCGCTCACGTTGAGGAAGCGCTGGTTGATCTCGTAGATGATCTGCAGGTGCCGCGGCAGCAGCGTCTCCAAGAGGTGCACGGGCCAGCGCTCCAGCGCCTCGGGCAGCACCGTGTGGTTGGTGTAGGCGCAGGTCTTCACCGTCACCTCCCAGGCCTGGCGGAGGAGGGAGGACGGGGTCCCGGCCTCAGCCCCGGGGCTCTGCACACACACTGTGCAGCCAGGAGCCCCCCACTGCGGTGCAGGGTGCAAGGACAGCCACCCTCCGGGCCTCCCTCTGCCGTCTGTCCCGTGGGGGCTCTGCTCACATCTTGCCACCCCGCCCCAGACCGGAAAGGGGACGCCGAGGCAGAGGGGGCAGGCGGGGCCAGAGGGTCCTGAGCTCAGCCCACCTTGTCCCAGTCCAGGTGCTCCAGGTCCACCAGGATCCTCATCAGCTCGGGGATGGCCAGGGAGGGGTGCGTGTCGTTGAGCTGGATGGCCACCTGTTGGGAGGGGGCGGGCAGGGAGTCGGGCTGGGCTCCAAACCTTTGTCCCACCAGTCAGAGGCCCCGCACAGCACTGGGGCTCAGCTGGCGTGGAGGGAGGCTCTCAGGGAGCAGCTGTGACGCCCAGATGTGTGCCTATGGACCGAGGACCCGGAGCCCGTCACCTCACATACACCCAGCCGCCAGCCTCCATGCCCCCTCTGCACCCCGGGGCGGCTGGGCAGGAGGGGAGGAGGCGGGCGGCCTCCCTGGCCGATACCTCCCTGTGGCCTGTAGGTACCTCTCTGGCCGGTACCTCCTTGCGGCCTGTAGGTACCTCCCTGCGGCCTGTAGGCACCTCCCTGACCGGTACCTCCCTGCGGCCTGTAGGCACCTCCCTGACTGGTACCTCCCTGCGGCCTGTAGGCACCTCCCTGACTGGTACCTCCCTGCGGCCTGTAGGCACCTCCCTGACCGGTACCTCCCTGCGGCCTGTAGGCACCTCCCTGACTGGTACCTCCCTGCGGCCTGTAGGTACCTCCCTGCGGCCTGCAGGTACCTCCCTGCGGCCTGTAGGCACCTCCCTGACTGGTACCTCCCTGCGGCCTGTAGGCACCTCCCTGACTGGTACCTCCCTGCGGCCTGTAGGCACCTCCCTGACTGGTACCTCCCTGCGGCCTGTAGGCACCTCCCTGACTGGTACCTCCCTGCGGCCTGTAGGCACCTCCCTGGCCGGTACCTCCCTGCGGCCTGTAGGTACCTCCCTGGCCAGTACCTCCCTGCGGCCTGCAGGTACCTCCCTGCGGCCTGTAGGCACCTCCCTGCGGCCTGTAGGCACCTCCCTGCGGCCTGTAGGCACCTCCCTGCGGCCTGCAGGTACCTCCCTGCGGCCTGTAGGCACCTCC
Organism: Nyctalus aviator; assembly: GCA_036971965.1. Taxonomy (NCBI): domain Eukaryota; kingdom Metazoa; phylum Chordata; class Mammalia; order Chiroptera; family Vespertilionidae; genus Nyctalus; species Nyctalus aviator. The sequence goes on along the minus strand of CM072929.1, from coordinate 3,654,761 downwards.
CTGCGGCCTGTAGGCACCTCCCTGCGGCCTGTAGGTACCTCCCTGCGGCCTGTAGGCACCTCCCTGCGGCCTGTAGGTACCTCCCTGGCCGGTACCTCCCTGCGGCCTGCAGGTACCTCCCTGCGGCCTGTAGGTACCTCCCTGCGGCCTGCAGGTACCTCCCTGCGGCCTGTAGGTACCTCCCTGCGGCCTGTAGGTACCTCCCTGCGGCCTGCAGGTACCTCCCTGCGGCCTGTAGGCACCTCCCTGCGGCCTGTAGGCACCTCCCTGGCCGGTACCTCCCTGCGGCCTGCAGGTACCTCCCTGCGGCCTGTAGGCACCTCCCTGCGGCCTGCAGGTACCTCCCTGCGGCCTGCAGGTGCCTCCCTGTGGCCTGTAGGCACCTCCCTGCGGCCTGCAGGCACCTCCCTGCGGCCTGTAGGCACCTCCCTGGCTGGCACCTCCCTGCGGCCTGTAGGCACCTCCCTGCGGCCTGTAGGCACCTCCCTGCGGCCTGCAGGTACCTCCCTGCGGCCTGCAGGTGCCTCCCTGTGGCCTGTAGGCACCTCCCTGCGGCCTGCAGGCACCTCCCTGCGGCCTGTAGGCACCTCCCTGGCTGCACCTCCCTGCGGCCTGCAGGTACCTTGTCGGGGAACGCGTCGAAGCTGGTGCGCACGGGGTCACGGCAGCCGAACTTGGAGGACTTGAAGCGGCGGATGATGTCCTGGAGCGTGGCGGCCACCACGAAGTACTCCTGCTTCAGCCGCAGCTCCTTGCCCTCGAAGAACTGGGCGCGGCGCAGGCAGAGGGAGTCAGAGCCGAGGGCAGGCCGACGCGACGGCGGGTGAGGTCCGGAGAGACCCACAGACACGGCCCCGCAGTCCCGGCCTGCCCCTCTCCGGGGCGGGTCCTCCCCACCAAGTAGCCGTCATGGGGCAGTGCCCACCCTACCCGCCGCCCCAGGACTCGGGCATCCTCCCAGTGCACCGGGGAGGGGCACCCAGGGCACACCCAGCACTGCGCCTGGCTGCGACGAGGGCCCAGAGAGCCCCCCCGCCCAGCCCGGGGAGACCTACGTTGTCGTTGGGGTACAGGACACGGGAGATGTTCTCAGCCAGGTTGCGGTCCAGGACAGCCTGGATGTAGCCGCCGATGTTGACTGGGGGACAGGACGGGGGCAGGGGCAGGGGCAGGGTCAGGGGCCGGGGCAGGGGCAGGGGCAGGATCAGGGGCAGGGGCAGGATCAGGGGCAGGGGCTGGGGCAGGGGCAGGGGCAGGGGCAGGGGCCGGGGCAGGCGGGGAGGGACTCACAGTCCTTGAGGTTGAAGTCGTTGGGGGCCTTGGCGGACCACAGACGCATGGTGTTGACGACGTTGTTGCGGTAGCCGGGCACCGGCGTGTCGTAGGGCATGGCCAGCACCACCTGCAGGTGGGAGCGGCGTGGCTGCGTCTCACCGGGGCCCTCCGAGCCGGGGCTCCAGGCTTGGTCCCTGCCCTGCCGACTCCCACCAAGGGTCCAGTCCTGACGGTGGGTAACCTCCGCCAGCCCTCACCTCTCCGGCCTCACTCACAGAGAGGATACCCAACCCCCACCCCCCGCCCGGGCCTCCTCCCCCGGTCACCCGGCCTCACTCAGAGAGAGGATACCCAGCCCCCACCCCCCGCCTGGCCTCACCCACAGAGAGGACACCCCAGCCCCCTCCCCCCGGCCGCCCAGCCTCACTCACAGGGAGGATACCCCGGGCCCCCTCCCCCCGGCCGCCCAGCCTCACTCACAGGGAGGACACCCCAACCCCCAGCCCCCTGGCCCGCCTGGCCTCTCTCACAGGGAGGACACCCCGGGCCCCTTCTCCCCGCCCGCCCAGCCTCACCCACAGGGAGGACACCCGGGCCCCTTCCCCGCGGCCTGCCTGGCGGGTGCTGTAGGGATTATGGGAGGAAGAGGCAGGGTGGGCGCTGCCGGTGGCCCTGCAGTGAGGACAGGGCTGGCCCCGGCCTGCGCACACCTCGAGGTCACTCCGGACGCAGGAAAGGGCTGCGGGGTCCCGGGGCCTGACTGGAGGAGTCACAGAGGCCAAGGCCACCCCAGGAGCTGACGCCCCGTGACCACAGTGACCGCGGCTGGCGGCTTCCCGCCATTCGCAAGCACAGTGACTGGCCCAGGGTGGCGCAGTCAGGAGGAGCATTGTCCTGCACACCAGAGTCCCGGGTTCGATTTCCGGTCATGGATTTCTGCCGATAACCGCTTAGCACCATGGGGCTGGGCGCACCTCGGCTCCTCCCTCCCCAGAGCTAAGGAGCTGCTGGGAGCCTGGTGGGGAAGGGCGGCCCAGAAGCAGCCAGCCAGGCGCACCGTCCCGGGGTGCCCTCACCTGTGTGTCCACCCACTTGACGCCCTGGCTGGTGTGCTCCACTCGGCCGTAGAACTGCACGGGCAGCGTGAACTCCGGCCGCGCCTTCTCCCAGGGGTTGCCGTAGCGCAGCCAGTCATCAGCCTCCTCCATCTGAGCACAGGGCAGATGGGGGGAGAGAGGGAGGTGGCGTCAGGCCAGACCCACCCGCGGGGGCAGCGGGAGGGACGGAGGCGCAGGAGCAGGGCCCGCGGGGCCCGGACGGGGGTGACTAAGGGCTCTGGGCGGGCTCTGGCCGGTGTGCGGATGGGAGTCTACGAGGCACCACAGGTGCGACCCGCCTGCCTCAGGAGTGAGCAGCGGGCATCGGGGTCATGGCGAAGGGGCAGGGTGCTTTTCATCAAGACGGGGCTCAGCTGTCTGGTCTCTCCGGAGATGGGTGACCCCGGGGGGTCCCCTCCCTCACTGCTTGGTCCCCATGAAGCCGGGGTCCAAGGCTGCTCACCTGCCAGCCCCCGCAGATCTTCTGGTTAAAAATCCCAAACTCGTAGCGGATCCCGTAGCCGTAGGCCGCCAGGCCCAGCGTCGCCATGGAGTCCAGAAAGCAGGCTGGGGGCGGGCGGGGGCGGGTGTCAGGGTCCCGTCACAAAGCATCCCGTGCCACCCGCCGGCGGCCCTCGCTCACCTGCCAGCCGGCCCAAGCCCCCGTTGCCCAGCCCGGCGTCCTCCTCGATCTCCTCCAGCTCCTCCATGTCCAGGCCCAGCTGGAGGGGGCAGGGTGGGGCGGCGGTCAGGGCCGAGGGCCAGCCGGGGAGGCCCCCACGCCCGGTCTGCCCGCCCTCCCCGGCCCCCCCAGACCTGGTAAACGGCCTCGTCGCAGGCGTTCTCCAAGGCCAGGTTCACCATGGTGTTCTGCAGCGTCCGGCCCATGTAGAACTCCAGAGACAGGTAGTAGATCCTCTGCCCGAGACACAGGCACGCGGGGGCGGGGTCAGGGCTGCCCGCCAGCATTAGGCAGGCCCTGCAGGCCTCCCCCTCCCCCTCCTGCCCCACTCGGGCCCCCAGCGTGTCCCAGCCCCGTCTCCCTCTTCCCTCTTCCCATTTCAGGCTCTGAGGCCCAGCAGTAAGGTTCTGAGGCCAGCACTTCCTCTGACTTTGGACAGGTCCCTCTTCTTCTCCGAACCTGCTTTCTCGTCTGGAACGCGGGCTGCCAGTGTCTCCCTCAGGTACCCGGGTGCTTGGGAGAGGGGCAAACCCCGGCCGCCCCACACAAGCCTCCCGGCAGCCCGGCAAGGAGCCGGGACATTGAGAAATACTTCCAAGCGCTCCCTGACAGGGGGAGGCCGAGCCCAGAGAAAGTCATTGGCTCAAGGTCACGCGATGACTCATGGCTGGAGTCAGCCTGTCCGGGCCTTGGGCGCTCAGCTCCCCGTGGCCGTCCCAGCGAGGGACCGGGAGGCACCAGGATCCAGGATGGCGCCCGGTCTCCTGGGTCCCCTCTCTGCCCCACCCACAGGCCCCTCCCCCACCCCTTTCCGAAGCATCGGGTTGCTGACATTTACCACTAACTCCAAAGACACTTGATCCCATTGCCCCAACCACCCCAGCTGCCCACCACCTGCTGCCCAGACACCACACACACACACACACACACACACACACAGACGTCCAGTGACTCGGTCTTTCAGTTCAGGTCCAGCCCACCAGCCCAGGCCTCGAGGGTCTTCCTGTCCCCCCATCCCCACTAGTCCCTCCACTCAGAGTGGGTGCTGGGCCTTGGCAACCGGCCCACCGGACGTGAGCCCCCCCGACCTGCTGCTGCGTGGGCTTCTCCCTGGGTTGCCCAGCCCCCCGCACCGAGGACCCTGGACTCTCCGACCTCAGGAAACTCCTACAGAAAACTGGTCCCCGGGAAGGGGCTGCCACCCGGCCACCATCTCCCGGCCCCGGCGGGGCCCCAGCCCATTCCCCGGCCCGGGTGCCCCGAGCAGCACCTTGGGGTCCTTCTCATAGTAGTGCTGCTGCGTGCGGATCCAGCGGCCCACCAGGTGGTCGCGCACGGTGTGGGCCAGCGCGAAGTAGTAGTCGCGGGGGGTGGCCACATTGCGGTCCTTGACCAGCGTGAAGTGCAGGTGCCGGTTGAAGTTCTTCTTCAGCTCGGTCACGTTCTCCACGCCGGCCAGGCCGCGCACGCTGATCTGCTTCCTCTTCTCCTGGTCTGTCAGCGGCCGGGACATGGCTGCGGGGGGTGGCCTGACGGACTGGTGGCTAGGTGCACGGGCGGCCTCAGTGGTGCCTCCAGCCAGGGAGTGGAAAGCCCCAGGAGCCCGGTGACTTAAAGCCAGACTCCAGGCAGCATGCCCCGCCTCCCGCAGGAGGGGAGGGTCTTGGCCAGACCGCCCGCCCGCCCGGGAGCTATTTTAGGGGTGAGGGGAGGAGGAGAGAGCGGGGCAGGGACAACAGGGCCCAGCTCCACACGGGGCCAGGCCAGGCCAGGCCCAGCCTGGCTCATTCACAGCCTGTGCTGACCCACTTCCTCCCGGGCTGCACACTGGGGTCTCTGTCTTGTCTTCGGCGTCAGAAACAAGATGCAGCTGCTGGCTGGAGGGCCCCGAGGTTTGCCTGGAGCCCCTGGGCTGAGACCTGGGATTAGAGGCTGCCTGGATCTGGGCCTTTGCCTGGGTTCTAGGTGAAGGGTGGGGCTGGATTGTGGGCTGTCGATCAGGAGAGTCTGAGGGGGCTGTCAAGTGGGCAAGTGCCAGGAGGCCCAGCCTTCACGAGCAGCTTGGTTTGCTTTATTATTATTATTATTATTCATTTTAATGCCCTTGTCTGGAATTGAACCCAGGACCCTTCTGTCTGCAGGCTGATGCTCTATCCAATGAGCCAAACCAGCTGGAGCCAGCTTGCTTTGCTCTAGACATTTGCCCATAGAGACTGCAAGCCACAGGCTGAATGACCTCTGGCCAAGCTTCCATGGTGGCCACACTGGGGGGCTATCTATCGTCAGCTGCACTCTGGTGGGAAGGCCATATGTTGTGGCAAAAGGGGACAGAGCCCCCCCTCCCCTCCAGGCTGAAGGGCTAGGAGTTGAGGGTCGGTGTGCCCCAATCAGACGAGGTGCAGCTAGCGTAGGGTGTCTGGAGAAAAGGGAGATGAGGACCCCGAGTTCCAAGGGGTGGGATGGGGGATGTCACCGAGGCAGAGCCACTACCCCCACCCCAGCCCCAGCCCCAGCCCCACCCGAGCCGATCTCCCCCTGTTGCTGTCTCTCAAGGAGCTCTGAAGTGACCTTTCCAGAATGGTCAGATTACAGGCCGACTTTGCTTAGGGGCCAACAGCCTGTAGCAGGGGCCCCTGGGAACTGTAGTCCTGTGGGCCCACAGGGGTAGGAGAAACTGAAACGTACTATTCCCCACTCCCCCCACCCACACACACACCGGCCGTAACATTGGCCGATGTAGTGCGTCTTCCTGTGATGAGCTCCCAGGGGATTGGAGGCCTTCTCCCCCTCTCTCCTCCCACCTGGGCCACCCACCCGCCAAGGACTTAGTGGCCCAGGATTCACAGCTGGGACTTCCCTTGTCAGCTGGAAGCCCCTGCACCCAGGAACTTCACGCCATTCATCTTCCTCTGGAGGCTCCGACTGCCCCCAACTCACGGCTCAGGGACTGGCCCCAGCACCGATGTGCTGTGTGTATCCTCAGGTGGGTGCTTTCTTTCTGAGCCTGCGCTGTGGAAGCTGACTTTGGAAGCAAAGGGAGCCCTGGGCCTCCTGGGGCTGTAGGCCGGTGGGCTGGGGGCAGGGAGGAGGAGCCAAGGAAGGTCAGAGGCCTGGACAGCTGCAGGATGATGCTACAGGGAGCCGGGCTCAGGGAAGGCAAGCTCTTCCCCAGGACCTTGTGACCCAAGGCAGGCCCAGCCCGAACCACAGCTCAGCGCTGGGCCAAGACCAAGTCCACCCAGGCCTCCGATACCCAACCCCTGCTCTGCCCATTCCCGGAGATGGCATTACCATGCTGGTCCTCCATGGTGCCATGCTGGTCCTCCATGGTGCCATGCTCCACAGGGGAGGAAAGGGTCCCAAAGAAAAGTCCGGTTTTCTTTGTTTAAATAACTTTTATTCAGACTTTTAATATATTTTTATTGATTCCAGAGGAAGGAAGAGGAAGATACAGAAATATCAATGATGAGAGAGATTAACCTGTGAACCGAGCGGGACCTATAAATACATCAAACATAAACAATATCGGGAAAGGGTAGGACGAATGAATACATCCTGGAAATATATGTTGCGCCCTGAGAGGGACGGTGTATACTTTTTGTAATCTTTATAATTGTTTGTAAAATTTATAATTTTTTAATTCGATGTTTCCATTTTTTTGTTGGTATTCTTTTCTATTTTTTTTGTAATTTTGTATTTTCCTTTGTGCTTTATATATAAATAAACGAAAAAAATATATACCATTTATTTTAATTACGTATAAATACAAATAATATGAAATTACGTCCTCCAGGCGTGATGTACTGACAGGTCTTAGTGAAAGAGTACACTCCCATTACAGGTTGCGTAATTAAGAAGGGAACTCCCCGGTTAACAGGTTAATTGGCTGCCTCCTGCATACCCCTTACTGGAGATCAAGCCTGCAACCCAGGCATGTGCCCTTCACCAGAATCAAACCTGGGACTCTTCAGACCAAGGGCTGCCGTTCTAACTGCTGAACAAAACCAGCCAGGGCTTTCCCATCCTTTTTCTTCCGGAGGGAGAGTGAACCATTGATCTGTTGTCTGCTACACGCCCCCTACAGGAGATCAAGCCTGTAACCCAGGCATGTGCTCTGAGATGGCATCGAACTGGCAACTTTTTGGTGTGTACTATGCCAAATCGGGCAACACCGACCAATGCCAGATCACTCCCATCTTTTTCTTCAGCTCCCCGAATTCACTCAATCCTTTTCCAGAATTGGCCCATAGCCCTCTTATTAATCAATCCAGTGCCCACTCTTCCTCTGCACTCAAGGCACTTGAACTAGGACATACCGTTTCTACTGGAAAACAGATGTGCCTTTAAAAATGTTTATTGCCGAAACCGGTTTGGCTCAGTGGATAGAGCGTCAGCCTGTGGACTGAAAGGTCCCAGGTTCGATTCCGGTCAGGGCACATACCTTGGTTGTGGGCACATCCCCAGTGGGGGGTGTACAAGAGGCAGCTGATCAATGATTCTCTCTCATTGATGTTTCTAATTCTCTATCCCTCTCTGTAAAAAATCAATAAAATATCTTTTAAAAAAAAAATGTGTGTGGCTCAGTGGTCAAGCATCGATCTGAGTCAGATCACAGTTGGATTCCTGGTCAGGGCATATGTCTAGGTTGTGGGTTTGATCCAGTGTGGGGCATGCAGGAGACAGCTGATTGATGTTTCTCTTTCTCCACACATACCCCCACCCCTTCCTCTCTGAAATCAGTAACATGTATTTTTAAATGTTTTTAATGATTTCTGAGAAGGGGAGAAACATTGATGGGCTGCCTCCTGCATGCCCTCTACTGGGAATTGAGCCTACAACCCAGGCATGTGCCCTGTGAGCTCCTAATACACAGCTGATGCTTAACCAACTGGGGCAGCGGAGGTGACACTCACTTCTGACTCATCTGCCTTCTTGTGGGTGTTTTCGGTCTGTGTCAGTGGCCTCCAACTCAGCTTCCAGCCTTTTCTCCTTCGAAGCCCCCCCCCCCACCCCCAGCATGAAACCTAGGTTCCAATGGCCCTACTCCTCTCTCACCGAGTCCGCTCTCCCTGCTCATTCACTCCCTCGCGTTACGTGTGTGTTTAAAGAATCCTTAAAGCCGATTTCCAACCTGAAGGAACTCAAGGTTATTTATGTCTGACCAGGTTTCTCATCAGAAATCCTGCCTCCCTCCCTGGACCAGTCTTGTTTCTCCAGAGCACTTGGCCGCTCTCAGTAACAGCCCTATCGCTGACCTTCCCCAGCGGGCATCCCCTTCGCCCAAGCTGCAGGGAGTGTGGGCGATGTGGCAGCACAGAAAGGACCAAGGGGAGGCCGGTCCCCTAACAACAGGGCTCACACAAGGCCTTTTCCAGAGGGAGCCTCCGGAGGGGTAAAGCGGAGCAGCCACAGCTCTCCAATCCACCAAAGGCAGGTGGCTCGCTGCCATTCCGAAGGCCCGGCCTTCCTGTTGTCTCTCCTCCATTTCAGGGCCTAGAGCTGCTTGGAGAAAGGCCCACGACGGATGCCTTCGTCAGCCACTTTGTTACTCTCCAAACCTTAACAAAAGCTGACGGCAGGGAGCAGAGGAGCACAGGAATGGAGCTGGCCCCGGGGGAGACACAGGAGATAGCTGGGCTGCGGTTAAGTCGTTTATTGATTTTATTTCTAAAACCCTCATAGCGCCACTTTGCCTCTTTCAGAGCTTCAAAGAGCTAATTAACCGCCCAATGAGCCCACCAGGGAAACCGAGCTTGTGGGGGAGCAATGAGGTGAAGCCAAGGTCAAAGAGGGCAGCCAGGTCCGCGCCTGCCTCCATCCCGTCAGGGAAGGAGATTTCCCCCCTTTCCCTCAGCGGAGGTTCAGGGAACCCTCTGAACGTCCCGAAGCTTCCGTAAGCCCCACAGGCCTGCAGCAAGGACAGACACCGGGCTTCGCTCCTGATCCCCAGTAACGGCCATCTCCTGTTCGAAGCTGGAAACAGCCCAGGCCAGTCGTCCCCACTGGTGGGAGCGGGAGGCTGCCGTCCCTTAGCCCGTTCAAAGGAAAGCCGGCCGGGGAGTGCGGAGGGATGGGACTCAATACCTCCTGGAGACCGGACAGAGGTTTCTCCAGTGCCACAATGGGCTCTGTCCAGACGTGAAAAGAAAAAGCAGGCCAAGACCCTTTGCAAATAAGTGCTTACGAAGCACAAGGTGGGCACGCTCTCTCGCCCCCACCACTCCCCAAAGCCTGCAGAGCTGGCAGGCTGCAAGTCACCAGCAGAGCAAGAAAAGCCACTTGGCAATTTTAATTTTAGCTGCTCTGTGCCTGACGGCAGGTTAGCTGGCTTGACCTTTAGTGTTGGAGCCTCTAGGCCAGGGCCCGGCCAGGTGGCAGCTTTCAGGCACAAATCACAACTGGAGCTCCGCCAACGTGGGGGGTCCGAGCCCCAGGGAACGTCTTCAAAAGGACACAGACCAGAGGGATGAGGGATCGCCAGGGAGGGAGCACGGTTCTCAGCTATTAACTACACCCACGAGGGAGGGGGGCTGCCCACACACTCCACTTCCACCACAAACCACAGGGAGGCAGGCGCGAGCTTCTCAGCTAATGCCCCGCGGGTTTCCCAGGGGCCGGTGCTACCTGTGGGTGGGAACATCGGTGACTAATCCTGCTGAGGATGGGGCAGAGAGGGCTTAAGAGAAAATAAAGAAACAGACCCAGAAAACCACACTGCTCTTTTATTCAATGGAACATCCCCCTTCAACGCAGTGTTGAATATACACTGGAAAAAAAAGCCCAGAGAAATTTCTGCAGATAAACCAGTGAAGAGAACGCGCGTTATACATTATTGTCAACATAATCACTCCATGAGAAGGGACGGGGTGGGGGAGCAGAATGAAAAAACAAGGGGCTAGACACTGCGAAAACAGCCCGACGTTTGGAATTAAAATTAAACTTAAAGGAAGCCTTCCAGGAAGGAGAGGAACAAATGGAATAGGCGGCCTAGGCGCCCTGGGGAGTGGAACGACCTGGTGGTTGGGCAGCCACACCCGCGGCTGGCGGGGTGTCAGGCGGCCGTGAATCCCGGACTGGAGATGAAGCCACCACTCACCCTAGGAGGGCGGCAGACACAAAATCCCACTTAAAAATAGTCAGCATCTTGGGGTGGCGAGGCACCTTGGAAATCTTAGAACCACAGGAACACCCCGGTCCAAACGAGCCTGACGTTAGCGGCCAAGGCCTTGGCCTAAAACCATTTGCTCCTCTCTCCTTGGAAAGACAAGAGTGAGGAATGGAGAAAAGGAAAAGTAATCTGATTGCAGCAGAAGACCGGGGAGAGCATCTCCTTGGACGGAGTCTGAAGAAAGGAAGAGATAAGGAAATAACAAAGGAAAAAATTAATAAAAATTTCACAATATGGAGCCAGCGTGTTCCGATTCCGTCCACAAAAATAACTCAGGCTGCTTTGCCGAACCATCCTGTCCACCAGGGGCGCTGCTGAGGCTGTCTGCCTGGAAGGGTCACCAATGGGCGCGGAAAGTCCTCACTCTCATGGCTCGTGCCATCGCCGCTGCGGGGAGGGATCCTGGCGGCCCGGTTTGGGGAGAGGCAAAGGGAGTTGGGTGAGGAGAGAAAGACAAAGAAGACACTCGATGCTACGGGGCGCCAGGAAAGCCCAAGCTGGCGCCCCTACTACCACCTGCCCGTCCTCAGTCACTTGGCCCAGCCCGGTGCGTGCACACACACACATGCGTGCACACAATCACATGCGTGCGTCCCAATGTCTGGCTCCACATGGTGAGGTTCGGCGTGTTTAAACAAGACCAATTCTCTCTATATAATATAGATTTTCTTAAAAAACCGAGTCTAGTTCTGTGGTGGAGGCGGTGGGGGAGCTGGAGGCATGCCGAAGGGCGGCATGCCTGCCACCCCCATGCCCATCATGGTGACAAAGTTAGAAGGGTCCATGGGAGGCGGCGGAGGGGGAGGCGGGGCATACATCATGCCGGCGGAACCAGGTGGCGGAGGCGGCGGAGGGGGGGGGGCCCCGGGCGGCAGAGGCGGCTGGACCCCGGGGGGCAGGGGCACCATAGTGGGGTTGCCTTGCATCTGAGGGGCTCCTGGAGAAGCTGCGGCAGCCGCCTGCTGCTGTTGCCATGGCGGGATGGACCCTGTGCCAGCGCTCGTGGTGGTAGTCGTCGTATCTGGGGTGTAAAGAAGCCCAAGGTCACACGCGCGGGGGCACACCGCGGTTCTCGGCGGCTGCTGCCTTGGGACGGGGCGAGGGGCGCCTGCTCCTTGCTTTGCATGCTGTACGGTGGTGGGGGGCGGGCGGGCGGGGCTGTCCTGGTGGTGGGGAGTGAAGGGGTGGGCAGGACTACCCTAGGGTCAGCCTCAAGGCCTCTGGGCTTAACGAAGTAAGCCCTTTGTCACCAGTGTCCCCTGGAAGGGCTGACAGGAAGGTACCAGACACAAGAACCGGCTCTGACATCCCTCCGCCCATCCGCCGCCACCACCGAACGGCACATTCAACCTCAAGGCCACGGCTACTCTCCCACTGCCAGGTGCCACCCCAACCACCCCGTCTCTCAGGCCCCAGTCACAACCCTCTCCAAAACTCGCATGCACCACCCACCTGGCCCTGTGCACAGAACTGAGCCGGCCAGCGCTCACCCAGCCAGCCAGAGTCTGGACTTCTGACACCCTACCTACTGTGGCAGGTCCCCTCCAGCCCCCCCACGTCCCCCGACACAACCACGCCGAACTTCAGATCTCCCGAGCCCGCCAGGGCCCCAGGCCCTCTGTGTTCCCCCCGCAGAGATCAGAGTCTCACCCCGAGGTGCTGGCCTGCCTGTGTGAGCTGTGAGGTTCTCTCAGTCCTTAGTCCTACCCCCATCCCACCCACCCCCACAGGCCCAAAATATGCCACTCACTTTGCTGCCATGGCAACGGGGTACTGGAAGCCATACTGCTGCTGGGCGGAGGGGGTGGTGGAGGCTGCTGCTGCTGCTGTTGCCATGGGGGTAGCGGCCCAGTAGGCGGGGGAGGAGGTTGCCCACTGGGTGGCGGCGGCGGTGGCGGCATCATGCCCATAGGCGGTGGCGGCATCATACCTAGGGGAGGGAGAAGGTCAGGCCTCCCATCCGCTCCCAGGCCGAGGAGATGCCCCAGAGGGAGATGGGTGCCAGGCTCCGTTACCTTTTCCTTGATGCAGGCGATAGACCCCAGAGCCCACAGGCGTACTTCCCAGGTACTGATCTTGATGGAAGGAGAGAGCAGGGACTTAGCAGGACATTGGAACAGGCCCCCACCAGCGGCCTTCCTGTCACTGCCTTCCGAGAGCAGCTGTGGGAGAGGCCTGTGCTGACCCCACACGGAACCCCCTCCTGCTCCTCCCGGAGCCAAGCCTGACAGACCAGGGCAGCACTCCGCCGCTCTGAGAACTGCCGCCGTTCACAGCGCCTTCCCTAACTCTTGTTACCCCAAAGCCCCAAGGTTTCTGGTCTGACACTTACTTACCCATTGGAGGAGGGCCATGGTGCCCAGGCGGGTGGGGGCCCTGGTTCATCGGCGGCGGTGGCGGCTGCATCCACGGAGGTGGGGGTCCGTTAGGGTTGTGCTGCATGGGGTGCCCGCCGTGCCCACCTGTGAGGCTGGGTAACGGGTGTGGGAAGCTGTGGGGGCCGCCTCCAGGCCCGCCAGGACCTCCATGCATGCCGTGGTAGGGCCGGCTGTCTGAAGGGCCAGAATTCATCCAGGGTGGGCGGCTCTGGGTGGTAGACATGAGAGACTACGTGAGAGCATTTCCTGCCAAAGTCCCTGCCTGCTCCCCCTGGTGGCAACATTGTTCTCTCAGCTATGCCAGGGACCAGAACACAAACATCTGACATCCCGAGAGAACAATGTTGCCAGCCATGTCAGCAATCTGCTCTGCCCCAAATCCCTGGCCATGACCCCCTCCTCTGAGGAAGACGGGGCCAGGCCACAGAACAGCACCTGACGCTCACCGGTGGCGGCGGGTTGTTGGCGGGAGCAGCAGGCCGAGGTGCGCTGGACAGAGGTGTGCTGGCAGGCCCAGAGCTGGAGCCCACTGATGCTGGCACAGGAGCTTCACCCAGTTCAGCCATGAGAGACAAATATTCTTTATCCATCCGAGCTTTATCCTGAGCTGACTGCGGGTCACCAGGCCTGAAGGTGGGGTGTGGGTCACAAAGAGAGGGGAAGTCATTAAGGAGTCAACTTTAACCCTGAGGAATTTACACAAGAAAGTTGAGGAACTGAATCATCCTAACACGTTCTTCAAAGGAGTCTCATTAGCTCTTCAGTTGTGTGCCCAACTGGGCATCTGGGATTACACATCCCTCTGCCACAGCAGAGCCCCGGGGCCGAAAACAGGGAGGTGGTGAGTACAGACCATTACCAGCCATGCCAGACAGAGAGTGCAGGTTCTTCTAAGTAGCAACTTTCATCAAATTCTGCATTCCCAGCCCTGGCCAGTGTTGCTCAGTTGGTTAGACCAGTGGTCGGCAAACTGCGGCTCGTGAGCCACATGGGGCTCTTTCACAAAATACCACGTACCCTAATTAAGTTAGTAACAATATACCTACCCTATTTTTTAAAAGTTTAAAGAATTTGGCTCTCAAAAGAAATTTCAATTGTTGTACTGTTGATATCTGGCTCTGTTGACTAATGAGTTTGCCGACCGCTGGGTTAGAGCATCGTCCCATTCACCCAAGGATTCCCAATCAGGGCAGATAACCAGGTGGTGAGGAGGCAGCCAATCTACTTTGTTGTTTCTCTCTCATGGATGTTTCTATCTTTCCCTCTCCCTTCCCCTCTCTCTGAAGTCAGTAAAAACGTTTAAACAAAAAATTCTGCATTTCCAGTCTGAGGGAAGGAAATCTATGCAAGACTGGAACACAGCTGACAGGACTTCCTTAACAAAGCCACTCAGAGTGAAAATATGTTGCTATCAAGTGCTGGCTTGCAAAACTGGTCAAAATTTTTACATAATTTTGGTGTTTCTTAAACCAATCTTCGGTAGCAAAAACAGCACCTAATACTGAGCCACAGTAAAAAAAACTTATACCCTGCCCTGGTGGGTATAGCTCATACACCAAAAGGTCACAGGTTCAATTCCTGGTCAGAGCACATACCCAGATTGTGAGTTTGATCTCTGGTTGGGGTGTATATTAGAGACAACTGATTGGTGTTTTTCTCTCACACTGATGTTTCACTCTCTCTTTCCTTTCCCCTTTCTCCAAAGTCAATAAAAACATCCTTGAATGAAGACTTTAAAAAAAAAAAAAAAGGGGGGGGGGGGGCGACGACGACGACGGACACCAACTCCCTATACCCAGGACAGAAGTTTACGGTTTTCCTGGGCTCAAGATGAACAAAACAGGAGTGTTGTGCCCGCACTTTAAACCACTCCATTATTCACAGAAAGGAAAGCTTCTCTTGGACCCATGGTTAATAGCGACCTACCAATGTGCGGAAGAGCTTCCTGCGTGCACACCGCGGGCCACCAGCAAACCACTGCAGCCCCTCACCTTTGGAATTTGCAGTCAGAAGCAATGTGGCCGGCCCCTCCGCACTTGGTACACACTGTAGTATTGGTGATGCTGCGCGTCTCTGAGCTCTGCCAGGGTCTTAAGATCCTGTTGAGAGAAAAAAGTCAACTCAAGGGCTATGGCCACCCCCCGCCTGCTTCAATAGGTTCCTCGGTCTCTGTGTGCTCTCCTCTAAGCTGATCCCTTACCTGTTATCATCTTCCCTAAGGGTCCCATTCAAGCGAGCCAGCTCCCGAAGCTGCATCTTCCGCAGGTCGTTCTGGTCCTCAGGGGTCTCAATCCCTTGCTTCAAGATGTTTCTGATCTAATAGAGAATGGACAGCTGTGTTAAGTGCTGAGACAACCACCCGGATTTCTGGCAAGAGGCTTCCTTTCTGGTCCCCTCACCTGTTCTACTGCTTTCTTCACATTCTCCATGGTGTTGGCGGTAACCAGGGCATGAAGTGGCTCGTCTTCTCCTGGCAACATCTGGCCATCTTTGCGCCCAACTTTCCCTTCTTTCACAGACCCTTTCCCCCGGATCATGATCTTCGCGTTACACTCCTTCTCTATGTTCTTCAGCGTGTTCCCTCTGTCAGATGCAGAAAAGGTTGAGTTGTTATATGCAAATTCACAGGCCAGAGGGGACAAAGGTGGGCTGATCAGGCCCTGGTAGGAAATCCTGAGTGCAGAGAACTGGATCTCCCACCAAGAGATCTATGATCTCTAAGTGAAGACCAGCCACAGCAATCCTTACGATTTGACTTCCCTAAAGTAAGGATGATAACGAAATTTTCTCACAGGAAGGCATGAACTCAGCCAAAGTGAAGTCCTACCCAAAACAGGAGGGTGCCACCAATGGCGCCCAATTTGGCACAAGATAAACACACCTTACAGGTTCTTAGGAATTCTCTATCCCATAGGCTAGCAGTTACTTACCTGGGCCCAATCAGCAGCCCTACGAAGTTGATTTCTGGATATTCATCTTGTGGAATCATTACTTTATCGCTCACGCGTGTTGCTGGAGGTCTAAGGAAGAAAAGACTCATTGACTCTGGTGATTTGAGGTAAGAGGCGAGAAGTTATACTAAATGTTCCTCCATGTGGCTCAGTGACTGAGTGTTGGCTTAGGAACCAGGAGGTCATGGTTCAATTCCCAGGCAGGGCACATGCCCCGGTTACGGGCTTGATTGCCAGTATGGGGTGTGTAGGAGGCAGCCAATAAATGATTCTCTCATCATTGATGTTTCTCTCTCTCTCTCTTTCTGAAATCAATGTTTGTTTGTTTTTTTTAATGTTCTACCATGTCACATGCAATCTTCACATGTCCGTGTCCCAGACAACCCCGCCCTCTGCTTACTTGTAATCTGCAGGTGGCTTGAAGTCAGGGTTGAGAGCAACCATTTCCGTGATGAGGTTATGCCGCTCCTCTTCCAGCTTCTTGCGCGTGCGGAACTCACGGGTGTTGAGCCGCTTCCCCTCGCTATTGTAGATGGGCTCAGGGGAAGGGGACCTGTGGGAAACAGACCGCCATTACTGCTCTGCCTTCACTCTTCCGTCATCCCCACAAGGGCTATAATAAGCCTTCCCCAGCCCTTCTGCCTCAGATCCTAACACAACACTCTTCGGAGGAACTGACCATAACGTGTGCTATTCAAGATCGTGTGGAATGGGGAGATGGAAGCTTAACATTTGGGGGACTTGGGTGTGTGTGAGAAAGGCAAAAACAAAAAACAAAAAACAAAAAAACGGTTTTACTTTTTTTTCTAAGAATGATGAGGGTTTAGTCTGTCCTTTGGAAAAATCTCGACTGCAAATACTATCTGGAGTCTTCTTGCCAAATATGGATTTTCTACCATTTGCAAAAAATTTACAATATTACAACTTTATGAACCACAAAAACCCCAAGTTTATTTAAAACGTTAGCTCTCGCAGAGTTCATGCCCTATCAGGAATGCATGTACCCCTGCACACTCTAAGTATCAACTCTTTGACCCAATGCGGCTGGGACTCAAGGCTAGGCAGCTACTGGGCCCCCCAATGGAGAAGGTGCGAGGCTCCGTCTCTGCTTTTCCTTCAATGCCTGACTGGCTGTGTCCAAGGCCCAGGAGCCAACCTGTTTTCTGGCTGCTCGATGCTGGGGAGTCTGGGTAAAGAAGAACGTTAAAGTGCTAACGCAGCTTCTAAGAGAGGCTGCAAATGCAGACTTGGCCAAGTACTTGTCTAAGGTCTGAACCTGCAAACAGCAGGGAAAACCTAGGATTCTCCACCAGAGTTTACAAGTCCAGAAAGCAGATTTCTCTCTCTCTGTTTTCCAAGGAGTAAAATGCTGTTGCTACAAGTAAAAAATAGTAATGATAAAATGGTCAGTTTACCACAGCTGGATTTGGGGTAATAAAAAAAGTTACACTCCTAGAATTCTAAGTTAAGATTACAAAAAGGACCATAGCTTGATATTCTGATTGAAAATTTAGTAGCAGCTGCAAGAAGGGAAGAGACCATGTGGATCAGGTTATTAAAAAACATCCTGAAAGTAGTCAAGACTCCTACACCCTTGGTTTAGTTGAGAGAACCTTGCCTAGTTGGAGAGCAAGGACTGAACTCGGCTGCTCCCACTGTCTTCAGCCTAAAGGGAACCATGTCATCCGTTACACACACGATGGAATAAAAGGTCAGATTTGTTCATGGCTAATGACGGCTAATGACACCTCCGTTTCTAGCATTTGTATAAACTGTTAGCACAATCCAGTAATAGTGAACAAAAGCAAATATACCCCAGTTTATTAGACTATCACCTTATACATTTAAATCTACAACCAATTTAAAAACATTAACTGTGCAACTTAAGCAACATCAAAATGGCAATAAAGTGGCTTAATATTGAAAATACACCTTAAGAAATAACCTTATTAAGTTAAGAAACTCATGCATTTCCCTCCAACCTGGGCTCAAAAGAAAAACCAATCAGGTATTAGGGATTCTTTCAAACTGAATACCAGGGAGAAAGAGGCTGCTCTGGTTTTATTTCTAGCATGCTTGACATTTCTAATCCTCGCAGTAACTATCTAGAATTAAGCATTTCTAGCTAACCACCAAAATGTTACCAGTACAAATTGGTCATTTAAATCTCTTCCTAAATTATGAATGTGAAATACAAAAACTGATATTCTAAAGGTTAGATTGGCCAACTTTTTCACTTTGCATAAACATCGTATAGATAAACTAAATTCTAATCCCAGTTCTCCAGGAAGCAAAGGTTAAAAATTAAACCTTTTTGCCGAAACCGGTTTGGCCCAGTGGATAGAATGTCAGTCTGTGGACTGAAAGGTCCCGGGTTCGATTCCGGTCAAGGGCATGTACCTGGGTTGCGGGTACATCCCCAGTAGGGGGTGTGCAAGAGGCAGCTGATCAATGTTTCTCTCATCGATGTTTCAAACTCTCTCTCCCTCTCTGTAAAAACTCAATAAAATATATTTTTTAAAAAAATTCAACCTTTTGAGGAATTGCCTGGCAACCTGTAGATGTATTATTAAAGGGGGGGGAAAAGCCAAAAAAAGGGGCACTTAACAGTTGTGGTCTGCAACCTAAAAAGGCCAAGAAATATGAAACACAGCCCCTTCCAACCAAAATCTATAGGTAAAAAAACAGTATAAACAAAGTCAAGTCAATAAACTTGTTTTCTAGAGAGGGGCAGCAGAAAGATGTATAAGAGTGGCTTCTTAAACCAATACATCTTCCTATTTAACAAGTTACTAATCGGGTAACAAAAGCCAAAAACACTACATTTTAAAGCAATGTACTGTCAAGTATGCTACACACACTAAGAGAAATTTCATTGAGAGAAGTCATATTGTCCTTCCAATTAAATGGACTAGGTTTTAGCTGTTCAAAGACCACAATCAGCCAATAAAATTAGAGCTTAAAAAACTCACTTCCCCCTGGCATGGTTTAGTGACCTATGAACCAGGAAGTCATGGCTGGATTCCAGGTCAGGGTACATCCTATGTTGCAGGCTTGATCCCCAGTATGGAGCATGCAGGAGGCAGCCGATCAACGATTCTCTCTCACCAGTGATGATTCTCTCTCTCCCCTTTTCCCTTCCTCTCTGTAATATATATAAAAAAGTTCACTTCTCTTGGACTTTTTTCTTTTCACATGTGAAATTTTAAACTGAGATAACATGACCACAGCTGTTGAAGGACCACACTTCCCTTAAAAAAAAAAGGGGGGGGGGGAGGGGAGGGGGCGTGGAAGCTAGCCTTCCCAAAACAAGTGGGAATATTCTGGTCTCTCCCAATAGCCCAGGCATGGCCAAGGCTGAAAATTAACTGGCAGTGAAAGAAACTGGGTAGATATCCTGTCTATTTTAAAACCATCCCAAAACCATGAGTAGCTACAGTATAGCAGTGAGCTGAGCAGACTGAGTTTCTGGCCTGCTCAAATTCAGTGATGCTCAAAAATATTAATTCCTGCATGGTGCACCTGTGAGAAAAACTCAACACCCTGGGCTTTCAGCCAAAGCAGGAACTGAAAAGGCTGGTAATGGCCCACTCACTGTCCTTATGGGTGGGCAAGACAGGTTAAATAAACATGCTTACAAATTAGAAAACAGATATCCATTTTCCTGTAACTTTTTATTCTGCTAGTAATTAAGTTTCATTACAATTTCTAGCTGATGACTAACCACTTGATCAGAGTACCAGTCGTCTTACTAGGATTTTATTGAACTGACACAATATGTTGCCACCAGTAAAATGTTATTGAGAAAAAGGTAAAAGCGTTACTGTCAGCTGGTTAAAACTGTTTCCCAACCTGTCCTCAGGGTTAGGGGGGATGCCCAGGTCTCCTGTGCGCAGTTTACGAGTCAGGTCTTCTATCTGCAGTTGCACTGGAAGAAACCAGGTTAGGAAAGAAAAAAAAAGGATGGAAAAAAGACAATGTTACCAAAAAACATCTCAAATCTCAACAACAAGCATGAAGAACTCGGAGACTTTGAAAGGGACGACTGATCAGTGTACACATTGAGGCAAAAACTCCCCACCACCTAGCGGCAGGAGTCCATTTACATTACAGGTATTTTTCACTTCAAATGGTTATCACTTAAGGAAGCAAACAGTTTGTTTGAAGAGGGGTTAGCAGTATAGACTGTTCACTATGGCTAATACCAAACATTTATCAGGTGTTTCACCTCTTCCCCTACCAAGGCTTGCTGTAACAATTGGCATCCAGAACCAAACCATGTACATTATCACCGATACCCTGTTCCCACCAAATTACTTTGAGGGCAAGACTCTTGAGAGCTTATTTTTCCTCATTAAATATTAAGCATAGCCCAAAATGAAACCCAATTAACGTGGGATAAGGAAATATACCAGTTGAGCAAATATTATTTTCATTGATACAAGGTTAAAAATTCCTTAAAGACGAGTTAATAACCAATTCAACACTTCACAGAGGTTTATACACATTTTCTGTACACCAGATCCATACTAGCAGGAATCTCCCAATACCTTCTTGCCTTTATTCATATTTTAGATGACAATCCATATACCTTAACCAACATTAGTGGTACCAAGTCTGGTTTTAGACTTGCTCCTTAAGTGGGAGTAAAAGTAGGGGTATAGAGGACTGAAAGTGTGAGTCAAGAATGGTGTGACCCTCTGACCTTGACAAATGAGGTTGAACATGAAAAAAAGAAATGAGGGTTTTTCACAAAAATTCAGACTCCAGGGCAATGCTACCTGGATGATTTTACTCAAAATAACGGAACTGGAAGAGCCAGATCACTTTCTTCAGCTTATTTCTTAGCATCTGAGAGTTTTGAACAGCTCAAGAGCAAGTCTTACTGGCTGGGTTAAAGTTGAAATAGCTCCAGGACAGATTAATGTACGTCTAGTCCAAGATACCCTTCTAAATTTAAGTACATCTCAGAGCCCTAGCCGGTTTGGCTCAGTGGGTCAAGCATCTGTCTGCAGACTGAGATCAAGGGCACATACCTTGGTTGTAGGCTCGATTCCCAGCCCATCAGAGCACGTGTGGAAGGCAAACCAATCAATGTCTCCCTCACATCAATGTCTCTCCTCCTCCCTTCCACTCTCAAAAAATAACCAATGAAAAAAAATCCTCAGACGAGGATTACCAAAAAAGTAAATAAATACAACTCACAGGGGCTATATTACACACCCATTAAAAATAAAGTAGTTAAAATCTACATTAATATTAAAAAACAACAACAACAACATGGGGCACTCTGTACAAGGCATGTGTACTGTGAGACAAAAGCCGAAACCGGTTTGGCTCAGTGGATAGAGCTCGGTCTGTGGCCTGAAAGGTCCAGGGCATGTGCATTGGTTGCGAGCACATCCCCAGTGGCGGGTGTGCAGGAGGCGGCTGGTCGATGTTTCTCTCATCCATGTTTCTAGCTGTCCCTCTCCCTTCCTCTAAAAAAATCAATAAAAAATAATAAAAAAAAAAGACAATGGCTCCCCATAAGCTCTTTTATGCCAGTAAAGTTCTGACTTGGCGATTAAATTCTAAGAACTCAAAGCAAAAGCCACCTTCGTGTGTGTGTGTGTGTGTGTGTGTGTGTGTGTGACAGTACTCTCAGCTGGACTGCAGGGGTCCTGGGGTCTAATTTGAGGAAATAGCTGGCACTTAAATCAAGGTTGCTATATTCCTTGGAGTGGAAATCTCTATTAGCCCAGCTTTGGCTCTAGCTATAAATTAGCTATAAACAGCCCTTAGGGCTCAGTGCATTAACTTCTTCCACAGGAAGAAAACTGGAAATGTAAAGAATGAGTCCGTTTGCCCAATTTCTAAGTCAGCTTGTTATTCTTTGGGATATTGCTCCACAAAGGACATTTTCACAAGGCTGTGAAGATTCAGATCTAATATGAGACTGAGCAGGAGTAGATAGAACAGTGGGGGAAGGAAAATATTGTGAATATTAGGCAATTTCAACACCTCAAAATTCTCAGCAGTCTAAAAAATGTAAGACACTATGATCCTCAAGAATAACAAGCCAGCCTGGAAGCTTTTTGTGAAGGCCATAGCCTCTAAGTGTAGGAAACCGTTCATTGCCCTAATTTACTCCAAAGGGGCTGTTTATTTGGTTAGTAGGAAATGTTTATCAAAAGTGAACTTTTTTTGAGACATCAGCAGAGGTACACAAATAAAGGTCAAATTGCATTAAAAACCTTGTATTTTTAAAAAGGTAGCTTTGAGGTAACTTCATTTCCAGTGTGGATACTCATTCTTAATTCTTATAAGTTCCCAATAGGTAAGACCCATGTCCAAGTAGTGCCCCTTTCCCAGCAGAGTTATTTAGTGGTAACTACAAGAGCCCTCGTTTTAAGACAGCTCTCCAAAGACCAAACCAGGAAAAAAATTGCTGAAGGAAAGGTTAAACTAAACAAAATGATTAAAAAGGGGGTGAACTGTAAACACTTTCAGAACCACTTTTTGATTAAACTGAGTATTTTCCGGTCAGAAAGTACCTATAAAAAGTAAAAGACCGTTTGTAAGGGAAGGGAGAAACGTGAAATCACGGTGAGGCCATGCTGCGAAAGGCACTGTGCACAATACCTGCGTGTTCTCCACGGGCCGTGTCCGGAGGCAGACACTCCCCTGCCCGACCGGCAGCTGAAGGGCGGGGGGGTTCTAACCTGGGGCTATTCTTAGCGCCTAGGGGGCCCTCTCCTCCCCTGGTCCTCATGGAGAACACTGTTACCAACAGACCGTAACAAGGAGCTGCAAATGCAGGACCCACACAGCAAAAACTGAAGAATTATTGCAGAGTCATCAAAGTACACCTGGCCATACATGATCTCAAAATAGAAAAATTTAAAGTCTCAAAACTAAAATGGATAGTGTCGCTCAGAACATTAACAATCTGAAAATGCGTTTGGGTGTAGAACGTGTATTTACCTATATAAGCTCTCTCTTGTTCCCGAGTAAGTCCAGGGGGGATAACTGTAGGCATTCCTGGAATCACCGTTTTCTGTTCCATTGTGTCTTGGTTCCAGCGGCTCCTCTTCCGCTTCTTACTTGGGAAGTCTACAAGAAATGAAGTTCATAAGATGCAAACACAACCACCAGAATAACTACCAGCACTTCAGGATACTTAGGACATTACATGTAACTCAGCAGACTGAAACTGAGAACGTGACCTAAAATGTAAATAGCAAAGAATGGAAGCCAAACCTGAGAAATCAGAGACATATGGATGGGCAGGTGGACCTGAGTCCAGAAAGTTAATAATTCAGAGAAGCTGTGATGTGGACAAGATAACAAATCTTTTGTGTGTTTATTTTAAAAGAATAATTTACTGATTTTTAGAGGGAGAGAAACATCACTGAGTGAAACATGGATCAGCTTCCTCTTGCAAGCCCCCGATCAGGGATCAAGCTACAAAATCGTGGCATGTGCCCTGATGGGAAATGGAGCTGGCACAACCACCAATGGAGCCACACTGGTAAGGACAACAAGGTAACAAATCTTAATGGGTCAGGTTCTTAATGGGTCAGGTTGCAGACAGAAAAATAAGGTGCTGAGAAGATATGTGCTACATCATCCTTCAATAACCAAACAAGTTTATAACCTGCGGGCTGCTCCTCCCGCCAACACTTCCCCAACCTTTGGAACCAGGCCAGATCTCAACTACATCTATAGCAAGTTTCTTAAAGACTACTTTTAAAAAATCTTTCATTGTCTAAAATTTTACCCGTCTCTTTTCCCTTTTTCCTCCTTTTCTCCCCCACCCCCTACAGACTCCTTTTTTCTTCAAAAGATTGGTTGAGACCAGCAACTTTCCTGGCTATTTGTACAGTGTCTGACACCTAAAGTTAAAAGAAAATAAATAAAAAAATCCCTCGCCAGAGTGGCTCAGTGGTTGGAAGTCACTCATGCAGAGGTTCAATACCCAGCCCAGGTCATAGGGGAGGCAAACAGATCAAGTTTCTCTCTCTCCCTCCCTCTCATAATAAAAATCTTTTAAAAAAACAAACTATAATAGCGAAACCTTTCTTCCCTGATATATAAGCATAAATTCCCTACACCTTTGGTACACACAAATCACCCTACTTCCCAGGGGGCCCAGGCTCCAGAGTAAAGCCCCAACTAGAAAACAGAATTCCCCCACCCCCAAAGAGCCACAAGGTATGAGCCAACAATGTCCTGAAGACTTGCAACTCCTCCGTTCTCCGCAGTGAAGACCCTGCCGTACAGTCCAAACAGCTCTTCTTGGTCCTTTTCTCCCTCAGCCTCCTCCACGACCGGGAAGGTGCTCCACATCACGACTGAACTCTTCCACACCCTCCGGACAGGCACCCCCAGTACCCAGTACCCAATTCACCCACTCGATCCCTCCACACCTCCCCCCTACACCTGGGGCCGGAGAGCTACTGGGGAGACCCCCGCCCCAGCTTCTATTCGGGCCACACAGCCCGGCAGCGCACTGCGCCTGCGCACAGCAAGCCTCCCGCTCAGCGCCCCCCCACGCCTGTTCCCCGGCGCGCGTGCGCACTCGAGGTGCAAGAAACAGGCTGCGCGCCCCGTGGCGCCTCCGCCTGGGCCTCCCCGTGCGCGCGCGCGCGCGCCCCTGCCGCGTGCAGCCGTCGCCGTCGCCGCCGCCGCGCGCCCCTCAGCTGGCCGGGCCCGTTCTCGCGACGCCTTTCGCACTCTCTCGGCCCGACTCACCTCCTCCGCCGCCGGCCGGGCCCGGCTGCTGGTCCTGACGCGGCGGCTGGGGTGGCGGCAGCGGTGGCGGCGACACGCGCTGGTAGAGCGGCGGCGGAGGGGGCGGCTGCGGCGGCGGGTACGAGGCGCCCGGGGAGGGCGGCGGCGGTGGCGGCGGCGGCGGCGGGGGGGGAGGCGGAGGTGGAGGAGGAGGCAGCGCCGCGAAGGGGAAGGCCGCGGTCAGGGCCCCCACGGGCGGAGGCGGCGGCGGCCCGGGCACCAGCAGCCCCGCCCCAGGCCCGGGGACAGGCGGTGGCACCGGCTCGAAGCTCCCTTTAGGCCCGGGAAGGGAGGGAAGGCCGGGGGAGCCCAGCTTACCCAGCGGCGTGGCATTCGCTCCGGTAGCCATGGCGCCCCCGGGGACCCGCACCGGCGGCTCCTCTTCGGCGGCGGCTTCTCCTTAGCGAACCTTCCGGGGGGAGGGGACTCGACTGCGTTGCCGCGGAACGCGCGGAGCCCTTCCTCTCACGCGGCGGGCGGCGGCGGCGGCGCGAGACGCACAAAGAGGGAGGAGAGAGGGCGCCACGGGGGCGGGCCGGGGGCGACGGGCCGGAGCCTGGATTGGGCCGGGCGGAGGCGAAGGGTCGGATCGGCGGCCTCCGATTGGCGGAGCTTCCGTCCTTCTCGCTGTGCGCTGGGATTGGCCGGACCGTTAGGCCTGGCGAGGAAATGGCGGCCGAGCCCGGAGAGCTGGGAGGTGTCGCAGCGCGCACTTCATTTGTTACTGCGCGGACTGAGCTCCGAGTCCAGGAAGGAGGGTTTAGGGTGGGACAAACTGTGACGTAGGCAGCCGGCGCGCTCTCATTGGCTGGACTTGATGGAATCAAACTCGGTTGCGTCGTCGCGCCCTGAGATTGGCTGTCGCGGCGGAAAAGCCGCGGCCAATGAGATTGACGGCGGGGGAGGAGTGCGCATGCGTAGACTGAGCAAAGTCGCCTCTCCGCCCCTTGTTTCACCTTCGTTCCCGGGGCCCGAGCGTAAACCCTGAGTGACGTCAATCCTCGATCCCCTCGGAACCCGGAACCGGGGTCGGGGGGCGGGCCCAGGCCGTGTCCGTAAAAGGGATCCGTTGACACAACAGGTAGAAAAGGACATCGTGTTTTCTTTGAAAAAAATAGTGAGAGAGAAGTCGCTATAAAGTAGACCGTAATTGAAGGATTAAAAATCTGAGCTGATGGAACATATAAGCTTGGGTGGAAAAGAGCGTAAACTTGTCAATTCTGAAATGAGTTTACAAATATGTAATTCCATTAGACTCCCATCTTGTGGTTTGTTAAATCATCTTAAAGTCATTTGGGAAGATAGTGGGGAAACTTGTAAACAAGGTTGAGGAGGGACTTGCCTTTCCAGATAGTACACAGTATAAAATACAATAGTTAATGTGATGTAGGAATGACATCAAACAGTCCTGAAATAGATTCCCCTTTTATGGGTAAAAATACAGTCCTGATTAGAAACAATAAAACCACTTAGGCTGTCAGGGTAATGCAGGAGTAGAGAGTTGATGAAGACAGGGACTTCCAACTATGAAGAAAAGATATACTTGATTACCAAATACATTGAAACTATGATGAAAGTCAACAGACAATAATTCACAAAAACAGTTGCCACACCTGATAGTTAATATCTTTAATATGCAAAGAAGTCTTAAAAAATAATTTTTCCTAGTTTTTATTGATTTGAGAAACATCAACTTGTTCCAATTATTTACACATTCATTGGGTTCTTGTTTTTTTATTTCAGAGGAAGGGAGAGGGGAAAGAGAGATAGAAACATCAATGATGAGACTCATCCATCTACTGCCTCCTGCATGCCCCTACTGGTGTTTAAGCCCACAACCTGGTTATGTGCCATGACTAGGAATCCAAATTTGACCTCTTGACTTATGGATCCTCAACCACTGAACCACACCCGAGTGAGCCATTGGCTGCTTCTCGTATGTGCCCTGACTGGGGATGGAACCTGCACCTTGGTCTACCCAGACAACATTCTAACCAACTGAGCTGCCTAGCCAGGGAAAAACTAATTTTTGAAAAGACTACAAATAGGCAAGTTTCAGAAAAGCAAGTCCAAATAGCCAAAAATGTGAAAGAGACACTATTAGCAGGGAAATGCAAATTAAGGTGATAATGAAGGATCTCTTTCTATAATCATTAAAAGAACAGAAGACAAATGTGCTGACACTAATATAAAGGTCTTTTTTGGAAAGCATTCTGTTGTCTATTAAAATTGCACCCCTTCCTGGCTGTTGTGCCTCAGTGGATAGAGCATCAGCCGGGCACTGAAGGGTCGCAGGTTCAATTCCCAGACTAGGGCACATACTTGGATTGCAGGTTCACCCTCGGTCAGGACTCTGTGGAATCGATGTGTCTTACAATGGTGTTTCCCTCCCTCCCTGAAAAAATAGCCTCAGGTGAGGATTATATTTAAAAAGTATATATCTTTCAAGGAAAATAAACAATTTCAACAAAGCAACCCCTCTCTGGGGAATCTGCCCCCAAAGCAGCGCGTGTGATTGTGTCAAGTAATGTGTTGTCCTCTGATTTATAGGACATGCCTGGCAGTGGGCTCCATGCCTAGAAGGGGCAAGCAGGAGGCAGCCGATCAATGATGCTCATCAAATTAATGTTTCTCTTTCTGAAGTCAATAACTTTTATATATATATATATATATATATATATATATATATACACACATATATAAAATATGTGAGTGGTTGTCAAGCCAGTGTGGCTCAGAGGTTGTGTATCGACCTGTGAATCAGGAGGTCTCCATTTGATACCCGTCAGGGTACATACCTGGGTTGTGGGCTCCACCCCCAGTGGGGGACATGCAGATCAATGATTTTATTATCTTTGATGTTTCTCTCCTCACTACCTCTCTGAAATCAATAAAAATATATTAAAAAGATATATTGTGTGCTCGCTTTGGCAGCACGTATACTAAAATTGGAACGATATAGAGAAGATTAATGTGACCCCTGCACAAGGATGACATGCAAATTCATGAAGCGTTACATATTTAAAAAAAAAAAAAAAAAAAAAGATACATTGTGGCCCTAGCCAGTTTGGCCCAGTGGATAGAGCGTCAATCTGCTGACCAAAGGGTCCCAGGTTTGATTCCAGTCAAGGGCACGTACCTCAGTTCCTCCTCAGCCTAGGCCTTGGTGCAGGAGGCAATTAATTTATGTGTTTCTCTCACATTGATATTTCTGTCTTTCCCTCTTCCGCTCTCTCTAAACATCAATGGAAAAGTATCCTCAGGTGAGGATTAACAAACAAAAAGATATGTGTATGAATGGTTCAACAAATTGAAATATCCATAACCTGGAATTAGGCAGCCTTGAAAAGCCGTTAACCCATACCACCTGACCTAGAAGCCTGCCTGAGTTGCGGGCTCAATCCCTAGCTGCAGGTGTGTGTGTAGGAGGCAGCTGATCAATAATTCTCAATGATGTTTCTATCCCTCTCCCTCTCCGAAATCAATGTCGCTTTATTTATTTATTTCCCCCTCTCTCTGGAGCAGGGGCTGCTCCAGAACAGATTCTCTCTCAGTGCAAGAAGCCACAGACAACTAAAAAACAAAACAAAACTCCGATAGCCGCTTTATTTCTAACAGTCCCAAACTGGAAGCAGCCCACATGTTCACCAGGTGACCAGCTAAACGCACTGGTCTATCCCCATGCAGTGGGATTCTGCTTAGCAATAAGTGGCTGTTAATTACTACATGGAACAACATGGATGAAACTCAAAATAATTGTGCTTAGTGAAAGAAGCCAGAGAGGAACAGAATACAGTGTATGATTCTATTTTTATAAATTTTGAAAAATTCGAACTCATCTCTATTGACAACAGACCAGTGGTTATGGGCATGGGGAGGTGAAGAGCAGGAGGTGTGACTAGGAGGAAGCTTTTGGGGGATGGAAATGTTTATCTTGATTGTGGTAAGGGTTTCACGGGTGTGGTGCCTGTGTGTTGAAGTCATCAAATAGCTCATTTTAATACATGCAGTTTATAGTATGCCCACTCTTCCTCCAAAAAGCTGTTTTTAAAAGAAATGATAGCCCTAACCGGTTTGGCTCAGTGGATAGAGCATCGGCCTGCAGACTGAAATGTCCCAGGTTCCATTCCGGTCAAGGGCAGGTACCTTGGTTTCAGGCACATCCCCAGGAGGAGGTGTGCAGGAGGCAGCTGATGGATGTTTCTCTCTCCCTCTCTGTAAAAATCAATAAAATGTATTTATTTATTTTAAAGAAATGATTGAAGCAATAGCTGGGAAAGACCTGCCCACCTTTCCATCATCTGCACTTGAGGACCCTGTGGAGGAGAGGGTTATCTTGGCTTTTGTTTTCGTTTTTTAAACCATTATAGGGCTTTGATTTTTGTGTGATTACTTTGACACTTTTCAACCTAATCTTTCATTACATAGTATTTGGTACATACAAAAGGATGTGTGCGCCTCAGCTGAGTAGGAAACAGTTATACATGGGACGCCCTGAAGCTACCACCCGCCTGAGCGCCAGGGTGTTACCAGTGCCGTCTGCAAATTCCTGGGGTCCTGCCTTCCCCACCCTCGCTCCCCTCACAGGGACCAGCATTTTGCATTTTGTGCTTTTTCTTCTTCTGACTTGATTTATCAAGTTCGTCACCAAACAATACAAAGTTTAGTTTTACTGTAATACTGTGTGCAACTTGTTGCTTTAATTCGGCATTACCTCCATAAGATGCATCTGTGTTATTGCATTTGGTGTATTAGGGTATTTTCAATCTTCCTACCAGCCCTGCAGGCATTTAGAGAGGATACACCCAGGAAAATGGGGTCCGGGGCCTGACACCAGGGCTTCCCCTTCCAACACGCTCATTCCTTCCCTCCCCGCGGAAAGCATGCACTGGGCCGGGACCAGGTGCTGGGCGTGGCCGTGAACGTGGCCACTTTCTGGTAGTCACCTCTCCTGACCCTCACTAGGCTGGGGTATGGGCTACCCACACCGACTGCACTCCCCCTGGAATGGCTGAGAGGCTGGTGTGACCCATCCCGGAGGCCTGCCCAGGGAGGGCAATTAGATGGGGGCTGTCCCAGGACAGCCACTGACCCTGCTGTGCTGCCCCGGAAGTTGTCCTAATGGACCCTTGAATATGCCAGTGACACTCGGCATATTTACTACAGCATCGTTTTAATTCCAAAGTAGTAGAAACAAATTCTCATCAGCCTAATTACAGTAAATTAGCACGTTATGGAAACCTTTACAATGGAATACCACTGTCTGTTAACAAAAAAAGAAGTGGGAGGCACTGATCATGGAAAGCTCTCCAAGACAGGTTTTATTTTTATTGATTTTTATTGATTTTTATTGATTTTTTTACAGAGAGGAAGGGAGAGTTAGAAACATCCATCAGCTGCCTCCTGCACACCTCCTACTGGGAATGTGCCCACAATCAAGGTACATGCCCTTGACTGGAATGGAACCTGGGACCCTTCAGTCCTCAGGCCAATGCTCTATCCACTGAGCCACACCGGTTAGGGCTTTATTTTATTTATTTATTTATTTATTTACAGAGAGGAAGGGAGAGAGATAGAGAGATAGAAACGTCAATGAGAGAGAAACATCGACCAGCTGCCTCCTGCACACGCCCCACCAGGGATATGCCCGCAACCGATGCACATGCCCCTGACCGGAATCGAACCCGGGACCCCCCAGTCGGCAGACCACTGAGCCAAACTGGCTTCGGCCGGTTAGGGCTTTATTGATTTTTAATAAAGGAAGTAGAGGGAGAGAAAGAAATGCCCTCACTGGGAATGGGACCTTCAGCCACCTAAGAACCTTTGGTTTGGTCACATCCCCGGGCGTGCCCCGGACAGCTGTCCCGGGCAGGATGCAGCAGGGCGCAGTGTCGCGGTGGCGTCACAGAAGGAAGCACAGCTGACTCTCACATACGCATAAATAAATACCTCTAGAAGGGCGCAGCAAGGAACACTCCCCCCCCGCCCCCCCCGCATTGGGGCTGGTCCTCAGCTCGGAGCGGCCCTGTGAGCCCGGGGCCTGGCACCGGAAGGCCCTCTGGGAATTCCTGTTTAGTGGACACTGGCTAATCTTACCAAGTGCAGCCTGTTGGTGGTGCCCACACTCCGTAGGTCTGGCAACAGGTGGGAGGCAGGAGGCAGCCCAGGCTCGCAGGCCTCCCGGGGCTGGTAGAGCGGCCCCCGGCCGCCTGGTGAGCCCACATGGGCAGGGCTGCTCCAGAGAGAGCGCCTCATCCAGAGCCTCCCAGCTACATGGCCTTGTCACACTGCGGGCTGAGGCTCATCCTGAGCAAGGAGACCCAGAACGACCGGGCCTGATGCCTCCTGGGAGCGCCGGCCTCCCCGTCACTGAGGTCTGCACCCCGGAGGGAGCCGCTCACACTGGGCCCGCCCCCCCCCCCATGGTGCACCCCCTCCCCACGCTGCACCCCAGCACCGGCCTCCCCGTCACTGAGGTCTGCACCCCGGAGGGAGCCGCTCACACTGGGCCCGCCCTCCCCACGGTGCACCCCCTCCCCACGGTGCACCCCAGCACCGGTCTCCCCGTCACTGAGGTCTGCACCCTGGAGGGATCCGCTCACACTGGGCCTGCCCCCCCCATGGTGCACCCCCTCCCCACGCTGCACCCCAGCACCGGCCTCCCTGTCACTGAGGTCTCCACGGTGCACCCCAGCACCGGCCTCCCCATCACTGAGGTCTGCACCCCGGAGGGAGCCACTCACACTGGGCCCGCCCCCACCACGGTGCACCCCCTCCCCACGGTGCACCCCAGCACCGGCCTCCCCGTCACTGAGGTCTGTACCCCGGAGGGAGCCGCTCACACTGGGCCCGCCCCCACCACGGTGCACCCCCTCCCCACGGTGCACCCCAGCACCGGCCTCCCCGTCACTGAGGTCTGTACCCCGGAGGGAGCCGCTCACACTGGGCCCGCCCCCACCACGGTGCACCCCCTCCCCACGGTGCACCCCAGCACCGGCCTCCCCGTCACTGAGGTCTGCACCCCAGAGGGAGCAGCTCACACTGGGCCCACCCTCTCCACGGTGCACCCCAGCACCGGCCTCTCTGTTACTGAGGTCTGCACCCCAGAGGGAGCCGCTCACACTGGGCCCGCCCTCCCCACGGTGCACCCCAGCCCCACGGAGCACCCCAGCACCGGCCTCCCCATCACTGAGGTCTGCACCCTGGAGGGATCCGCTCACACTGGGCCCGGCCTCCCCACGGTGCACCCCCTCCCCACGGTGCACCCCAGCACCGGCCTCCCCGTCACTGAGGTCTGCACCCCGGAGGGAGCCACTCACACTGGGCCTGCCCCCACCACGGTGCACCCCCTCCCCACGGTGCACCCCAGCACCGGCCTCCCCATCACTGAGGTCTGCACCCCGGAGGGATCAACCACACACTGGGCCCGCCCTCCCCACGGAGCACCCCAGCACCGGTGCCACAGAAAGACGTGCTGGGGGAAGGGGGGAGGCGGAGGGAAGTGAGGCGTGGGCTTTGGTCCCCTGACCCACAAGGACCATGGAATAAAGTGAAACCAGCTTTAATACCAATATAGTTCTCTCTCTTAAATAGTATGTTCCCGGGACAGGAGCGGGGCGGGCAGGCTCTCGGCAGGAGGATGGAAAGGAAATGTGGAACTTGGAATGGATCGTCCAGGCCTGCCCCGCCCTACCCAGGGCCTCTGCCGTGGGGCTGGGGCCCGGGCTGCTGGGAGGGGAGGGGAGTGACAGCAGCTTCCTCTGGTCCAGTTATTGCAGGGGTGTGGGGGGCTCTCCTCCCCTCCGCAGCCCCCAGACTTCTCAGGATTACCTCTGCCCCTCAGCCCAGCAGCGCGGGCCTGGGCTCCCTCTGCCTAAGCGGGCTGGGCTGCAGCTAAGGCGTGGGGAGGGGGTGCCTCGGGCGGGCCCGGCCGCTCAGTAGCTGCTCTGGTGGCCGGTGAGGATGTAGAGGTTGCTGTGAGCCCCAGGGTTGTCGGTGGGAATGCTCTCAAGGATGATGTCTCTGCAGGGAGAGAGGCCGCGGTGAGCCGGGCGGCAGACACCCGGGCACGGCCACCTGGCCTCGGGGCCTCTGAATGGGAGGCCGAGCGCATGTCCTACCTGTGGGCCCCCAGCACCCGGAAGACCCTGGTCTCATCGGTGATCTCTTGGGTCACCTGGAGGAAAAGGGACGCTGAGGCCACCCGGCGGAGACAGCCGGTCAGGGGCAGCCGGTTCGGTTCCCCAGTCCCACTCACCTCGTTGGTGTCCAGGCTGCGGCCCTGCATTCCGTGGCTCCAGAAGGCCAGCACGCTGTCCTGCAGACACACTGGGAGGGGCAGGGCTGCCGTCAGCCCCGGGCCTGCCCTGAGATGCGGGCTTCCCCGGCCAGAGGGGTCCTCGAGGACCGAGGTGACCAGGATGGCCCTTCAGAGGGGCTGGGGAACCTGACGCCTTGTCCAGCCCCGCCTGTCTGGCTCACTCACCCACAGTCTCAATGGGGAAGTCAAAGGTCAGCACGGGAGCCAGGGTGGCCGCAGGCTCGCCCAGCAGGTTGACGATCCTCACACAGCCTGCACGGGGAGGGGCTGGTGAGCAGGGATGGTGGCTCCCTCCCGGCCTCCCTCACCACCCGCCCCCCCTGTCCGAAGCCCTAACCGGGCACTCACGGTCAAAGCAGACCAGCACGGTGTCCCTGTCCACCTGGACCACCTGCTGGGCGGAGCCTGGGAGCCCCTCTGCAGGCAGAGGAGGGAGACGTGAGCCACCGGCCCTGCTGTGGCCCCAAGAGGACCCGGGGGACAGTCTCGGGCAGCTCGTGGCCACAATGCCTTCTGTTCGCACAACCTGGGCAGGTGAGGCTGCCCAACCCTCCTGACAGCTGGGCGTGGGGAGGGTGAGGCCCGGAGCCAGGAGAACCAGGCTGGGGGACTCTGAGCCTCGGTCTCCTCGTCCCTAACACAGGCACAGTGATGCCAACCTTGCAGGGCCATCGTGGGATCAAGAGTGAAATCCTGTGCGTTAGACCCTGGCTTAGAGCCTGGGACACGGCCCGGCCTCTGCTCAGCCCCCTGCCGCTCACTCCGCCCTGTGAGCGGCCCCCACCTCGTGTCCCGCTTCCTGCTCAGAATGGAGCCTCCGAGCCCAACGTGCGCGGCTTGGTCTGTGCCCGCAGCGCCTGCAGTGCTGGTCGGTTTTTTCTTAGTTGCCATGCCCTATGGTCTAAAGCCGTGGTCGGCAAACTGCGGCTCGTGAGCCACATGCGGCTCTTTGGCCCCTTGAGGGTGGCTCTTCTACAAATACCACAGCCTGGGCGAGTCTATGTTGAAGAAGTGGCGTTAGGAGAAGCTTAAGTTTAAAAAATGTGGCTCTCAAAAGAAATTTCAATCGTTGTCCGGTTGATATTTGGCTCTGTGGACTAATGAGTTTGCCGACCACAGGTCTAAGGCAATCTTTTAGGGAGCCCGGCTGCAGGGAGGCTGGGCGCTCAGGGCCTGGGGGTGTCTGTGGGCGCGCACACATACACACACACACACACACACACACACACATGCACACACGCTCACACGCACACACACGCACACGCTCACACGCACACACGCCCACAGCCACCCACCTCCTGCTTACCAGGCGGTATGAGCACATCAGGGGTCAGGCCGGCCTCCAGCGGCAGGACGTGGAACAGGACGCGGCAGCCGGGCCCCTCGGGGCCCTCGGCCCCCACACACACCTGCGGGAGCTCCTTCCCCTCCAGGACCAGCGGCTCCAGCATCCCGGCTGGGCTGGGCAAGGGGCTGGAGAAGTTCTGGGGGCAGCAGGGGTGCTAGGGTCTTCATTTCTTCCCCCAGCCCCCCCGCCCTGCTGTAGGGCCCCTGTAGCTCCCCCTGCTGGAGGGCCCCCGTGGCTCCCCCTTAACCCCCCCTGTCCCTGCTGGAGGGCCCCCGTGGCTCCCCCTTAACCCCCCCCTGTCCCTGCTGGAGGGCCCCCGTGGCTTCCCCTTATCCCCCCCCCCCCCCCCGCTGGAGGGCCCCCCGGGCTCCCCCCGGCACCCCCCCGCCCCCCCGCCCCACACCTTCAGCAGCAGGAACTTCTGTAGCGGCTCGTACCACTGCAGCAGGAGCAGGCTGGCGGGCAGGGCGGCCAGCAGGAAGGTGCTGCCCGTGTAGGGGTTCCGCACTGCAAGAGAGGCGGGCGGTGGGCACGCTGGGCCCGCGCCCAGACCCTCCCCGGAGCGCGCAGCCCGGCTCTTACCCACGCGGCACTGCAGGCAGCCTTTGGTGTCCGGAATCTTGGTGGACAGGGCAAAGCGCCTGTGGGGGCGACAGCGAGGGCACGCATCACAGGTGAGGCCCCGACAGCCCAAGGAGGCGGGCGCTGTCTTCTCTGCCTCACGGGACGCGGCTAAGCTCAGAGACGCAGCAGCTGGCTGGGAGCCGAAGCCGGTCTCATGGCTCCAGCTCCCACCTCCACAGCCGGGAGTCTGTCCGGTGCGGGGTCCAGATCCCAGCATCACCTCCAACCGTGTGACTCTGAGCAAGTCACTGAACCTCTCCGTGCCTCCATCTCCTCATCTGTAGAATGGGATGACGGCCCCCACACACACCTCGTAGGGTCCCAGTGAGGGTTCAGTGAGTGAACACAGCAGAGCCTGCGTGTCTCACGCACACACAGGGCTGGCTGTTCTCACCTGTGTTACCACTGTCCCCCCTGCTTCCATCACTGAACACGGAGAAATGAACAAGAGAGGCCGCACCTCCAGCCCCACCCGCAGCCGGTGCTCACTCCACCCCGCCCCTCAGGCCCGGGCCCCAGAGGATCCCTCGGCCCAGAGATGAAGGCTCTGAGGGGGCGGGGAGGCACCCAGCCCACCCCCCGCTGTTCCAGCCGAGGCCGGGGCCGGTGCGGCCAGTGCTGGCTCTCCTTGGTGCGGGAAGAAGCGGGTCCTTGCCTTGGTTATTCTGTCCCCTCAGCCCCCAAGGGACTTCCTGAGCCTGTTTCTTCCCTGTCTGTGCCCTCTGCCAGGACGCAGGGGTGTTCGGGTCCTCCCCGGGGGCCTGTGTTCGCACCTGCTCTTCCCTCCGCCATGGAAGCCAAGACCTGCCTGCCTGCCTCTCTCTGCCCCTGTCCTCACTCCTCTCTCCCCTGGTTCCTCCCTCTCTCTTGCCCAACTGGCCTCAGCAGATGTTTTTGTGTTGGATTTTTTTCTCCAAGCGATTCTGGTTCTCCGCTCTTTACGTTTGAAACGAACACCGTGACTCCGTGATTTCCCATCACACCCCGCCTGCCCGTGGCACAGGGCGCCCCTGGGCCTGTGTCCGTAGGTCCCGGTGGGAGCCCGCTGCAGGCAGGGCGTCTGCCCAGCTGTGGAGCCACTGGCCCGCCTCCCCGCCCGGCCCACAGGCACCACCAGCACCTGGTCACAGCAACAGCTAAGCTCACAGCCCGGCCGCCCCCTCGAGCCTCCGCTCGCTCTGCCATCAGCCGGCAGAGGCCCCGCCAGCAGGTGTCAGACTCAGCGTGACAACATGGAACTCTGAGTGGTGATAGCTCCATCCTTCCCGCTGCCCGGCCGGGAACCTTCCTCCTCTCTCCCGTCCCTCCACCAATTGTCAGGAAATCCCGCCATTCAACGTTCAAATTAAAGCCAGAGTTCAACCGCGTGTCACTTCTTTCCCTGCTCCCATCTGATGGCCCCCGACAGGCCTCCTGCTCCAGCCTCCTCCCCTCTAGTCCGCGCTCAGCAGCCAGAGTCATTCCGTAAAACCCTCGCACACACAGCTTGGCAGCGGCCCTCCCTCCCTCCGACAGACAGAGGGTCCTTCTACCACGGCCACGGTCCTGCTGCTGCTGGAGAAGCTCAGATCCTGCCTGGCATCAAGGGAGCTCTGCCACCCGCCACCTGGGCAGCATCCTCTCGGCCACTCCACGTGCCTCCCGAAGGCCCAGCACCTGCTCTTCCCTCCGCCAGGAAGGCCTCTGTGCACCTCCACGAGCTCCCGCCCCTCCCACCCCCCCACCCCCCACTCCAGCTCAGCTCAGCGCCAGGCACCGAGGCCCAGGACTGACTCGTTGGAGCCTAGTCTCCAAGCCCAGCCCGAGGCCTAGCGCGGACTGAGCGCTCAGCAGACCGCTGCCCCGCGGCCTCAGGACCTCGCTCCCACAGCCCGCAAAGCGGTTCCACACCCACCACTTCCTCCGCGCTGCCAGCAGCCCGGGTCGGGGAGGGAGGCTCTCCCGCACGGACCGGTGAGGAAATGGGCTCAGAGAGGCACAGGGACACGTCTAAGTCCCAGCAGGTCTGAGATGGGAGGTCCCCGGGCCCCACTCCCCTCCGCCCTGCGCCTGGCTCCCCGGGGGGGCCCCCACCTGGGGATGATGCGCTGGGTGAGGCGGTTGGTGGGGATGGAGAGGGGGACCTGCTGCTGCAGTCGCCGCTGCTCGAAGAGGCCGGGGAGGTCATGGGACCAGATGTGCGTGGATTTCCCTGCCGAGGAGGGAGGGAGGGGCTGAGCACTGGCGGGCAGGGGTCCCCGGCGGCGCCCCCCCGCCTGTCCCCGCGTACCTGAGAGTGACAGCAGCACATTATTCACGCAGTAGAGCCAGGCGCAGCGGTGTGAGATCAGCTGCGGGCCACAGAGCGACAGACGGATGGGCGGTCAGTGCCCCCTCCCCCCCCCTCCCCCGGGCCCTCTGCCCTCTGCCCTCTGCCCTCTGCCCCCTCAGCCGCCGGCCCCACCTTCTCCAGGGTGTCCTCGTGCAGCTCGTGCAGGTTGAGGGTGTAGATGCCCTCCTCGGCGCCCACCACCAGGAACTGGTCTGCAGTTTGAGCGTGGGGTCAGAGGTCAGTCAGGAGCCCTGGCCCAGGCTGGGGACCCCCTGGCTCCTGCGTCCTCCCTGCCCCCACCTACCCCGGGTGCCGGGGTGAATCCAGGTGACAGCAGCGTGGATCCGCAGGGGGCAGCCGTTGAAGACCTTGGAGAAGCAGGCTCCCATCTGCGGAGGCGAGAGGCTGTGAGGACGCGCAGGGCGGCGGGTGGCGGGCGCAGGGCGGCGGGTGGCGGGCACAGGGAGGCGGGTGGCGGGCGCAGGGCGGCGGGTGGCGGGCGCAGGGAGGCGGGTGGCGGGCGCAGGGCGGGCGGCGGGGCTGCAGGGCTGCAGGCGGCGGGCGGACACTTACGTGCACCTTGGGGGTCGGGGGCAGCCCATGGCAGGACGATCTCTGGGAGGGAAGGCGGAGTCAGGACCATGTGCCCCCCCCCCCCGGCCTCCCCTCTCCCCGTCCCTCTGTGGCCCCCTCACCTCAGGATCCTCCCGGTGTTTCATGGTGGCCCAGGCGGTGGGGAGCGGCGGGGGGCTGTCGGAGCCCGGGCGGGGTCGGGGTGGGGTTCCTGCAAGCACAGACCCAGGGCAAATTCCAGGCCAGCCTTCCCCCCGAAGCCCCCCGCCCCGGCCCTGCTTCCCGGTCCCCGAGCTGGGCCTCACCTGGGGGGCTGGACAGAGGGGCCTCAGCAGGGGGCTCATGTGGGGCCGGCCCCAACGGGGCCCGCTTGATGGTTCCCATGGCATCGTCTGGGGAGTCCAGCTCCTGGGGGGGCATCCCAGCTGTCAGCAGGTCCCCTTGTAAACGGGTCCCACCCCGCTGCACCCTCCACAGCACCATGCCCACCCCGCTCCAGCTCCCCTCCGCCCGCACCTGCAGTCCCAAGGCTGGCCGGATGGTCAGGCTCCTGAGGGGGAGTCAGAGGGAAAGGAGGTGTGAGAGGTGGCCGGCCCTCCGGCTGCCCCCGCCCCCAGGCCCAGCCCTCACCTCTCCTCCAGGGCCTCCTGGACAGACTGCAGCAGGCTCCTGGGGGGGAGGGGGGGGTCAGCGTGCAGCCGTCTCTGCGGCCCCCAACCCTCCCGCAGCTCCCCTCCCCCTCACTCACCCACTCAGCTCCTCCTTTCCCAGCAGGGCCCACTCCTCTTCCCACTGCGGGAAACCGAGTCAGAGACGGGGGAGAGGCAGAAAGGCTATGTGAGAGGGCGGTCAAGAGGTTGTGGGAGAGAGAGCAGACGGACAGATGGAAAATGGGACAGCAATAGGAGAGAGGCTTGCAAGAATGGGAGAGGCGGGGGGGAAAGGGGGGAAGAAAGACAATGAGAGGCAAAGAGATTGTGAGAGAGGCGGAGAATGAGGCAGAGCAGGGCAGAGAGACTCCGACTGTGGGAGTGACGAGATGCTGACAGCGAGGCAGCAGAGACTGAGTCAGTGACAGGAAGACTGGGGCAGAGGGATGTGCTGACAGGGTGAGTGGGGGCCCACTTTTTGGAAAGATGTGGTCACCTGGCCCCGTTCCCCATGACTGTCCAGGACCGGGCCCTGGGGGAGCCCCGGCCTCCCCGGTCCCCGGTGGGACACACCTGCTTGGGCAGCTCTCCCAGCCCCAGGGCCAGCGCCTCAAAGACCCTCTGATGAGAGGCTCGCCCTCCAGCCCGCACCCAGCCCCCCTCACCCCCTCCCGCACAGCCAGCCTCACCGGCTCCGGGAGCGGGTCCGTCTCCTTCCTGCGGGGGGCGCCAAACTTCACCTGGTGAACTGGGTGCCCGTGTACACAGGTTAGGGGGGAAGGAAGACTCAGGACTTAGCCTCACACTCATAACAAATCCACTCACACAGCCCCCGCGAAAATACACACACACAGCTGCCCCAGAAAACCTACACACAGCCCCCCAAAATCCACACACAGCCCCCCAGAAAATAATCCACACACACAGCCCCCAGAAAATGCACACACACACAGCCCCCCAAAATCCACACACACAGCCCCCCAGAAAATACACACACACAGCCCCCCAGAAAATACACACACACAACCCCCCAGAAAACCTACACACAGCCCCCCAGAAAATAATCCACACACAGCCCCCCAGAAAATAATCCACACACAGCCCCCCCAGAAAATCTACACACACAGCCCCCCCGAAAATACACACACACAGCCCCCCAAAATCCACACACACAGCCCCCCCAAAAATACACACACACATCCCCCCAAAATCCACACACAGCCCCCCAGAAAATCCACACACAGCCCCCCAGAAAATCCACACACAGCCCCCCAAAATCCACACACAGCCCCCCAGAAAATCCACACACAGCCCTCCAAAATCCACACACAGCCCCCAGAAAATCCACAGAGCCCCCGCCCTCGCCCCGGACTTACACTGGATCTCCGAGGGGGTCCTCTCGGCCTGGCCGTGCTGACCGCGGGAGTGAATGGTGTCTGGAAACATGTCGTACGTCTAAGGAAGAACACACACAGTGGACA
The DNA here is from genome assembly GCA_036971965.1 of Nyctalus aviator. Lineage (NCBI taxonomy): Eukaryota > Metazoa > Chordata > Mammalia > Chiroptera > Vespertilionidae > Nyctalus > Nyctalus aviator. The sequence goes on along the minus strand of CM072929.1, from coordinate 3,615,128 downwards.
CACGCCCAGCCATGTGCTCACACACAAACCCGGAGACCATCCTGAGACTAAGTGGCACCTTCACTTCATAACCAAGAAAACCAGCCACAGGAGCGAATAACTGGCCAAAGGCACTCAGAAAGCAGAGGGTGGCTGAGCGAGGTCATGGTCAGCCTGGGTCATGGCCAGCCGGGGTCAAGGGCAGGAACCTGGGTCAAGGGGCAGCACAGGAGGCCAGGCCAGCGCAGGGAAGAGTCCCAATGGGTGGCTCACCTGGAGGGGAGCTCCTTAGCTGGAAATATTCAAGTTAAAGGGACCTTGACCTGTATCACCTGGCCCTACAACCAGGCCAGGCCAAGACTCCATTCCCAGCTCCACTCACCTCCAGGTCACAGTCCTCCGGGGAGAGGGCGCCCAGCTGGGGGTCACTGGCCTTGTCCAGCAGCTGTGTGAGGAGAGCCCGGGGGAGCTGCTGTGTGGTGAAGGGGTGCTGGCGGATAGAGGGGGGCTCAGGTCAGTCTCTGGCCCCCAGCCCTGCTTTCATGCATTGAGCCCCGGCCCCCACCCCCTGCCTCCCACCTGCAGAAGCTTCTCTGCTGTTGGCCTCTTCTTGGGGTTCTTGGTCAAGGCCAGCTTGAGGAAGTGGTGGAAATTCTGAGTCCTAGTGGACACAAGAGCCCCCAGACCCAGGTCGGCCCTCATGCAGGGCATCCTGCCAACTGCCCCCTGCTGGCACTCCAGAGGAGTCCGCTGGGCCTGCCGGGAGAGGACCAGCCCGCGGCCAGGGGCACCGGCCTGAGCAATACGGCTGCTGTGACATCCACAGCCACTGTCCACAACAGCCCTGGCCCCGAGCTGCAGCCCAGGCCCTCCCACGGATGGCCCGAGGATGCCAGGGGGCAGGGCTCCTGAGGCTGCCCCTGGGAGTTGGCAGGTGGCTCCTCTACTTCCGAGGACTGACCGAAGAGGGGGACCAGCAAGGACCATGGCCTCACCAGCGCGTCTTGTCCCTCAGCTTGGGCGGCTGGAAGCTGCTCTTGGACATGAGCATCAAGGCCCTGCGGAGAGCGAAAGGTCAGGGGCCGAGGGTCAACAGGGCCCCGGGGGTCAGGCAGGGGGCACGTGCTCGGCTGACCTCATGGGGTGCAGGTGGAACAGGGGGGGCTGCAGCTCGCCCAGCTCAATGGCCGTGATGCCCAGCGCCCAGACGTCACACAGCTCATTGTAGCCGCCTTTGCGCTCCACGGCGGCCACCTCCGGGGCCATCCTAGAGGCGGGGTCACAGATGGGGTGGCTGGCGACCCCCCCACCATGGCCCCTCTCCCCTCAGCCCGAGGTGCAGCCTCACCAGTACGGAGTCCCAATGAAAGACCGCCTCTTAGCCACAGACGCCGTCAGCTCGCCCGATACCCCAAAGTCAGCTGCGGGGGGGGGAAGGAGGGGGGAGAGCTACTGGGACCCGCCCTCTGGCTGCCACACCCCACCCACCTCTGAGGCTCAGGCTCAGGATGCACCTGGCGGGTGGGGTTCAGACAACAGGCAGGCCAAGTTCAGCTACAACTGCCAAGGCCAGGGCCCCCCCCCGGGAAGGCCAACCATCGTCCACCTCTGACCAAGCGCCAGGCCAGATGGTGGGCCCCAACGGCATCCAACACAGAGTAGGAAGGGAGGACTCGTCCGCTTTCCTCATGGGGACATCGAGGCCCAAGCTGTGGAGTGACTTGCCCAGGGACACCCAGCACTTGAACGCAGGCTCTAAGCCTTCCAGGAGCTCCCACAGGACCCTCACCCTGACCGTGTCCCCGGGTACTGACCCAGCTTGACATCTCCCTGGAGGGTGAGGAGGAGGTTGGCGCCCTGTAGGAACGGAGACGAGAACCCCATCTGGAGCACTGGAGAGCCTCCTCCTCGCCCTCCCCCAGGGCCCAGCCCAGACACCCTACCTTGATATCCCGGTGGATCTTCCCTTGGGAATGCAAGTGGTGCAGCCCCTGGGGACACACAGAAGAGTCCTGAGAGCAACATCCCACCTTTCCTGAGCCCTCTCTGAGGACTGGGCCCCCCACCCACGCCGCTTCCTCCTCCCCTCTCCCCAAACAGGAAGTGACTGAGCCAAGAGGGAAATGGGCTGCTTCCGGCAATAGGGCCGGGGCCCCTTCTCCCAGGACCCACGGCCCCTCCGGCCAGCCCTGCGGGAGGCACCCCGCCCCCCACACTGGCCAGCCGGGCTCCGGGCCACAGCTCGGGCTCTGGGCCACAGCTCGGGGTGTGGGGCAGTGAGCAGCCTACGGGCCTCGCTACCTTCAGCGCCTCCCGGCAGACGTAGGCGATCTGCCGTTCCTCCAGGGGCCCCGTGGCTGCAATGGAAGGGGTAAGCGCCGGCACGGAGGTCCGGGGGGCACGCTGACCCTCCCATGCTGACCCTCCCGGCCACCCTCCACCAAGGAAGCCACAGGCGGTCTGGGGTACCGAACCCAGGGAAAGGCAGTATTTCCCTCAAGGTCACACAGCCCGTGGGGAGAAGCCGTGGGCCCCCGGTCTCCCCTCCTGCCACATGTTGGGATGGCGGGTGGGCAGCAGACTGGAAGAGCAGCAGCAGCCGTGGCCCTGGGCTCACCGTGGTAAATCTCCTGCAGGGACCCCCCTCCGCAGAACTCCATGCAGATCCATAGGCGGTCATTCCTGGGGGAACACGGCGCCGGGTGGGCACACGGCGGGGCACATGGGGCTGCGGGGGGGGGGGGGCAGGGGAAGCAGCCTCACCTGAGATAGCTGCCAATATAGGCCACCACGTTGGGGTGGTGGCACTCCCGCAGGATAGTGATTTCCTGCTGGAGGGAGCTGATGTCGTCCCCTGGGGAGCACAGGGCATGGTGGGGGGGGGGAGCCCAGCGGGAGCGCCCTCACTCGGCGCCCTCTTCTTCCAAGCACCTCTGAGCTCCGCCCCCTCCGGCCAGACCGGGGCAGGGGACACCGCCTCCCGGGACCCTCCCCGGGGGCCTCCGAAGTGTCCACTCTCCGCCCGCCCCGCACCCGGCCGCCGGCTCCTGCCCCTCCTCCGCGGAGGCCCGGCCGGCTCACCTGGGTCCAGCTTCACGATCTTCACCGCGGCCAGCTCGGACGTGGCGGTGTCGCGGGCCTGAGGGGACAGAGCAGCGCGGGATGGGGGGCGGGGCTGGGGCCGGTCCCGCGCGGCGCGGGGCTCGGAGCGGGCCGCCTCCGCGCCCCCCGCAGCCCGGCCGCCGGCGCACCTTGTAGACGTCGCCGTAGGTGCCGGAGCCCACGCGCTGCAGCAGCTCGAAGCGGTCCCGCGGGTCCTGCAGCGACACGTCCCGCAGCAGCGCCATGGCCCGCGCCGCCGGCCGGCGGGCGGGAGGACGAGCTGCGGAGCCGGAGCCGGCGCGGGCGGCGCGGGGCGGGGCGGGGCGGGGCGGGCGCCGGTGGCTCGGAGGCCGCCGGGGCGGGGCGGGGCCGGGGCGGGGACAGGCCGGGGATGCCCCGCCGCCCGGCCGGGAGGAGGCGCCCGCGGGACGGGCCCTGGGCAGGAAGGGGAAACCCCGAGCCCCGCGGAGCCGCCGGCGCCCAGCCCTAGCGGAGGCGAGCCCGAGGGCAGAGGGGAGGGCCACTGCGCTCCCACCCCAAACTCCCAATAAAACAGACAAGTTTTTTGTTTTTTTTAACAAAATGTATTCATCTTCCTTGGAACTGAAAAATAAATCTATGTACAAAACGGAGATCAGGAAAGCCCCTGCGGAGTCCTCCTGAGCCCCGGACGGCAGGGCCTGGGGTGCCCGGAGGGCGGGAGGTCTGCTCTGATCGGGAGCCGGGGAGGGGGGGGGGCGCGCGCGGAGCTCAGGGTTCGCACGGGCTGGAGGAGCTTCGTACCCGAACTCATGGGATAGGAAGGGGAGGAAGCTGGGATTTCCCAATTCTGGAAGCGCCCCTTTTTCATTCTTTGGGTTGGGGGCTTGGATTCCCGAGGGACATAATTCTGAGGCGGGAAATGCTCTCCGAGCCGGTCCCGGGTCCGGGCTGGAGGCGGGACCTGCGGGAGAAACCGCAGCCCCGAGCTGAGCGTGCCCGGAGCAGCCCTGGTCCGGCCGCGGGGGGAACCTCGGTCTGTGGGGCCGAGCCTTTATGGGGTCCCGGCGAGGCTCCCATCACCAGCGGGGAGGCTGGGCACCGGCTCTACGTTCCGATGACGGGCGCGAGGGAGAGAGTGACTCCCGGCCGGGCCAAGCCTCAGTTCCGGGTGGGGCGGGGCCCGGAGGCCGGGCCGGGGCCCCATTGGCTGGGGCGGAGGAGCTGGGCGGGGCCTCGGCGGGGGCGGGGCCTCAGGACTGGCTCCGCGGGCGGGCGGGCGGGGAGCCCGGGGTGCAGCTCAGAGGCCCTTGCGCTGCCGCTTCAGGAAGGAGAGTGTGTAGTCGCTGGGCGTGGACACCTTCTGCTTCTTCATCTGCACCTGCGACTGCGCGGTGAGCTGCAGCTTGATGGCGCTCGAGTTGATCTTGGTGGCCACCAGCAGCTCCTTCATGCCCTTCATCTTCTCGCTCTGGAAAGTGAGCACCGGGCCCTCTGGGGGCGGCGACGCGGACGGCGCAGGCGCTGGAGCCGCGCTGCCGCCTTCGGGGACCCGGGCACTGCTCAGGACCGGCCCCGGGAGCTTCCGGGGGGGTCCAGGTGCCAGGCCCTGCCCCGCGCCCGGGCCCTTGTCCAGCGCCGGCTTCTTGGGCGGCGGGGGCTCCTCGGGCTTGGACTCCCGCCGCGGGCCTCGCCGCCGGCCTTCCCGGGCTTCCTCGCCCCAGGGCTCCTCGGTCTCAGCTGCCTCTGACTCCCGGCTCACTATCCGCACCTTCTGCCGCACCTGGCCCGAGAGGGAGAGCAAGCTGGGGGCCAGGTTGCAACCCAGGGCTGGATCCCCAGGACCCGCCTCGGACAGCAGAGAGGATGAGCAGACCCCCTTCAGGGCCGCCCAGGCTCCGGCTGCTCCATGCCGCCGTCACACCCGTCCTCAGACCCTGCCAGCTGCCCTCACCTGTCCTTCAAAGCGCCCCAGGGACTGCACCAGGAAGGTGGCCCAGCCCACGTGCAGCACCGGCGTGGGGCTGCCCTCTTCCCATTTGCAGATGCCATCGTAGAACCGAAGCAGGTGCGCGAAGCACTCTGGGTCCTGGAGGGCAGACCCCTGGCTCTGGGCGCCCTGGGCAAGGGGGAAAGAGGGCCCGGATCAGAACCCCTTCCTCCCTCCATCAGAGGGCGAGGCCGAGCCGCTCATCTGAGAGTGAGAAAGGGGGAATTCTCAGAACCACCTTCCTTGTATGAAACCAGCTCTGAGCCAGGTCTCGGAGAAAAGGGAACCATCCCTTACCTCCATCCCCGCCCCCCCCACAGAATAAGAAGTCTTGGCCATGAAAGAGATGGGCATTACCCATTTACCTGAAGGAATAAGGCAGAAACCCCTAAAATACCCTCAGCTCCCTCAGACCCCGGCTGCTGTGTGCTGGGCCACCTCGCTCAGCCCCCGCCGTGGGCGGCAGTCCCGTGTCCTGTGACTGAGCCGGCGGAGCCCCTCACCTGGGCCTGCTCCCCGGGCCGCTCCTCGCCCGCCTCCAGCAGGCTGGCCGCCTCCTTCAGCAGGTTGGGGATGACGTCATTGGCGACTTCGAAGAACTCCTTGTAGATTTCCTCGTCCTCCCGGCAGTAGTTGTAGCTGTGAGGGCAGGGGGGCACGTGGGGCCTCCGCCAGGCTGGGAGCCCCCAGGGACCTGGTGGGGACGGAGCCCAGGGTTCTTTTGCTTCGATCACCTAGGGCCTGGGTGAGTGCTGGGGTCCTCACCCCAAAGCCATATCTGTGCCAGCCCAGAGCCAGAGGGAGGAGGGGGCGGGGGGCAGGGGGCAGGGTTTACTGCTGGATGCTGGTGTTGGCTGTTAGGAGGAGAGAGGAGGGAGGGAAAGACGGGAGGCTCTCATAGGGATCCCTACCTCCTGGGGGCGGGGGGCCTTGGCTGCCCAGACTAGCAGGAAGGATGGGGCTGGGACCCTCTGATTAGAAGTTGGGTGAAAGAGGAAGGAAGGATGGACTAAGGTCCTAGTGGGGGGTGGGGCGAAGGGTCCTCACTCCTGGATGACGGTGGCCGTGTCGGCCCAGGCCTGCAGGGCCTCACGAACGTTGCGGTTGCGGCAGTGGTAGCCGGCCAGGTACATGTAGGGGTAGATGTGCTCGTCCCGGTAGTAGGTCTTGGCGGAGGCGATGCCCTAGGGAGAGAGCGGAGGCCTCAGGGAGGAGCCCCAGCCGGACCCTCTGGCAGGATTATCCCCCGATCACAGCCAGAATGCGAAACGGGCAAGACCCCGGAGCCCCATCTCCCCCTGCCATCGCTCTGCCATCGCTCCGCCCATGGCTGCCGGGCTGCTTGGTGAGGCCTGGGCCAGAATGCAGAACCAGGCCTAGGGGAGGGGAGGGGTCTGTCCCACACACTCCCACACAGACACCAAAGCCTCCCAGGCCCAGCCCAATGTCCCTCCCACCTCCCTCCCACCAAGTTAACACCCCCCTCAGCGCCCCACATCTGACATGTTACACGCCAGGAGGGCAGTGTGAGCAGACAGCACTGACAGGTACATGGTAAACACACAGGAAGCTCTTCTCTCATGTGCCCTTCCCAGTTTCCAGGGAGAAGGGAACCCAGCCACTACTGGTTCTCCCCTCTGGGCGCTGGGGACCCCCACCTTGTGGTACAGGGAGAGCGGGTCTGGCCGGCCAGGGGTGGGCTCCAGCTCCTCCAGGTCTGCCAGGTTGCCCAGCGCCATGGGGTACCTAGGAAAAGCCCATGAGCCCAGGCTGCCCCCCAGCCACCCGGCCCGAAGGCCCGGCCTGGCCACTTCCCCCTACTGACCTTTCCAGATGGCCCAGGTCATAGAGCAGCCAGAGCAGTTTCTAGAGGCCAAAAGAGAGAAATAAGAGGGGTGTGTGTGTGTGAGAAGTCCTCAGTCCACCAGGCAAAGTGGGGTCCACCACCAGCAGGGACCTCCCACTGGATAGGAAGGGCCAGAATTTAGAAACCAGCCCCTTCCTGGAGTCAACGTCCTTTCCTGTCTTAACACCCCCCCAGAGCCCTGGGAAACACGGCCAGGAACTGTGAACCATGCTGCAAAAGGGGAAGTTGAGCCCCAGCCAGTGTTGCTCAGTGGATAGAGCATCGGCCTATAGACTGAAGGGTCTCTGGTTCAATTCCAATCAAAGGCATGTACCTCGGCTGCAGACTCACTCCCTGGTCAAGGTGACCAAGGTGAGTAAGGGAGGCAACCAATCCGTGTGTCTCTTGCACATCCATGTCTCTGTCCCTCCCCCACCCTTCCATTCTCTCTAAAAATCAATGGAAAAATATCCTCTTGAGGATTAACCAAAAAAAAAGGGGAGAGGAAAAGTGCCCCTGCCAGGGTCCCAGGCCCCACGGGCACACCTCCCCTGCCGCAGCTGCCCAGGCCCACGGGCACACCTCCCCTGCCGCAGCTGCCCAGGCCCACGGGCACACCTCCCCTGCCGCAGCTGCCCAGGCCCACGGGCACACCTCCCCTGCCGCAGCTGCCCAGGCCCACGGGCACACCTCCCCTGCCGCAGCTGCCCAGGCCCACGGGCACACCTCCCCTGCCACAGCTGCCCAGGCCCACGGGCACACCTCCCCTGCCACAGCTGCCCAGGCCCCACGGGCACACCTCCCCTGCCACAGCTGCCCAGGCCCACGGACACACCTCCCCTGCCACAGCTGCCCAGGCCCCACGGGCACACAGGCACACCTCCCCTGCCACAGCTGCCCAGGCCCACGGGCACACCTCCCCTGCCACAGCTGCCCAGGCCCACGGGCACACCTCCCCTGCCGCAGCTGCCCAGGCCCACGGGCACACCTCCCCTGCCGCAGCTGCCCAGGCCCACGGGCACACCTCCCCTGCCACAGCTGCCCAGGCCCACGGGCACACCTCCCCTGCCACAGCTGCCCAGGCCCACGGGCACACGGGCACACCTCCCCTGCCACAGCTGCCCAGGCCCATGGGCACACGGGCACACCTCCCCTGCCGCAGCTGCCCAGGCCCATGGGCACACGGGCACACCTCCCCTGCCGCAGCTGCCCAGGCCCACGGGCACACCTCCCCTGCCGCAGCTGCCCAGGCCCATGGGCACACCTCCCCTGCCACAGCTGCCAGGGCCCATGGGCACACGGGCACACCTCCCCTGCCGCAGCTGCCAGGGCCCACGGGCTCGTACCTGTTGCAGCTGCAGCAGCTCCAGGGAGTCCGTGTGCAGGTCAATGGAAGGGTTGATGGCGCACACCATGAACGCTACCTCCATCTTACGGTCACAGCGCATGTACGACCCTTTCAGGTACAGCCAGCTCTGGGGGAGGACAAGACCAGATGGCCACGATGACCCTGGAATGGCAGCCAGGAAGGGGCCCTTCCGTGTCCCCTTCCTGACACTCAGGTGCTGACAAGGAGCAGGGAGCGTGGCTCAGGAAAGCACAGCCCCTGGGGGGCCGGGGCTGGGAGTGTTAAGGGATGGGGGGGCAGTACCCGCTCAGCCACACCCGCGTTGACGGTCTGGCCCCTTCGGTCCTCATTGCCCTTGCCATGCCAGGTGACCTCAGCGGTCTGCTCTCCATTGGGCCCAAACACGACCCAGGCGTGGTCCTCAGACAGGGCCAGGTGGACGTCCCGGAGACCCAGGGCCTGGCAGGCCCCCACCACGGCGAAGGCCACACCGGAGCTGTCCAGTTTGGTGCCTGTGGGAGGGAGGCAATGAAAGGTCTGAGGTCTGGCCTGGAGGAAGGGGACCGGGCAGGGATGGCCATGTTCCCCGCCCCCCACTTCCCAGTCCTCCCTCCCTCCTCTCCCAGCCCTCCTCCCTCACCTCCCAGCCCTCCCCCGCTTGCTTCCCAGCCCTCCTCCCCACCTCACCTCCCAGCCCTCCTCCCCCCCTCACCTCCCAGCCCTCCCACCCTCACCTCCCAGCCCTCCTCCCCCCCTCACCTCCCAGCCCTCCCACCCTCACCTCCCAGCCTTGCCCAAACCCCAGACCCTCCTCCCTCACTCCTCCGTCCCCTTCCTCCTCTTGTTGCAAGCCTCTCCCTCCCCATTTACATCTCCCAACAGACCTTCTTGGATCTTCCCAGTTCCACCCAGCCTTGGACCCTGTCACTTCTTTCTCTGCAACCATGTTCTAGGTTTAGGTTAAAGAATTTCCTCCTTTATGGAGTCTATCAGGTGATAACAGAACAGGCAAAAATAGGACCAAGAGACTAAGTCCTCTTTTTTCACATACACACCCCCCCCCCCCCACACACACACCCGGGCAACTACTCCTAACTCATCTCTACACTCTTTTCCTGCTGCTCAGAGGCAGCCTCTGATTCCTTCTCAATGTGGCCCTCCAGGACATGATGGCTAGTTGACTGGGCTGGAGCAAAGGAAGATCTTGCAAACCCTGAGCCTTAAGCCACCATTTCCAAAGACATTTCATTTAGTTGTCCCAAATGTCGCCAGGTTTTGGCTCCTCACTCCCCAATCTGCTGCTGCCCCTGTGCCTCGGGCTGGGCTGTAGGACTCCTCTGGCTGCTCAATGGCATGGACGGGGTGCTGAGGGGGCAAAGGGTGGTGAATGGACCTGGAGCCAGTGATTGGGGTCTAGTCCTTGTCTTGCACTTTGTGTGACTTTGGCACCTCGCTTCCCCTCTCTGGGCGCCAGTCTCCCTCTGTGCAAAGGGGGGTTCGCACCTGCTCCACCTCTAGAGGCTTATAGGTCTCCAAGGGCTCTGTAGGCCACGCATTGTGAAGAGGTGGCCACGCTGTGAGAGGGGGCAGGATGCTCGCCCCCTGCCACCGTGGGGCTCCCACCTGTGATGAAGCTGAAGAGGGACTGGATGTGGGCCCGGTCCTTGAAGTAGGAGCGGCTGAGGCTGTTCCAGATGACATCGGAGACCTTTTTCACCAGCTCTCGGCTGGAGACGCCCCCCTCCCGGGGGTACAGGGACAGGTCGACGGCGCCTCGGATCTGGGCGGTGAAGCGGGCGTAGAGCGCGGCGATGATGGACAGGTCGGCCACCGGGAAGTAGGTGAGGCCGCCGGGGGGGTCGGGCGCGGGGCTGGGCTGGAAGGTGAGCTCGGGCACGTTGGTGGGGATGACGCGGTTGACAGCCAGGAAGTGCTCCACGAAGCCCAGCACCAGGGAGAGGAGCACCAGGTCCGGCTCCTCTCGGCCCAGCTCGGCCGCGAACAGGCGCACCACGTCGTCGATGGAGCGCAGCGGGAACAGCGTCTTCTGGGCGGCCTTCAGCCCCATGGCGGCAGGCCTCGGCCTGCGGGCGAGCGGAGAGGGGAGAGGGGGGTCGGCGGGCTCGGCCAGGAGCCCTGCCCAGGCTCCTCTAAGGCTCCAACCCCCCCCCCCCGCTGCAAACTCCCCTCCCACTCCCACAACCCCGTGCCCCCCGCCCCCTCCCCCTCCGCTCCTCGCTCTCGCGTGAGACCCCCTCAGCCAAGGCTGCAGGGCCTCCCCGTCCCCCACAGCCCACAGCCCCGGCCCCGATGGGGGTGCGCCCCCAGAGCCCCGCCGAGGGCCGCCAAGGACCGCCCCAGGCCCCCTCTGCAGCCGTACCCCCGGGCCCCGGAGCCCCTCCGCAGGCCCCCCCGGGCCAGGCCCCCACACCCCAAGCAGAGCCCTGGCCGCGGTCCCCCGCGCCCACCTCCGCGCTTACATCCCACACAAGGCGCCGCGGGCCGCCGCCCGGAGCCTGCTGGGAAATGGAGTCCGCCCTCGCCGCGCTGCCTGCCGGGAAGGGGATCGGCCCTCTCCCACCCGCGCCGCCGCCGGGCCTGGAAATGGTGGCCCGCGGCGCCGGCCCACCGGGGCTTCTGGGAGTGGTAGTCGCCGCCCCGGTGCCCAGAGGTAGGTGAGGGGCGGAGGGGGCGCCGCCTTCCCGAGCTCCTCCGGGATTGGCCACTCCGGCTCCGCCACCAGGTAGCCGAGGCCGCGGGGCATCCTGGGAGATGTGGTCCGGGCACCGCGGCGGTCCGCTGCGCCTGAGTGACCGATCCCGAGGGGAAAACGGTGCTTCCAGGCGCTGCTGGGGCGTCGAGGTGTTCAGCCGCGTCAGCTGGACGTCTCTCAGGGTCCATTCACATGTCAGGGTCTCCTCCGCGTCTAGCAATTCTTCCCCAGGTCTGCCCGTGAGACAAGCACAGCGGAGCATCCATCTGCAGAGCCATTGCAGGTCTTTGTAATAGGGTAAAAGTTAGAAAAATGAAGTAGCTCCATGCGTCCTGAAATGGCTCCACAGGACACATGGTTGAAGGAAAAAAATACTGCCGTACAACATGTTTGATAGGATAGTACTCACGTTCACATTATAAACCTTCACAACAGTCCTAAATAACTTACACAGAGACATTCATTCATACCCTTAGTCATCCCTCAAACAGATTGTTGGTGCCTACAATGAGCCAGGCACTCCGTTCTAGGCACTGGATATGAAACGTGAATAAAGCAGGTCAAATTTCTGCCCTACTTCACCTCTGTGGCTTTTCTTCTTCAAAACCCATAAGCCTAGCCCTGGCCAGTGTGGCTCCCTAGTTAGAACTTTGCACTTTAGGGTCACAGATTCGATTTCTGGTCAAGGGCACATACCTCGGTAGCAGGTTCGATCCCCAGCTCCAGTCAGGGCACCTGCAGAAGGCAATCAATTGATGTCTCTCTCACATCCATCTCTCTCTCCCTCTCTCTCTGTCTCTCTGTCTCTCTCTCTCTTTCTCTCTCTGTCTCTCTCTGTCTCTGTCTCTCTGTCTCTCTCTCTCCTTCCCCCCACTCCCACCTCCCCCCCCCCCCCTTCCCTCCTTTCCACACTCTCTAAAATCAATGGAGAAAATATCCTCAGGTGAGGATTAACAACAAAAAACCCGGCTAAAATCCATAAGCCTAGTCTGATCATGAGGAAACATCTGGCAAACAAAACCAAAACTGAGGGACATTCAACAAAATACCTGTCCAGTTCTTCTCAAAAGTGTCAAGGTCATGAAATTCAAGGAAAGACTAAGAAACTGTTGCAGATTAGAAAAGATTAAAGAGACAGGACCACTAAATGCAATATGGCGAACTGACTCCTGGAACGGAAAAAGGACAGTAATGGAAAAGCTGGTGAATAGGGTGCCTGACTGTCCCAACCTGCCCAGGGCTGAGGGGACTAGGGGCATATGCAATTTTCAGTTTTGTTTTGTTTTTATATATTTCTTTATTGATTTTAGAGAGGAATGGAGGAGAGAGAGAGATAGAAACATCAACAATGAGAGAGAATCATTGATCGGCTGCCTCCTGCACGCCCCCTACTGGCGATCAAGCCCGAAACCCAGGCATGTGTCCTTGGTTGGAATCAAACCTGAGACCCTTCAGTCCGCAGGCCAATACTCTATCCACTCAGCCAAGCTGGCTAGGGCACAACTTTCAGTTTTAAAACCAACCCATCCCTCACCCTTTACGCAATGCACGTTTGTGGGGAACGTGGTGCTAAGCCATTTGTAGACCATTTGTTTCTAGGCGGGGGTTTCGTATGTAGCTGAGCAGTTTCCTCGCAGCGATCTATTGAAAGTCAGCCCTCGACACAAGGGATTTTGTTTTTATTTTATTTAAAATTAAAGAAAACACAGCAGTCAAGTCTTGGGCACGTTGGAGCTTGCTCTACTTGTGAAATTCAAACAAAGTCTGTAGCTTCATTCGTAATTTTCATCAATTGGTTTTGACAAAGGTGCATGGTTGTGTACGATATTGACATTAGGCGAAGCTGTGTGAAAGGTATGTGGAGCCGGGACCGGTTTGGCTCAATGGATAGAGCGTTGGCTTGGGGACTGAAGGGTCCCGGGTTCGATTCCGGTCGGGGGCATGTGCCTTGGTTGCGGGCATGTCCCCAGTGGGGGGTGTGCAAGAGGCAGCTGATCAATGACTCTCATCGATGTTTCTAACTCTCTATCTCTCTCCCTTCCTCTGTATAAAAATCAATAAAATATATTAAAAAAAAAAAAAAAGGGGAAAAAAAAAAGAAAGGTATGTGGAGATGAACTCACCAAGTGCTGAGTTCTGGTTTCTCCTTCTGCTGAGGTTGGGAGACAGGGCGGGGTCAGCCAGAGAAATGGGAGGAACCCCAGATGAGCATCTGGTGTGGAAGAAGACCGGACTTGGAGCCGAGGCCTATGGATAGTGTCAGATGCTGCTCTCAGGTCAGCAAGCTGAGCGCCAAGGAGGACGGACTGGATTTAGCTCTGTGGGACCTTTTGGTGACCCCAGTAAGAGCAGTTCAGAAGAAAAAGCCCGAAGTTCTTGGGCTCATGAAAAATGGGAGGGCCCTGGCCGAGTAGCTCAGTTAGTTAGAGCATCCTGAGAATGCCAAGGTTTTGGGTTTGATCCCCAATCAAGGCACATACTAGAATCAACCAGTCCTGGCCAGTGTGGCTCAGTTGGCTTAGCGTTGTCCCATGCACCAAGAGGTCTCTGGTTTGATTCCCAGTTAGGGCACATGCCCAGGTTTCAGGCTCATTCCCCAGTAGGGGGCATGTAGGAGGCAACAGATGGATGGTTCTCTCTCACATTGATGTTTCTCTCTCTCTCTCTCTCTCTCTCTCTCTCTCTCTCTCCCCTTCTCCCTTCCTCTTTCTCCCCCCTTCTCCCTTCCTCTCTCTCCCCCCTTCTCCCTTCCTCTCTCTCTTTCTAAAATCAATTTAAAAAAAATCAAAAGTAGCCGAAGCCGGTTTGGCTCAGCGGTAGAGCGTCGGTCTGCGGACTGAAAGGACCCAAGTTCAATTCCGGTCAGGGACATGTACGTTGGTTGCAGCACATCCCCGGTGGGGGGTGTGCAAGAGGCAGCTGGTCAGTGTTTCTCTCTCATCGACGTTTCTGGCTCTCTATCTCTTTCCCTTCCTCTCTGTAAAACAATCAATAAAAATATATTTTTTAAAAAAATCAAAAGTAAAAAGAGTCAACCAATGGCCCTGGCCAGTTAGCTCAGTTGGGTGTTGTCCCAATGCACCAGGGTTGCAGGTTCTATTCCCTGTCAGTGAAAGCATGAATGAGTGGTACAGCAGATCAATGTCTCTCTCAAAAACAAACCAACCAACCAATGAATGCATAAATAAGTGGAACAACAAAATTGATCTCTTTCTCTCTCTCTCTCTCTCTCTCTCTCTCAATAAATAAATAAATAAATAAATAAATGAAAAATTGGAGGGAAAAAATTGGAGACAGGGATAATATACAATTCTATCAGGGAGCTTTGCAGCAAAGGGAAGGAGAAAAATAAGATGGCAGTTGTGAGGAGGGGAAGAGGGTAAATTATAAGGTGGTTGTTGGTGCTGGTGCCTTTAAAAAAAATCAGGGTTTATTTGCACCAAACTAACAACATATGCTGGAGAGCAAGAACTCAAATGCTCGGTGTGCTGTTGTTTAATAGGAGAGCATTGCTGCCCTGATGCCTTGAACGATGGAGGGAGCTCCTGAGTGAGAGGTTGGGCTTTTGCCAGGAGCACAGCTCGCACATGTGATGAGAATTCGCTCAACGAAATAGGAGGCCTCGTTGGTCTTCCTCCCTCCTTCCTTCACACTTTTGCTCAAATGTCACCTTCTCAATGAAGCCGACCCAACCCTGACTAGACCTACTTAAACTCAGTCCCCAACCCAAGTTCCTCTTTCCATCCTACCACCCCACTCTATTTGTGTGTGTATATATATTGATTTTTTACAGAGAGGAAGAGAGAGGGATAGAGAGTTAGAAACATCGATGAGAGAGAAACATCGATCAGCTGCCTCCTGCACACTCCCTACTGGGGATGTGCCCGCAACCAGCGTACATGCCCTTGACCAGATCGAACCTGGGACCCTTCAGTCTTCAGGCCAACGCTCTATCCACTGAGCCAAACCGATTTCAGCCTTGTTTTGTTTTGTTTGTGTGTGTTTTTTCTCGAAGGCAGTAACATCTCTGGAGCAGGTTTCTCAACTTAGGCCTCACTGACTTGGGGGCCGGAAAATTCTTTGTGTTTGGGGACTGCCTATGCATAGTGGGATGTTCAGCAGCATCCTGGCTTCTACCAGCAGATACCAATAGCACCTTCCCCCTGCAGTGGCAATGGAGATATCTCCAGTCATTGCCGAAGGTCCCACAGGTGGCAAAATTGCCCCGGTGAAGACCGCTGCTCTAGTACATAATACAGTTTACTTGTTTACATTGTTTGTGTCCTACCAACAAAACATAAGCTCCACAAGGACGAGGAATGTCCGACCCATAACTGGTGTTCAACAAATATTTGCTGAATAAATAGAATACATTCATGCAAAAAAATGGCTACAATGAATGCCTGGCCTGGACTCAGGCTGTGTGCGGAGCATAGAAGGACACAGGAGGGGTGGGGGGGACAGCAAAAGTGTGGATTGTAGGTTCCAAAATTCACTGGAGCTGGAGGGCGGTGGGAGGGGGATGCCTGACATTAAGAGTTGTTGTTACGGGCAATGACAAGATCTGGAGCGGTGCTGCCAGTGCAAACATAACATGAGGGGCATGTGTAGTTTTTTAAAAATCATTTTTATTGATTTCAGAGAGGGAGAGGGAGAGAGAGAAACATCAATGATGAGAGAGTCAGTGGTTGGCTGTCTCCTGCACATCTCCTACTGTGGTCAAACCCGCAACCTGGGCATGTGCCCTTGATCAGAATCAAACCTGGAGCTCTTCAGTCCTCAGGCCTATGCTCTATCCACTGAGCCAAATTGGCCAAGGCCCGTGTGCAATTTTAAAGTTTCTAAGTAGCTATATTAAAAAAGCAAAAAGACATACATGGGGTTAGTTTTAATAATATATACCCAAAATGTTCTAAAAGATATTTTATTGGTATTTTACAGAGAGGAAGGGAGAGGGATAGAGAGTTAGAAACATTGATGAGAAACATCGATCAGCTGCCTTCTGCACATCTCCTACTGAGGATGTGCCCTTGACCAGAATCGAACCTGGGACCTTTCAGTCTGCAGGCCAACGCTCTATCCACTGAGCCAAACCAGTGAGGGCATACTCAAAATATTATTTCAACTTGTAAACAATATAAAAATTACTAATGATAATTTATATATATATTTTTCTCACTAAATCTGAAATCTGGTATCTATTTTAAACTCACAGCATATCCTACTTCAGACCAATCATAAATCTCAGTAGCCACATGTAACTGGTAGCTTCCAACAGGACGGAGCTGAGGGAATGGGTGGCTGGGGTGGGATGGCAGACAAGATCATGGAGGAAGAGCCCAAGGAGTGGAGAGGCTGGATTATCCACAAGCACAGCGAAGGCTCTAAGAATTAAAGCAGGAGGAGGTGGAGAGAGTCACAGCAATCAGAAGCTAAAATGATAGAGAAGTGTGCAATCCACGTGCTGGGAGATCTCAGAAACAAAACAGGCGGTGGAAGGTGCCATCTTGAATTCAAACCTGAGTGGGTGAAAGGAGGAGGACCGCTATAAGTGTAGGTGAGGATTCAGCGGGACCTCCAGGAAGGACACAGAACGTCTGTAAGACGTGAGGAGGGAGCAGCAGTGACCTCAGGGAGGGCGAGGTTCTTGCTAGAGCAGGAGGGTAAGGACCAGGACCAGATAGTTTGCAGGAGGAGATGAGGACATGGGATTTTGCTACAGATGGACCATCAACTCTAGAAGGAACAGTAGACAGCTATCAGGAGCCAAGGGGGCAGATGGGAAGGAAAAGGAGAGGGTCAGAGCCATGGAGAACCCAGGAGGCCTGACCATTGATGTCTCTCACCACTGATTTTTCTCTCTCTCTCTCCCTCTCCCTTCCTCTTTGAAATCAATAAAAATATATTTTGCCAAAACCAGTTTGGCTCAGTGGATACAGTGTCGGCCTGTGGACTGAAAGTTCCCAGGTTCAATTCCGGTCAAGGGCATATACCTTGGTTGCGGGCACATCCCCAGTGGGGGTATGCAGGAGGCGACTGATCGATGATTCTCTCTCATAGATGTTTCTAACTCTCTATCCCTCTCTCTAAAAAATCAATAAAACATAAAAAAATAATAAAATAAAAAAATATTTTAAAAAAGAAGAAACATCAATGGTGAGAGAGAATCTAATTTTAACTAATTACATCAGCAAAGTCTATTTCCAAATAAGGTCACATACTGAGATATTTGAGGTTAGGATATCAAGATAGGAATTTGGGGGTGGGGATCATAATTCAACCCATAACTGGTTGTATATTGGACAATATTGTTGTGTCGATGTTAAGTCTCTCCCAATGATAACAATGGCTTCTGGTGGCTCCTTGTTTCTAAGAGATGCCTGCGAAGCATTTAGGTACGAAGTCCAAGGTGTCTACAACTTGCTTTCATGTGGTAGCAGGCTGCATGCTACGTGCCAGGCGGACACGGGTGCAGGTGGGTGTTGGGGGGAAACAAAAGCAGCGTAAGGTTAACGCTCGGCGGATCCAGGTGACAGTACAGGGAGCTCATCTTATTTCTGCAGGATTGAGGTTAGTCAACATAAACTGCTTGAAGAAAATTAATTCTTACAAAATATGAAAACCTTTTGGCTAAATTATCGCTGGGTGCTAGACCGGGTGGTTGGAGGTGTTAGTTTGCAAGGTCCTCAGATTCCCTGGGCCCTCGCTTTGGGCGTCTCCGTCTAAAGAGAACAGACATTTGAGCGGGGCAGAGGCCTTTTACACTCATTCTCTCTCCAGTTCTCAACAGAACCCCCATGAGACGGGCTTTATGACCCCCACTTGCCAGAGGGGAACCCGGGGCTTAGAGAGGCTGGGTAACTTGCTCATGACTGCACGGCTAGACTAGAATCCAGGTTGTCTGGCTCTCGGGGTTGGGCTGGTACCGAGGCCCTGGAATTCCATGCCACCCCCCAATCCCATGGGCACCCCCAACCCCTGTCACCACCTCACATGCCACCTGGGCCTTGGGTCCTTGTAGCCGTGGAGCATGCCCTGAGCCCTGCCACAGCCATCAGTCCCCCAGGCCGCACCCTCCCTCCCCATCAGCTCCGCCTCGCCCTGGGTCTTGCCCGTCACAGTACAAGTGAGGCCCTCCTCCCCGCTGCTCTCAGCGGCTCACAGCTCAGTGCTAAGGCCACCTGCCAGGACCTGCAGGGAAACTGAGCCCTGCTCGGCCATGGCCAAGTTCTCCTGGGCCTCAGCTCTTCCGGGGGAGCATCACCGCCTTCTCCTGCTACGTGGGGTCTGGGGCACCCCCCTCTTCCGTGGGCCCCTAATGCTTCCACCCCTTTGTTACTGACACTTCACTTAGCCCATTGGATGTGTCACCTGATTCCTGAAAACACAGGGAGGACAACGTGGTCTTTAACTTTCTTCAATACCCTCCCTCCTCCTTCATTTCTGATCCCCCCACCACCACCAGTTTTCTGAACCCCAGGGGGACAGATCCAGGCGGGGAGACCAGCAACTTACAAAGTTGTCTTTATTGCTTTCTTCCTGCCTCGCAGCGCATCAGGTCGACCCCTCCCGGGAATAGGGCATTTGAGGAGATAAATACTTATTTTGCCCCTCACTCACCAGTAGGGGGAGGTTTAATAAAAATAGTAATATAATAATAATAATAATAATAATGGCTGTGCTCAATAATAAAATGTCCCCTATGACCCCCTAATACACAGTTGGTCGAAGCTTTGAGAAAAAGGACCCCCCCCCTTTTTGGGGGAGGGCCGAAGTGTGCCTGGAGACCCGCCAGTGGACCGGCCGGGTGCCCATCTCCCACCGCGTAGCCCCTATAAATACCCTCCCCTTCCATCCCGGCTCAGGGACCTCTTCTCTGGGTGGATTAGGTGACAAGGTCAGTTCCTTATGGAGCTTCTCCCTGTTCCCAGCCCCACCCTGCTCCTCCCCAGAGAAAGGACCCGTGGGTGTGTTCCCCCAATCCCTCTCCCCTCCTCTCTTGTTCATCCATCTTCCTCCATCCCGCTCTCCTTCTCCAGTGGCTTTTCCCTCCTTCTAATCACCATCACCTCCTCGCTCCCTACTTGCCTCTCACTTTCTTCACCTACATCCTTCCCCCTGCTTCTCTCGCTTCCTTCCTCTGGCTCAGAGCCTGTCCTTCTCGCCCTGTCCCTGAGCAGAGACCGGGATATGCCCCAACGTGGCCTCCCTGGGGGCTGGACAGGGCGCGGCCCAGACCTGAGTCTGCTCCCAGGGACTGGCCCTTCTCCGTCCCTGACTCCAAAGCCGGAGGCTTGGCACTGGGAACAGGGCTTTGGCACGATCCCCCCGGGCGCCAGGCCGGAAGAGCCCCCAGCCCCCAGTTGTGTCCCTTGCCGAGCACAGGACGGGCTGGGAGAGAGGAGAAGGGCGGGATGCGGGCTGGGAGCCCGGCTCCCAGGTCCCAGGGACTCGGCCTCCCGGCGGCTCCCCAGCCAGGCTCTCCCTGAGTCCGAATCTCCACGCGTCCAGACCAGCCGGGCGTGGCCTCCTCAGGCTCTCTGCTCCCTGTCTCAGGCCCGGGGTCCGGTGGGCCCTGCCCCAGGGTGTCAGGGGGAGCTCTCTGGCTCAGGGGCTGGGGGCAGGCTCCGGGGCCGCTCCGAGACCTGGAGGAGGAGAGAAGGAAGGCGGGTAGGGGAGGGAAGCAGGACTCTGTTCACGAGCCCCCGCCTCCGGGCCTTCCTGGGACCCATCACCGGTGCAGCAGGGCCCTGGGAAGCGGCTGATGTGGGGGGTTGGGGGGGGTTACGTGAGAAGAACCGGGGAGCTCGGACTTAACCCTGGAGTCCAAACTAAAGCCTCTTTGTTCACTCGCTCCATTCTTCACTCAACCAACAAACATGCTTTCCTCTGGACGGAAGATAAACCGATCCCCGCCATCAATGAGCCACGGTTGGGAGGACTGGCAGCCAGACAAAGCCAAAGCACAGCAGCACTGACAAGGAATGGGTGGGAGGCGGCACCACCCCAGGGGGCAGACACCTGATCAGGCAGTCGGCTGGTCTCTGGAAAAGGTGACACTGGCGCAGAGCCTTGAGGTGGCCTGGCATTAATCAGGTTGGGGACAGGAAAGAGCATCCAAAGGAGGGGGAGAGCAGGAGTGACAGAACGGACAAGGCCCAGGCTCTGAATGGCCTGTGTGGCTGGGGGTGGTGATGGGGTGACAGCTGGAGAGAAGCCTGGAGGGTGAGCAGGAACCCCCCATCTCCAGCCAGAGCAAGTAGCTCTCTGCCACGGGCTGGGCCTCTGCTGAGAATCCCAAGAGGTCCCCTCTGTGGCACTGTCCCCGCGTGAGGAGCTATGCCCCAGGTCTCACAATAACCTCGTTTTACAGGCCAGACAAGCTCAGGGGGCCAGGCACCTTCCTGGGGCCACACTGCGGGGGCAGGCAGAGCCAAGATCCCCAGCGCCAGGCTCTGCAGGGCCCGCTGTGGGTGAGACAGGAGATAGTCTGCTTCTCTTGGGATCCAGGGCAGGATGGGCTAAGCCTGTTCTCCGGCCTCAGTCCCAGTGAAGGGCCTAAGACCGAGCACACCTGCCTGTGTTTGGGGCGGAGGAGGGAACCGCCCCACCGGCTCACCTGTACCAGGGAGGCTGCGGGGCTCAGGGACCCCTGCGGGCAGGACACGGACTCGCTGGACAGGGATGTCCACGGCTTCTTCTTCACTGTTCCGGGAACAGGACGAGGGGCAAAAGCACAAGGTCAGGTGTGAGGGGCCCGAAGGGGGTGGGAACTGTGGAGGTACCGGAGGCTGCGGGGCTGTTCTTACTGGGGTCCGCGTTCCCATCGCTGCCCGTGGAGGCGGGGCGCCGCGAGGCCTCGGAGAAGCTGTGGGGCCGCTGCGGGACGGAGCTGCGGGCACCGCGGGCCTTCCCTTCAGGAGCCTGCGGGGGGCGGGGCGGAGGGGGGGACTCAGCGGCACCGTAGACCGTGACCCTGAACCCTGAACCGGCCAGCCGCCGGCGGGACGTGCCGAGGGCCCCGCACCAGGTGAGCTGGGGCCGCAGCGAGCGCACCGGAGGAGCGCTGATTGGCTCCACCTCACCGCGGAGGGTTGTGATTGGCTCTGGACTCACCGGGGGCGGGTCCTTGGCGCCGGGCTTTCTGTCGGTGAAGCCCACGTGCACCAGGTGGTTGAAGTTGGTGGGCGGCGAGATGAGCTTGGAGCGCACGAAGGGGTCCTTCAGCATCTCCCTGCGGGCGGGAATGGTTTAGGCCGGGGGTGGGGGGAGAGGCGAAGGTGCCATCCCCCACCCAGCCCGCGCTAGACCCCTCTGCCGGGGCAGCTCCCCGCCCCGATTAGCCCCGCCCCCAAGAACCCGAGCCCCGCCCCCAAGAGCCGGAGCCCCGCCCAGCCGTTGCGTCACGCGCGCACCTGCGCTGCTGCAGCCGCTGCTCGTCCGACACCCGGAAAAAGAAGCGGCGCTTGCTCTTGGTGCGGATCAGCTGGCGCCGGCTGTTGTCGGTGAGGTCGGGGATGTTGAACTCGTCCTTCTCTGTGGGGGAGGCAGAGCCGGGCAGTGCTCCCAGGCCCCCGGGCTCCGGTCCCGGGCGCCGAGCCATTCGCCCACCGTGCGCACAGGTGAACGCACACTGTACCCACAAGCACAGCGAACACGCCTCACCTGCCAGACGGTTCCTGAGGTAGGTCAGGCGGACCTTCTCGGTGCCGAAGAGGAACAGGGAGCCCTCTGGGTTCAGGGGCCGCACCTGCGGCAACAGGCGGAGGTCACACCAGCTACCCCGCCCTCCCCCTGCCGGCCCCAGGGGCCCCGGCAGGCCCTCACCTTCTTGAGTGGCACCGTTTGGACCCATTCTGCTTTCCTCACATCAAACACGTCGATGGAGTTCTCACTGAACACCGTCAGGTAGGGCACCGCGTAACCTGCGGGGCAGACACCGCTCGTGCTGTGCAGCCCCGAGCAAGTCCGGCGCCTCTCTGGGCTGTTCCCGCTCAGCACCGCGGGAACAGCCTGTGCTGCCAGAGCACAAACTTTCTGCCCCACCAGGTCCTTCTGCAGGCTTCCCAGGCGGCCCCACCCAACTTCCACCACAAACAGAGATAACGATCTGGAGTGCCACTCTGTGCCATGCCTGGCATAGTTCTAACCACTTTGCATATTTTTTCTCCTGTAATTCTCAAACAACCCCCGCCTGACAGATGCGGGATCGGAGCCCTCAGAGCTGAGGGGTGGGCAAGGTCACCCGGTGGTGAGTGAGAGCTGGGAACTGGCCCCGGGCTGTCTGGGTCCAACGCCCACATGTTGACAGTCAGGGCTACGCCCAACCCGCAGGCCCCGCCCAGAAGAGCCATGGCTCATGCAGGGAGCTCTGTCCCTCTCTCAGCCCATGCTCCATTACGCCAGTGACCTGTGGCTGTGCCAAACTCCCCCGCGGCCCCACTCATCCATCCATTTATCCATTCATTCATTCATTCATTCCTCCAAACTGTCCTAGCACCCGGAGTGCTGCCAGGGGTGGGTGCTGGGTGTGACAAAGAAACCAGCCCAGCTGATGTGCAAGCCGCCGGTGCACAGTCATTACAAGAAGGTGCTAAGAGCCAGACAGAGGTCCAAACAGAAGTGGAGGAATAAAAGGGAGCAAAGGACCCATGATGAGGAAGAGCAGGGAAGGGAGCATGGACCCATGACAATGACAGCAACCATGGTGGTCCTCTGTGGAGGGCCTGCTCAGGCCCAGGGGCTGGATGCACGTAAGAGTCTGCCAGCCATACCTGGTTTGGCTCAGTGGATAGAGCGTTAGCCTACAGACTGAAGGGCCCCAGGTTCGATTCTGGACAAGGGTAGGCTTTGATCCCAAGTGGGGGGCATGCAGGAAGCAATCAATTAATGATTCTCTCTCATCATTGATGTTTCTCTCCCTCTCCCTCTCTGAAATCAATAAAGATATTAAAAAAAAAAAAAAAAGAGTGTGCCAGGTACAAAGAGAAGAGCAGCTCAGGCGGGGGGACGGTGGATCTAAGGCATGGAAGAGGACCATCCTCCAAGGCCCCGAGGGCAGGGCAGGGCGTGGTCAGCCAGGAGGTGCACGCTGGCTTCCGAGGCACGCTCCGGTATCTTCCTCTGATGCATGGGCTACGCCTCAGCTGCCTGGCCCTCCCCCAGCCAGCCCCAGGAGCCAGGCCGGCTCTCTGTTGGCCTTACCCCAGCCCGTGGGCAATGCTGGCCACAGCAGCTCGTGGACGCGAGACTTGCGGCCGGCGCCGTCCACGTAGACGCCAGCGGTGGTGAAGAGCAGCAGGAACTCGCTGAGGCTGAGCTCCACGGCCCCCAGCGCCTCGCCCAGGCCCCCTCTCGATGGCGGCAGCTCCTCGGGCACCAGACTGCCCCCCAGCGCTAAGGGCGCAGCCTCATTGAGCAGCGGGTAGAGCGAGAAGGCCCCCGCGGCGCCCACACACAGCCGGTCGCCCAGCAGCTCCAGGCTCTGCACGGGGGCAGGTGCCTGCAGCTCCCGGATGCGGTGGTGCCAGGGCCCGGGGCCGGGGCCCAGCTGGTAGCAGAGCACTTGGCGCTTGACAGCTACGCAGAGCACAGGGGTGCGGGCCTGCAGGATGCGCCCGGCTGCCAGCGCCTGGCAGCCTCGGGACTCGGGGATCTTGGCTCCGGCCACCTCGGCGCTCTCCAGCTCGGCCAGCGGGAAGAGGCGCACGCTGGGGCCTCGGCCGCACAGCACGGCCAGGAAGCCCGCAGAGGGGCAAACGGCCAGCCGCTGCACCCGCCGGCACTCCCCCACCTGGAAGATGTCTGTGGGGGGTGAGAGAAAGTCCCCATCAGGTGGGGAGAAGCAGCTCAGGGCCCCTCCTCCTGCACCCTGGGGCGAGCCCCACCCACACCAGCCTGGGCCCGGCGGGGCACGAACCATTGCTGTGCAGGTGGATCACAAACAGCCCCTCCTCTGTGCCCAGAGCGAGCCGGTCCTGGTCTGGGAGAGGGAGAGAGGGGGCTGGGGATCAGAGGGCCTGCCTAGAGGCAGACTGGCCAGTCCGCCTGTCCTTGCTGAGCCTGTTTTACCCTGTCCCTGTGTCCTTGAACCTTTCTGTCCCAGAGTCTAGACTGGCTCTATGGTAAAGGCTGTGGGGGCAGGGATGGGGTGAGAGGCCCTCCACCCCAAGCTGTGGGACCCTGGGTAGGTCTTGGAGATCCAGTTCCCCCTAACGCAGTGGTCGGCAAACTGTGGCTCGCAAGCCGTGGTTTGCCGCTCTGTTGACGAATGAGTTTGCCGACCACGGGCCTAGACTCTCGATTCCAATAATTACAGGCTGCTGTTGTTCCCTGTGATTAAGCCCCTATCCATTGGTCGGCAAACTCATTCGTCAACAGAGCGGCAATCCTTGCTCCATAAACGCCCCTGTGCTCCTGACTGACATGGGACCTGGCGGACCGCAGGAGGCCCAGGCTACGGGAGACCCCCCCCCCCCCCCCGCCTGCCCGCCCTCCTGCCTGCCTGTCATGGAGGCTCCAGGCTCCTTGCTGACCCAGCAGCCTCATGGGAGACGGGCGAGGCTCAGGCCACCCAGCTGCTAGTGAGGAGAGCTGAGAGCAAACACCTGGCTGATTTCCATGAAAACCTTCACTCTGTTTCCCCGCCTGAGATTCTCTTAGGAAAAGCGAACGGAGGCCCGAAGAGGCTGAGCAGCAGGAGCCAGGCTCCCGCCCCGGCCCGGCTCCTCACACAGCCAAGCCGAGGGGACGGCCGAGGAGGACGTGTGTGCGAGGCGGAGTCCACCTCTCGTAGCTGCAGGGACCGGGCAGTGACAGCGGCCTCGTGACGCCGCGGCTGGGCCAGCACTGTCCCTACAGGCGCTAACTGCTCCCGAGCCTCCCGGCCGGGCCGCGCCCCTCCCCCCCCAGACACGAGGCTCACCGATGATGGCGGCGCAGAGCGTGTGCGACAGCAGGGGCAGCCCGTTGTCGTAGGCCTCCTTGAGGGTGTACACGGGCCGGGGCCTCGGCCGCGCGTCCAGCAGCAGCCGCTGCAGCTCGCCCAGCACCTGCAGCCAGCGCTCCCGCTCCGCCTCGCTCTCCGCCAGCAGCAGCACCGTGCACGTGACGGGCGGCACGGTCAGCTGGGAGGCTGTCACCTGTGGGCAGAGACCGGGCTGGAGGGCCGCGGGCCAGGATCCTTCCCGCTCCCCCTGTGCAGCAGTTGATGCTAATTAACCCAGACGTGGGGGAGAGCTCGGCGCTGCTGAGAGCGGGTGATGAGCGAGGCAGGGGGTCAGACAAGCACAGGGACAACCGCAGGGCCCTGAGCGGTGCTGTGGGAGGGGAGTGCGGGCGCCGCGGGGAAGGGTGAGCGGGAAGGGTGACCTCCCAGGGAAGAGGCAGTGCGGGAGTGGCAGAGGAGGGGGGACTGGCGGAGGGAGCAGAGGTGAAGGGTCCACAGTGCAGGGCCTTTTCGGAAGTGGAGAAAGCAGGGTGTGGTCAGGGCAGAGAGAGACTCCAGGAGAGGGGGGGAAGGCCTGCCGGGTCAGAATGCAGGGCCTCGGTGGGAGCTGAGCGTGACGGAGCCACAGGTGAGTCCTAGCAAGCAGGACAGCCAGCTTCCTGTATGGAATGGGGCGGGGGGTGCCCGGGCCGAATGGAGGCTCGTGTAGCCACCCATGTGGAGGGGAGGGGCGGGGATGCAGGGTCAGCCGTGGAGATGGAGAAAAGCCGGTGAAGCAGTCAGCCTGACAGTGGACGGATGGTAACCGGCCGGCCCTACCCCAGGCACTCACCCTAAAGATGCGTGGCAGGTCCTTGGATTGGGCGTGGATAACATCAGAGGCCAGGACTGGGGTGGCTGAGAACTGGGGGTCCCTGCGAGGTTCATGGAATAGGTCAGAGGTCACGCTCCCCCTGGCTGCACCCCATCCACCCACTTGTCCCGTGACCCATGCCGATGCCTGGCACCCACCTCAGATCCAGGGCCTGCAGGAGGGCCCCGCTGGCCGGGCTGAGCCGAGGGTCCGGGGCGTCGAACAGCAGCAGGCGCGAGTCGCTGAGGGCGGCGAACACCCGCTGCCAGCCGCGCCGGACGCCGGAGGGCCGCGGCACCTGGGGAAGGCAGGCATGGGAGGGCCCGCCCGGCCGCCGCGCCACCGTGCTGCCCTCCCCCTCCCCGGCCCCAGCTCACCGACAGGAAGCCCTCGTAGGCGGTGCCCGTGCCTGTCTCGGGGTGCACCCCCAGGGCCGTGCAGAGGAGGTCCGGGGGCACGGGGCAGGGCGGGGCCTGCGGGGCGCAGGCCCAGTGACAGAAGTAGCCGCAGGCTGTGGGGAACGCAGGAGGCAGGTGTGAGCCTGGGTGGGCACAGCCAGAACCGGGGCTCTGGGCGTTCCCGCCCCAGCTTCCCCGAGGCCCCCGAGCTGTCACTATTCCCCATCAGGTGAGGAAAGAAGAACGTGGCAGCCCGGGCTCAGAGACGGAGCCTGGTGTGTGAGGATCGGGGCTGGGCTGTGTGGGGAGGCAGGGGCTGGGCAGGGGCGAGGGGTCTCACCGTCACAGCCCAGGCCCTGGCGGCCCAGGCCCAGCATCAGCGAGGTGCAGCGCAGACACTTGGTGGGGGACGGGAAACTCCGGGGGCGCAGCATGTGTGAGCCAGGCTGGGGGGGAACATGGCCGTTATTCACGTCAGATCACAGCCTCTCAGGGCCCTGCACCCCACTTCTGAGGCAACCCTGGGTGCCAGGCAGGACGAGGGATTGAGCCCCCGTGGGTCTGTGGCAGCGCTCAAACCCACTGCCACCGCCACCGCGATGTGGTCTGGGGCCTGGTGCAGGTGGAGGAACCAGGGGGCCCCTGGGAACCCAGCAGGAAGTGTGGTGCCCCCACCCGCTCCCCCTCTGGGCACCGACCTTTGCAGGAGGACCTTCTGCAGGGGCTGTGGGAGCAGCGGGACCCCTGGGGAACACAGCCTGCCGGGAGGGTAGACGAGAGGTGAGAACCGTGTGGGCAGAGCCCCCCCCATCCCCCCTGCAGCTTCCCGCCGTCCTCACCCCCAGGCGCAGGCTGCGTCGGCCCTCCGGCCTCAGCTCCGGCTCCACTCCGGGTCTTGGGGCCTCTCCTGAGATGCCAGGGTCCTTGGCAGCATCCTTCTGGGGATTGGGGGCAAATCAAGGCCTCGGTGCCTGTCCCAGGACCCTCCCCCACCAGCCCCGGAACCGGGCTCTTACCTCTGTGCTCCGGGAAGGCAGGAAGGGAATCAGGGAGTTCGAGGACTTGGTGTCTGAAAAGAGGGGGCGGGTCACGGGGTGGGGTCTGGCCCAGCCTGACACCCATTCCTGAGGAGCCACGGGCCAGCGGGGCCTCAGTAAAGCGGGGCCTGGCATACAGCAGGTGCTCAGTAAGTGCTGGCTAACAGATGGGGGCGAAGCGAACAAGTTCTTGCCTCCGCGCCCCGCCAGGCTGTGAGGGACCCGCGGAAACGGAGGCTGCGGGGACT
The DNA here is from genome assembly GCA_036971965.1 of Nyctalus aviator. Classification (NCBI taxonomy): domain Eukaryota; kingdom Metazoa; phylum Chordata; class Mammalia; order Chiroptera; family Vespertilionidae; genus Nyctalus; species Nyctalus aviator. The sequence goes on along the minus strand of CM072929.1, from coordinate 3,587,687 downwards.
TGCTCCCGGACAGCCGTGCCCACGGCCACTCACCTCCCGGCCCGCGGGTGCGCAGCTCCTCCCGCAGCGCGGCCAGCTCCTGCTGCAGGCCCCGGTTCTGCTTCTCAGCCTCCTGCAGGTGGCTGGGAGAACGGCGAGAGCTCACCACCCGCCCCGGCACGGTCCGGTGCCCGCTGCCGCCGGCCGGCGCTCACCTCTCGGCCTGCAGCTGGGCCTCCTGCACCTGCGTCAGCTGCTCCTGCAAGCTCTGCCTGGCGCGGATCTCGGCCTCCAGGGCCAGCTGCAGCTCCAGCCTGGCCGAGGCCTCCATCTTCTGCAGCCGCCTCGCCTTCCACTGGTGGTCCTGGCGGCCAGGGGGCACCCATGTGAGAGGCCCCCTGGGGCTGGCTGCCTCAGAGGCCCCCTCCCGCCAGAGCACACCACGGCCGATGCCGCCTGGTCGGGCGCACGGCCCCAGCTCTGCCAAGGGCACTGTGGGCGGAAGCAGGTCACTGCTCTTCCGTGAGCTCTGTCCTCCCTTCAGAATGAGACACCTCCTCCCCACTGGGTACCTCCGGGGCTCACCAGCGGCCTGGCGGGGAGTGTCTGGGTGCCCACGTTCCTCAAGGACTCCAGCTCCTCTGCCATCTTGGTGGCCAGGGCCTGCAGGTAGCCTCTTGAGACCTTCTCATCGTTCACCCTGATGGGGAAGGGGCCTCGGGGTCAGGGCTGAGCCTGAGCTCCGCCTGCGCCCGGCTTCCACCTCCGGCCCATGGCACCCACCAGCTGAGGATGTCGGCAATCTGGGCCTCCCAGTTGCCCTCTGTCTCCCGCCGCTCGCCCTCCAGCCGCTGCCGGCTCTGCTGCTCCCGCTCCAGCTCTTCCACAAGCTGGGGGCCGGGGGGTGGGTGGGGGGGAGGCGGGGTCAGTCCCAGGAGCCTGAGCACCAGAGCCCGGCCTATGTCCGCCCTTGATCACCCCCTTACAGCCTGCCTGCTGCGGGGACTCCTCTAGGGAGCCAGCCAGCCCTGGGCCCTGGCCTCCCTGTCCTCCCCTTCTGCTGTGCCCCTATCAGGCCCCTCTGCCTGGCTGCCTTGCCCTCTGTGTGCCCTACTGACCCGCTCCTGCTCGCGGCTCAGCCGCCGGTTCTCCTCCTGCAGCCGGCACAGCGCCTCCTCCTTTCCACCGGGCCTGGAGAGGAGAGGAGAGGAGCCCTCGGTTACTCCCACCTTGGGCCCTGGTCCTGCGCCCCCGCCCCCGCCCCCGCCAGCCGCCCAGCTCACCCGTGGCCGCGGGCCTGCTCCAGCTGCACACGCAGGGCGGCCACCTCCTTCCTCAGCTGAGCCTCCTGCGGCCCGCCCTCAGGCAACCCCGTGCCGTTGGTCTCAGAGGCAGTGTGGACGGTCTGGAGAACATGGAGAGAGGTCAGGGCAGGGGCCTGGGAAGCCGTGGCCCACTCTACCGCTGGGACACAGGCTAGGCGAGGGCCCTGAGTCGGGTCAGGCAGAGGGAAGTGCCCTTAGGGGGTTGGGGGTTAGAACACAGTACCTTGACCCGGGAAGATTCTTTCTCCAGGCTTCGCTCCCGCTGTCTCTGAAGCTGGGCCATCTCCCGGCTCAGGGTGGCCACCTGGGCCTGCAGCTGTGATGGGTGCAGAGGCAGCCAGTGCTGACCCGCCCACCCCGAGCCTCTGCCTGGCCTCGCTGCAGACTCTCAGCTTTGCCAGCCACAGCGGGAATGAGGCGGGAACCCCAGCCGCCCACCCTGACCATCACCCCCTGCTCAGGCCTCTGGTGTTCCCAGAACCTTGACCCAAGCCCCCTGGGCTTCCCCCAGCCACGGAGGGGTCACGCACCTCCCTTCGGGCGGCCTGTGCTTCCTCCAGCTGCGAGCTCAGGGCCTGGGCCTGGCTGGCCAAGGCCGCCTCTCTCTCCTGGGTCTCCTGCAGCCTTCGAAGCAGCTCCTCCTGCCCACCCTGGGCTCTGCTCAGCTCCTTCTCCTGTGCCCGCAGCCCCGCCCGAGCCTCTGCCAGCTCCTGGCGATCGAGATGTGGAGGACAAAGCCTGGAGTCAGGGCCAGGGCCTCCTACCTTCCAGCCCGGGCCAGCCACCCACCTCCGCGGGCCCTCACCTGGAGGAGCCGGTCTCTCTCCTGCTGAAGGTCACTGCCACTGCCAGCAGGGGGCCCATCCGTCTGGGACAAGGCGGCCTTGCTGTCCCTCAGCGTCTCTGCCGGGAATTGTCACTGAGACGGCACACACTGACTGCCCGGCCTCGCCAGGCACCTGCGTGCAGTGTCTCCTGGAGCCCGGCCGTGGCCTGGGAGGGAATCTGCTCGGCCCGTTTCCCATGTGCAGGCTCAGGGTTTAAGATAATTCCCTGAGCTCACACAAGGTGCACAGCGCAGGACCGGAACCCAGGGTGGACTCAGATGTTCTGGGAAAGTGGGTCCGCCCCACGGTGAGGGCAGGGGGCAGAGCAGGGGCGGGGTGGGTGAGCAGGGCTACCTGACAGCCTGTCCTGTAGGGTCTGGACTTCCTTCCGCAGCTGCTCCAGCTCCCGATGGTCCGCGGGGGTCTGCAGGGCCTCTGCCGTGGGAGAGCCACCGGTGAGCAGCTAGTCCGCGGCAGTAGCCCTGGTCAGACCCGCGGCCCTGGCCCCGCCGGCTCCTGGTACCTTGGAGCTTCCAGCTCAGCTCCGTCTTCTCCTGCTCCAGACAGCGGAGCTTCCGCTCCAGGGCAGCCAGCTGCTCGGAGCCGCTCTCGGGGCCGGGACTGGGGAGGGCAGGGCAGCAAGGTCAGCAGAGACCCCACCCGCCAAAACCACCTCCGTTCTCCTGCATCCCCTCGTTCATTCACCCAGGAAACACCCGCCGTGTGCCAGGTCTGTACCCAGCCCGGGGCTCTGTGCCAGGAGGAGGAACCAATTCAGCCAGTCCCTGCCCTTGGGAGTCCCCAGGCCGGTACCACGGGCAGCAGCCCAGGGCGGTGGCTCCCGGACCCAGTCCCGGTTCGAGCCCTACAAGCTATGTGACTAGGAACGGCCATCTGACATAGCTGAGCCCGTTTCCTCCCAGGACAATGGAGGTGATAACAGGGTTTCTTCCAGGGATTGTCAAGAGGATTCGGGGACATGGGTCCCGCGGGCCCCACGCCTGGGCGCCATGAGGGCGGCACCCAGTGGGCGCTCCACGCGTGCGGCTCAGATGCACTGGCTCACACCGCAGTGCCTCTTCTCCTGGGCCCCACTATGGGCTCAGGCCAGCCCCATGCATGGAACGGGTCATTCCGTCCATTTCACAGAGGCACAGGTGAGGCTCGGGCAGCAGTATGCCCTTCCAATGAGAGGCCTCTGGCTCGCAGTCCAGGATACTGCTAGTCTGTGTGGGCTGAATGCCTGTCTCCCCGCGGGCTCAGAGCACACCTCCTCAGCCCCTGCCCCACACAGGCACCACCAGGGGGGTGAGGACCAGACGCACCTGCCCGAGGTGTAGGTGAAGCCCACGAATGGCAGGTGGTGGCCTGAGAAGGCCCCGTGGGAAGGGGGTGGCAGGGTCCCCTGCGGAAGGAGGGGAGAGGGTTAGAGTCTCCGGGCACGGCTCCAGGCTGAGGCTTCAGATCCAGGAGGCGCCTGGGGACGGAGTGCCGCCCTCCTCCTGCGCAGGTGGGAACGTGGCCCCCACCTGACCAGACCGCACTTCCCATGAGCCCTTGAGGCTGCTGCCGCCCAGGCACCACTGGGAATCTTCTTCCTTATAAACCTCTGGTCAACAGGATGACGCGAGGTAAAGGACCCTCACCTGGCACAGCCCACCTGGAGGCAGGTGGACCGTGTCTCCCAAGAGCCTCTGGGCTCTGAAGGCCTCAGGCCCAGCCCAGCAACCGCTCTGGGGACCTTCTAGGGGGTCCCCGCAGGCAGGGCGGGACCGCCTGCCGTGGGACCCCCACTCACTGGGTGGTTGAGGGTGTCGTCGTCCACGTCGAAGTTGGAGGTGTCCAGGGGCCCGCGGAGCTCGGGGATGTAGGGGGCGGTGCTGCTCGCCAGCCGCTCCCAGTCCACGCCCTCGAAGAAGGGATGGTTCCGGAAGTCGTCCAGCCCCCCTCGGCCCAGACGCTCCTCCTGGCGGCACAGCAGCTGGCGGATCAGGTCCTGGGCGCTGGCCGGCACGTCGGGCACGTCCGGGGGGAACTGCAGGTGGTCCTGCGGCCGGGGGAGTGGAGCGCTGGGTATCCGGAACCCCCCCCCCCCACAGGCATCACCGGCCGCGTGCCCCGGGGGGCCCGCTGCCCGCCCAGGAGCCGGAGCCCGGCAGCCAGACCTCGTGGTTCATGATCTTGGCGTAGGTCTCCACCAGGGACTCGGCGTAGAAGGGCGTCTCCCCGAAGAGCAGCTCGTAGGCGCAGACCCCCAGCGACCACCAGTCGCACTGCGGGCCGTAGTGGCCCTTGCCCTCCTCCATGGCCTGCAGGATCTCGGGGGAGATGTAGTCGGGGGTCCCCACGGCCACCGACGAGTCCACCTGTGGGCGGCGGTGGTGATGAGGACACGAGGACAGCCCCCGGCGTGGCTGGGCCTGCTGGCCCCTCACCCACTCCCGAGTGCTCCCCCTGGGCCCTTGCTGAGTCCTTCCTTCCCCCGGGAGCCGGAGGCCCCCTGCACCAGGCTGGGTGCCCCCCGGGCCCCAAGAGCGTTTCCAGCCAGGTGTCCCCTGCCCCCACGCGGGGCGGGGCCTCACCATGCCACTGCTGTTGAGACGCAGGCAGGAGCCGAAGTCAGCCAGGCGGATGTGCCCGTTCATGTCCAGGAGGATGTTGTCCGGCTTAACATCCCTGGGGGAGGCGGGAGAGTGAGGAGCCTGACCTGTGTGTAGTCGGGTGTGTGCACGGGCTCATATGTGTATGCTCACACGTACTCCTGCATGCATGCGTGTGGGATGGGTGAAGGCCGGTGGCCAGGCCCCTGAGCTCCCAGGAAGGAGGAAGGTGGCTGGACTGGCGAAAGGGACCCGTGAGGACGACCCTCCCAGGCAGCGGACACGGGAGCAAACCTCCGCCTGGCTGCCCACCAGCTGAGTCACCTGGAACCGGGCAGGTGCTCACCGGCGCTGAGCCCTGGCTCGCTCAACTATCGAACGGAGCAGTAAGCAGCCCCATCACACGGCTTTTGGGGTGAGCAAGCAGGTGAAGCGCCCCCAGCAGGGCCAGGAACGTGGTGAGCGCTCAGCAATTGGCAGCTGTCCCCAGAGCCGTCGGCAGGGACTTGGGCGGGCGCGGGGCTGCGCGGGCCCACCTGTGGACGTAGCCCAGCTGGTGCAGGGAGTGGATGGCCAGCACCATCTCTGCCAGGTAGAACTGGGCCAGCTCGGGCGGCAGGCGGTCCTCGAAGCGGCTCAGCAGAGTGAGGAGGTCCCCGCCGGCGTAGTAGTCCATCACCAGGTACTGGATGGTGGTGGTGGGGGGGGCAAGAATCAGATGGAAAAAGGGACACCTGCCCAGGCCTCACCTCCCAGTGGCCCCATGGGACCCTGGGAGGCGGGGCTAGTCTCGCACCGGCTCTGGGGCGGCCAGCTCCCAGCCAGTACTCAGACGGAGGTCGGAGGGTCCAGGCCCTGAGCTGTCTGGGAGGGTCAGCCTGTTGGTCCCAGTAGGAGGGACCTTTCCCCTCCGGCCCAATGCTTCTGGACCCCGCGGGCCTTCTCTGTCCCCGGGCAACCCCCCCACCCTCGCCCGGGGTCCTCACCAGGTACTCCTCGTCCTGGAAGGCGTAGTGCAGCGCGGTCACCCAGCGGCCGTCCCCCTTCACCAGGACATCCCGCTCCTCCCGGAAACAGGCCGTCTGTAGCGGGTTTGGGGGCAGGGGTGGGGTGGGATCAGAGCCCAGGAGAGCCCCACGCCGGCTCAGGGGGTGGAGTGAAACTCAGGGAGTCTAGGAGCTCTGATGAAGGTCCTCTGTGTGAGCCAGAGCCCATGCTTCATGGCTCTGGGCCTCAGTGTCACCATAAGGAAAATGGGAACAACTGCACGTGCTGCAGGGAAGGCTTAGAGGGAGGGAGGGATGGGGGCTCGGCAGCTGTTGGGGGTGGATCCTCTGGCTGTTGGGCAGCCACACCCCTCTTGTCCCGCAGGCTCTGTACATCAGCACCTCTCACCCTCCCCCGTTTTTAGGGCGCCTGTCTCACCAGACTCCAAACTGACCTCGGCCCTCTTCAGCATCTCCCATTTGTGCAGCATTTTCATGGCGAAAACCTGCCCGCTGTCCCTCTGCCTCACCACGGCGACCTGAGGCCAGAGAGCACCGGGCTCAGCGCCGGGGGGTGCAGACTCCCTCCCCCCACCTGCCCAGCCGGCCGCTCACCTCCCCGAAGGCGCCTCTGCCGATCACCTTCAGGATCTCAAAGTCCTCTCTCTGCAGCCGCAGCTCCTTCACTTTTGTGACGAAGGGGCCGGCTGAGGAGACAGAGTGGGCTCAGGGGACCTTCGGGAGGGCCCCAGATCCCGCTCCCCCCCCGGGGGAAGCCAGGAGCTATAACGCCTCTGAGGCCAGGGCGAGGATGACCTCCCCAGGGCAGCCCTGGCTAAGGGGTCGATAGGGTGCAGCCCATTCAGCCGTGATCAGGATGCATGCAAGGTGAGTGGGTCCTGACTCTGCTGACCACCTGGTCCTGAGACCTCCCTGAACCTCAGCCCTCTGCCCCCGACTCCAGACAGCCTGGGTCCCAGGGGCTGATGGAACTTGTAGTCCCCAGGGCAGGCGGGGAGACCATTCCCACCCCCAGCTCACAGTTCTTAGCCACCCAGCAAGGCCCGGCCACAGCCTGTCTCGGGAAACTGGACAGGCAGCATTCCTCGTCCCCAGAGAGGCTTTTCTGCCACCGAGGAGTGTGGCCCAGTCCGGGGCCCCCGTAAGCACCGGGGTACCTCGGCTGGGGTGAGGCCTGGGGAGCCCAGAGGACAGGCAGGGCGGTGTCTCCCTGTGGGAGGCCTCCTCGTCGGCAGGCACAGAAAGGTCTGCCCAGAACCTCACAAGACTCAGATGCAGGGCCAGACACCTCTCCCTGGCTCAGACGCTGGCACGGAAGATGTGGACACTCAGGGCCTCCTCCAGGCCTGACCAGCCCTCCTCCCGCTCTGGACTGGCCTTCACCTGGCAGGAGCCTCCTCCTCCTGCAGCCCCTGACACGCCCACTGGCACCTCCAGCCACTCCCGGGCCCTTCCGGGCCTGGAGGTGGGAGCCGGGGCCTAGAAACTTAAGGAGGCCACGAGTGACCAGCAGCGGATGGGGTCAGCTGCAGTCTGACTCCCTGCCTCAGTTTCCCCCGCCAGGAGGCACACTCCCTGCCAGATGGGCGAGCGTGTGGGTGGGACAGAGAGCTGCTCCACAGGTTTGTCAGGCAGAACCCCCGCAGCAGGGGTGGAAACCTCATTACAGACATTAATTGTCTCTTTCCCAGGTCCGTGTGCGCGCGGAGAGGAGCAGCCACAGGCCTCCGAGGGGGAGCTGAGGCTGGGACGGCTACCCGTCAGCCAGCCGGGGGCCCAAACCGGGGGCCCCCAGACAGGAGGATGCGGTCCCCGGACAGGCTGCCCCGTCCCCTGGCCCTGCCCTAGGGGATGGGGCCCTACGATTGGGGACAAGTTGGGGCAGGAGCAGAGTGAGTCACCACCCTGCGAGCTACCTCGGGAGATGTCAACAGACAGGCCCCCACACGGGGGTCCCAGGCAGAGGCGCCAGAGGCAGGCAGGGAGGAGCACATGTGTGTGCAAACACACACACACACACACACACGTGGGTGTGGCATCACAGGGGGTGATGACAACACAGTGAGACAAGCATAAGGTCCGGGGAGAAGAGGAGGCGGCAAGGAGACGGGGCCTTCTTACCGCCCTCACCCCTGAGGACAGGCTGCGGGACCACTCACTGGCATGTCTCAGACCTCCAGCTGTGCCGGAGCTCAGGAGAAGAGAGCCTGAACACTCGTTGCCCACCAGGCAAACACCCTCGCCCTCCCTCCAGGCCAGGCCCCATGCCCTACCCCCCTGGCCTGGCTGGCACCGGCGCTCACAGTGAATTCAGGGTCACCCCGGGCCAGCCACTCCCGGTGACTCAGAGGAGTCAACCAGGAAGGGGTACAGATCCACCTCCAGCCCGGCCTCCCGCCCTGGCCCTGGGGAAAAGCCCTCAGGAAACCTGGCCAGCGGCTGGCACAAAGGGGCTGAGGTTGGTGCGTCGTCCAGCCGGGTGGTCTTAGACGCAGGGAGATGGAAGTGCGTGGGGGAGGGGGGACGTGTGTGACACCTCCAGATTGTGAGCAGAAACAGGTGTCTCTCCACCAGCTGCCTATGGCGTCCCAGCGCGGCCGTGTGGTGTGTGGGAGACCGAGAGCCCATGTGAGCCAGTGGGTGACATGCACGGAGTCTACGTGTGGGTCTGTGTTCTCACAGGTCCTGAGGTGTGATGCTGAGGGAGGGATTCTGGCCGTGTGTCAGAGCGGGTATTGTACCTGTGTCTGGGTCTATGCCTGGGACCACGTTTATTTGAGTCTGTCTATGGGAGATGTGTGTTGTGTGCACGGCCCAGATTCTGTGAGTGGAAGGGAGTGTGTGAACCTGAGTGAAGGTAAGGTGTGCAGGTGACCAAGAGGCCCCGGGGTCCGCTGGCTCGTGTCAAGGCCAGTTCCCTGCGTCTGCTGGGGACCGGGGCTGTGGGCGCGCGGCGCCCGGCGGGAGGGTCTGGGCGAGGGGCGCGGAGGGAGAGGGTCCGGCCCCGGAGTCCCGCGCGGGTCCCCCCCTCCGGTCCCGCCTGAGTCACTCACCCCAGCTCAGGAACTGCGCCACGTTGCGCTCTCGCCGCAGGGGGGCGCTGCTGAGCTCGTGGTGCAGCCCCAGCAGCAGGTCCAAGAGGCCGTCGAGGCCCGGGCCGCCGCCGGCCTCGCCCCGCGCCAGCCGGTCCAGCGCACGCAGCCGCCGCTCCATGGCCGCGGCCAAGGCTCCGGCCCGGGCTAGAGCCGGGCCGCCCGCATGTCCGCCGTCGGCAGGTCCGCCTGTCGGTCCTCGGATCCTCCGCGCGTCCTCCCCCCACCCTCCCGCCCTCCCCGCTGTCACCTTCCTCCGAGGCCTCCAGCGCGCCCTCACCTGGGCGCCCCGCCCCGCCCTCGCCCCGCCCCCCGACGGACGGGCAGGTGCGCGCCGACCAATGAGAGAGCCGACAGAGGGGAAGGTGGGAGGGCGGAGACGCGCGGGGCGGGGCCAACCTCGGCCAGGAAGTGGGGGGGCGGGCCGAACACGACCCACTCCTGGCGGGCGGGGCCGGGCGGGGGTCCAGGGCGCCGGGAAGGCCGGCCAGATCGCCGTGCGGCCCTAGACCCAGCCCACCCGGCCCCGCCGGCCCCTCACCTGGGCGTGGGTGCCGGGGCACTGAGCTCCCCTCCTCTGCCGGGGCAGCGGCCGCCTCTTCCTCAGCCTTGGGAGAGGGGCTCGGGACACCCGCCGCCCCAGAGCCGGATGGGAGTTGTAGTCCGCTCCCTTCCCGGGATGTCCCCCTTCAAAACACTGGCTAGTTTCTGCTTTCATTTTACTTGTATCGTGACAGTCACCTGGGAGGCAGGTATGCGAGGCAGGAATAGTTACACCCATTTGGCAGATGGACACACTGAGACTTGGGGCTGAGGATGAGGGGACCCTTAGCTAAACCCTCCACCACAGGCTCCGGCTTTTATTAAAGCCGGTGACTGTGAGATAAGGAAGGGCTTAGCACAGGAGAAGCAACAGGAAAGAAAGCCTAGGCAGGGCTGCTTTGGTTCACTGAGAAGCCAGAGAAAAGGGAGCCTTGGGGACAGGCTCAGGGGGTTAGCAAGAGACAAGCTGCTGCTGGCCATTGCTTCCCTGATTGCAAGTCTGGGGGGTCCCTTACAGCTGAGGACATGCACGCCTGTGGGGGGAGGGGAGCGTAGGGAAAGGGAGCAGCCCCCACAGGCTCTCAGAGCCCCGGGTGGGAGCAGGGCCATGGCCGGCCTGGAACTGAAAGGCCAAGGAGAAGTCTGGCGGAGCTGGAGGAGGTCAGGGAGGGGCTGGCTTATCCAGTGGTATTTCTGATTTCTGCCCAGCTGTCTGCTGTCTGCAGCTGGGCAGGGCCGGAAACCACAGGACTGTGAGTCTCCAAGGGTGGGGCTTTAGATAACACATTCTTCATTAAAAAAGATCTCTCCGGGGGTTTGCCTCCTCCCTCAGGCGGAGACCTTCTGGAGTGTTCTGGGTCAGGTTCTGGGTCAGGAACGTCCTAGAGCTGGAGTAAGCATCCCTAGCAGCCTGGGGCTGCCCCACCCGTCTCTCCCATTTGATCTCCTCGGAGACCCGTCCCTGGGAAAACCAAGACAGACAGGCTCTCTCCCCACCCGAGCCAGGTGGGGGAAGGGAGCCAGGGTTAATTTTTTTTTAATTCTTCTTTTTCTCTTCTTCTTCTTTATTGTTGTTGTTGTTGTTACTACTACCAGAATTTAAATTTCAATGGCCTATGTATCTTCTGGGAGGGGGTGGGGGGCTGGGATTGAGTGGTTGAGCCCTCCGGGTTCTCACCTGTTGCATTCTGGGCACTCCTTTTGGGGGCGGGGCAAGGGTTGGTGCCCGGAGAGGCCACAGGAGGGCGCTAGAGACCAGAGGAAGTCCCGGTGCTCAGGACAAGCCCAAGTTCCCATCTTCTGGGGAGTTACAGGGTAGGGAAAGGCTCCTGGGTGGGAAAACAGACCACTCCTCATTCCCTCCTGGACTCTGACCCCCAGACCCACGCCACCCGGCCCCCAGGGTCAGCAGTCAGGGGCCAGCAGGTGGGGCCTCTAGGTCCTGGCTGACTCGCTGTGTGACCTCGGGCAAGTGTCTTAGCTTCTCTGAATGCTGGCTTCTCAGACGGGTCCCTCCCTGGCCCTTCATACTCCCTCCCACGCAGAACAGCAGAGGGAAACGGACCAAAACTGAGACCCCCCAGTGCCTTCGTGGGGCGGTCCATCTGGTACGTGATCCTCTTTGGTCCTGCGTTCCTTTTTGTCACATCCTGTTCCAAGCCTCCGTTTCCTTGTCCATAAAAGGGGCGGCTCCCTGCTCCTTTGCAGCTCAAGGTCAGAAAACCCCTCAAGACTCAGTCTGCGCCTGAACCCCTGCTCCAGAGCCCACAGCGGCCAGTCCTCCAGCCCAGCCATCACACACAGCACCTGCCCTGGGCCCGGCTTTGCCCCAGCAAGTCTGTTCTCTCAGCTTGTGTGAGCCAGGCCACCGGCTGCACAAGCCTCACCCCGGGGGCAGGGTCTGCGTGTGGCAATGGCCTGGCCCAATGAGACTGAGCAGAGGACCTCCCCACCGCCTCCTCATTCACACCCTGGTCACTGCTTCCTGGAAGCCCTCCAGGTGCAGGGACACCTGTTCCTGCCATATAACACCCTTCCCAGCCCCTTTGTTTTGTTGTTATTTATTTATTTATTTATATATTTTTTAAAATATATTTTATTGATTTTTTACAGAGAGGAAGAGAGAGGGATAGAGAGAAACATCGATGAGAGAGAATCATCGATCAGCTGCCTCTTGCACTCCCCCTACTGGGGATGTGCCTGCAACCAAAGTACATGCCCTTGCCTGGAATCGAACCCGGGACCTTTCAGTCTGCAGACCGATGCTCTATCCATTGAGCCAAACCGGTTTCGGCTGTTGTTTGTTTTTTAAATATATTTTATTGATTTTTTTACAGAGAGGAAGGGAGAGGGATAGAGAGTTAGAAACATCGATGAGAAAGAATCATGGATCAGCTGCCTCTTGCACACCCCCTACTGGGGATGTGCCCGCAACCAAGGTACTTTCCCTTGACCAGAATCGAACCCGGGACCTTTCACTCCGCAGGCCGACGTTCTATCCACTGAGCCACACTGGTTTTGGCCCCAGCCCCTTTGGTATGGAGGTGTTGGCACTAGCTCTCGGAAGCCCTGGGGATAGCAGACCATGGTGATTCCATCTTCGTTCCCGTGGTCCTTAGTATTTCAAAGCTAAGATCTGCTATCTTCACACGGGCCTTCCCAGGACAGATTAATACCTTGAGGCCGGGGAGGTGGGCAGTGCCGGTCTCGAGCTTCCCCTGGCCCCAGGCCTGGCTAGTGCCTGGCAGCAGCAGGACAGCCCGTGGCCCCAGACGCTGGGACAGGGGACAGGAGAGGCCAGAGGGCGGTGGACTTGATGCAGGCCTCTGGGAAGGGCCTTGATGAGGAGAGGGAAAGAAACTGTCAGGCCCTGTCTGATGTGCTCAGAGTGTAAGCCCACGTACTGAAGGGTCGAGGGTTCGATTCCCCGTCAAGGGTATGTATCTGGGTTGCAGGCTTGAGCCCCGGCCCTGCTCAGGAGAGAGCAGGAGGCAATCAATCCAAGTGACTCACATTGATGTTTCTCCCTCCTCTCCCCTCCCCTTCCACTCTCTAAAAATCCATAGAAAATATGTCCTCTGGTATATTTCTGAGGCTAGTAGAAAGAAAACGGTGGTTCAGATAAGGGGGCTGCCACAGAGGGGGAGGTGAAGTGCAGGGGAGTGGCAGGGAGCCCAGGCCTTCTGAACCCCAGGGCATAGCTCCCTGATCTGGGAGTGGCTCAGACACCTCCACAGCCACGGGTGGGCCTCCTGAGCGGCCTGTGGCTCCCCTTCCCCACGGGGAGACAGGCCCAGCGGCTGAGGACGGGCCTCTCCCAGCCCTGCCTCAGGAGGCCGCTCTCCGCAGACGGGCCTGCAGGGCCACTGGCAATGGCTGCTGCCCTGGCCCGCCGCCCACACCGGAAGCACCGTGCCCCACTCTTGCCCCAGAGAGCCAGGGACCAAAGGGCGGCCGGCTGTGGGTCAGCGTTGACCAGGCGTGTGGCTGGGGCAAGTGGTCCCCCTCACGGGGCAAGTGGTCCCCCTCACCCGAGCTGGGCTGCCCCAGCTCAGGGGTGAGGGGCGAGTGGACCACGGGGCGCCCACCAGTGGTCGCGGGACTGTCTGGGAGGAGTGGCTGGAGGGTGGGGGCTGCGTTGCCGCTCAGGCTCCAGGCTTTATCTGAACGCGTGTCTGTGTGGGGGAGAGGCTGATGGAAATGGTGATGTTGAGGGTCCCCACTCCTCCCCAAGCCAGTCCTTGGCGGCCCGCACTCCTCCTCCCCGCCCGCCCAGCACAGCAGGGGCGTGTCCTTTGCAAAGTCCAAAGCTCCAAATGGGTGGACATATGGCGATTTCATCATCCTGGCTCTCCTTCCCAAACCTTCTCTGCTGCTCCAGCTCGCCACGGGGGCCCCCACTCTCCGCGGAGGCTGCGGCCATGTGGCTTTATAATTAGCAGCCCTTCTGGGCGCCAGGAAGCCAGCCTGAGCCCCATGGCCACCACCCCGCTGGCCCACGGGCGCCACCAAGTCTGAGCTGCTCTAGGGAAGGGTGGGTCCTACCTGCTTTGTTCCGGGAGTTGGGTGGGGTGCTGGGCTCCCTGCACCGACCCTTACCCCCCACCCTCTCCACCCCCGCTGGCCAACTGCACTGGGTGCTGAGCAAAGGTGGCCACCCGAGGGCCCTGCCTGCCTCTGAAGCCGGAGCTTCTGTTTGCATTTGGCGAGGAATCAGGCTCAGGAGGGAAGACAAGTCTCAGCGAGCGAGCGAGTGAGCGAGAGGCAGAGCTGGGATCCGGCCCCCGGCCTGTCCGTCCTCTGTCTCAGGATGGAGGGCAGAACTGGTGGCCGGGCGTCCCAGCCCACTTGAGCCTGGTGGTCTTGGGCAAGTTCAGTGAAGAGGGCCTTTCTCTCAGGTCCTGGCCGGCCAGGGGGCTGTGGACGAGGTGAGGGGCGGAGGCTGCCCTCCGAGGGGTGCCCACACACTGGCCCTCCCTGAACTCCCAGCCCAGCCCGAGAAGCCCCCCAACCTGTAAAGCTCAATCCCGGGCCTGAGCTCCAGGCCAGCAGGGGAGCAGCCACCTGCCCTTGGCCCTTCCTTTAAGTCTCAGACCCGCCGCCACTCCCTGGGGTAGCTGTGGTGGTGCACCCTGCCTCTGCGAGGTGTGGGTGTGGGTGCGGAAAGCCCCGAGGTGGCAGGCTCAGTGGAGGGGCAGGGCGGCCAGGCACTCTGAGCGAGCTGCACCTCCTGGGGGCCCTGGGAATGAGGGGCTGTGCCAAGCCTCAGGGCCCCGGGCTGCAGTGGTAGATTTAATCTTTTCAATCTTCCATGTGCGTTTCTCAGATCTGAGCCCACAGCTATGGAATTGGGGGTGGGAGTGGGGGGGGTTCAGCTGCAGGCTTTGTTTTTCCTTCGAAAAGGGAACTTTGGATTAGAGGCTGATGGGCACACCAGGTCTGAATCATCCTATGCACCTGCCCGCCCGAGCCTCGGGCTGTGCAATGGGGGAAAACACTGACCTCCCTTCAGGATTGAGGTAACCCCGGTGCAAGGCAAACTGCCCGAGTGGTGCCAGGCTGGCGATCAGATACTGTGTTCAGACCAGACACCCGCCAGGCCGGCTGGCAGAACCGAGGGCACCGGTTCATACAGTCTTTTGCCTCCAGTGAGCCTGGTGCCCTCCACCGATTACACGTCTGAGGCCTGCCTGGTGCATCAGCTCCCGATTTGTCCCCTTCCCTGGGCTGGCACCCGCAGCTCCCCTCCCCCACCTGAGGCAGCCGGCCCCACCCTTAGTAATTGTATTTTTGTTGCTGGTCTGAGTACCAGCTTCACTGTATCTCAATCTGCCCCCTCCCTCCCCCTCCCCCGGGGCTTAGCACCAAGTCCAGTCACCCATTGTCTACTTGACCCCTCCCAGTGCCCAGAGCCCATGGGCGCCCACCTGTCTGCCCATCCCAGGGCGAGGCCAGTTGGAGGAGATGCTGTGAAGATCATACCTCCTTCCCACCCCCAGGGCAGGCAGCCTAGTTCTGTCATCAGATTCTCCAATTCTCCCCGTCCTCTCCTAAAATAACCACTGCTCAGCCCCTCCGAGCGCGGGAAAGGGGCATCAGCCTGTCTGCAGGTGCCTACTAGGAGGCAGTACTGCCAGACCTGAGCGTGCCTGTGCCCGGGCCGCCCTGGCGGGCCTGCCAATCTGTCCCTGCCCTGCCAGTGCCCCAGCGGGCCCCGTGGGAGCAGGCCCTGGGAGAACGAAGCACCAGGAGCCAGCTTCAGCACAAACTTCTTTAATTCAAGAAAGTCTTGTCTTAGTTGCTTCTCTTCCCACAGGTGAGCGTGGAAAAGCCACTGCACCGGAAACAGTGAGTTCTCAACAATGCACCGTCACCCTCACCTAACACTGTACGGAATGGCGGGCCGGGCCAGCTGGATGAGGCCAGGCCAGCTCCTGGCCACTGGGACCCCGCGGACGGACGCCTGGAGAGCAGCGCTGGGGGCTGGGCGGGCTGGAGAGGTCCGAGTGCAGGAGTCCCTGAGGCCCCGGGGAGTGATGACGGCTGCAGGTGTGTCCGGCCTCCACGCTGCTCGGACAGCCCGGCCGAGGTGGCAGTGAGGCGGCCTGAGCTGGCCACGCGCTGCCTGGTCCCTCTCAGCCTGGGGAAGGGGCTGCTCTAAGGGCACCCCACCTTCCTTTGGTCAAGGGAGGGAAGGTCGGAGAAGGCTTCCCTGGGGAGTGATGGAGGTAAAGGAGGGAAGGGGCTGGTTATCCCTGGTCTCTGGCCACGAGGCCGGGGCTGGAGCACCAAACCGTGCCAAGTTCACGAGGACCTCGCACCCACCCCAGGGCGGGGCGGGGAGGTGCACCAGAATGTCCAGGGGGTGAGAGGGTGCCGCAGCGAACACCGGTGGGGGCCCCGGCCGGGAGCTCTGCACACCCTCTAACGGCTCCTGGGCAGAGCTGCCCTGGTGAGCGCGGGAACGGAGACAAAAATCACAGCTTCTGGAGGAGTGGTTGGGAAGGGACTGGTATGAGGGGTGTTCCTTTTACAGAACCAACACTAGCTTATGCATCTCTGGAAGATGTTCTCTTTCACACACGCCCCACCCGACCCCCCAGAGGCAGCTGGGCCTTGCTTCCGTGACTGCCAAGCCAGGGCGGAGGCTATGGGAGCAGAGCAGGGCTGTGCGCAGGGCTGGGGTGGCGGAAGGCACAAGAACGGAGTCCGGGACATGGGGAGGCAGCCAGGAGCGTCGCTCAGCTTAGGAATAAACCAGATCCGGTCACTCCTGTCCACACAGGCCCAGCGCCCGGCAGCTGCCGGGGGGCATCGAGTGGTCATGGGGCGCCAAGTGCTGCCCAGCCAGGGCGGGAGGCAGGCGGGGAGGCCAGCGGTGTGCGTGAAGGCATGGGGCTGTCAGACGGAGGAGGAGGCAAGAAAGAAGGCCGCCTCTAACGTTATATATTAAAAATATCCATAGTTCTTGTGCATAAAATTCCATCATTCACATACGAGTATCACCCTGCCTCCCCTTTAAAGAAAAGATGGTGGTTTTCCTTTTCAGGTCCACTCAGTCTTTATGGGCCTTGAGAACCGGCGACCCGACCCTCCCCCCGTCTCCGCCGGCCGGCTGCCCGGGGCCCGCTGGTCACTCGAGCCTCCGCTTGGAGGGCGGGATCAGGTGCGGGGGCAGGTCGGTGGGCAGCTCGTGGCCCTCCAGCTTGACCTTGATGAGGTGGTTGGCCAGGGCGAACTCCTCGTCGTCCAGCAGCCCGTCCTTGTCCACGTCGGCCAGCTTCCAGATCTTGCCCAGCACCGTGTTGGGCAGCTTGGACTTCACCATCTCCTTCTTGGCGTTGGCGCCCGTGATCTTGCCGTTGACGGGCGACAGCGTGTAGAAGATCTCGTCGTAGGTGGGCTTGTCCTTGCCCACCACCCACTCGATGTCATCTATGCCTTCCCCGGCCCCCTCGCCGTAGCCGTGCCCGAAGGGCCCGTTCATGGTGCCGTCGAAGGCCCCGCCCTTGACGACCTGGGAGGGCATCTGGGACTCCTCCTGGCGCACCATCACCATCAGCCGGGCGATGTCGTTGGCCAGCATGTCGTCCACTGTGTCCAGCAGCTTGGGCTTCAAGGCCTGGAACTTGGTGAAGTCTTGGGTCTGCAGGAGTTCCTGGGGGTGGGGGGTGGGGGGGAGAAGGGTGGGTTGGGCCCTCCCAGACTCCAGGCGGAGTGGGCAAAGCAAGGGTTCCCAAGGGTTTCCTCCTCCACAGCCCGACCACTTCACAGCTCAGGCAACTCGGTGATCCCCACTGGGCCCTGCGTCCCCCATTCGTAACCTGGAAGGTAAAGAGTCCCTTCCTGGCAGGGCTATGGAGAGAATGAACTGGGATGAGGCCAGAGTGCCTGGCCCTGTCCCATTCCCTGAGGACCTTTGGGTGGGGAGCTGGGGACTTCCCAGCTGTCTCCATCTTGGGAGCCCCCACCCACAGAGACCCCGTGCCCTGGCATCCTCCCGCCCTCCCGCCCTCCAGCCACGAGGGCGCGGGCCCGAACCTGCATCTTGCGGAGGCTCGGGAAGTCGCCGGCGGAGATCTGATGCTCCCGCTCGATCTTGGCGTAGATCTCGCCCAGGTTGTTCACCAGCTCCTTCTTCTTGCTCTCTTTGCCGAACATGTTGGGCATCTCCTTCTTGAGGGAGCTGATGATGTAGGCGTGCACCTGTGGGGAAAAGGCGCGTCACAGGCTTCCTGGCCCCTCGGCAGGAGTGTGCCCTGCGCCTGGGCTGTGACCCAGGGGAGGTGGGGTGGGAGGGGGCAAAGGCAGTCCAAAGCCCGTGTTCTGCTTCCCGCAGCCTCCCTCCCCCAGGGACCCCTCCATGGGGCAGCCCCACCCCCCGCATGTGCAGACATGTGGACACTCACATCGAGGTCATTAAACTCCCCCCTGTCATTACCAAAGCCTTGGGGATGACTAAGGGTTAGAAATGCCACCAGCTTCCCCCGATGCTTCCAGCTTTATCTCAGCTTCAATGCCCTGCTCAGACATTTGCCAATTTAAGGCAGCACACCTTCTTTCCTCGGACCAGGCCGGTAATGTTGTCAACCCTCTGCCTTCGCCAGCCAGTGCCCAGCCAGGAGGGCTGCAGCCAGCCAGCCACCTTCTCCAGACTGACCCTCCTCCTTGACCACCCCCTCCAATCCTGCCTCGGCCTGGCCGGGCTGCCCTGGGCCGGGAGCCAGGCTGAGAATGGCCCGAGGGAAGCAGGCCTGTCTCAGAGCCGCAGCCAGAGTCAGCACAGAGAGCGCTCAGTCCGGGAGCAGGAGCAGCAGGTGGGGGAACAGGTCTGGAGCCGGGTTTCCCAGGCAAAGTGACTCCATGTGCCCTCAGGCCCGGAGATGACACACGCATTTCTGAGGGACAGGCAGGAGGAAGTCTGCCCTTTGTTCTGTCCGGAAGGAGGGGAGCCGCCCTGCCCTGGGGTCTCTTCTGCGCTCACTGCCCTCCTCCTCCAGCTGGGGTGTCCCTCATGCTCTGAGGTCAGGAGCCAATCACTCAGGTTTTCTCACAGGCTCCTTTCTGAGCTCCCGCAGCGACTCATCTAGAGAAGCCGCAGCCGTGTTCTCTGCAGCATCTGCAGCCCGTCTAGGCACAGACCACGGGCTCCGTCCACGTGCAGACGGCTCAGCAGGGCAGACGGGCCTGAGAACCCGTCTCCCAGCGAGCTCCCGTGTGCCGGTCCGGCACTCTGGGCAGCAGACCCGGCCGGTGAGGAAGGATGAGGATCAGGTCTCATCATTCAGGCCAAAAGCTACCTGACACCAGGCCTCCAGGCAGTGTGGGTGCCCTGGCCATGTGCTCTGTCCATGGCGGAGTCTCCAAACTCAGGGCTACATACTGCAGCGGCTTCCAGAGGCAGGACAGGCCCGTAGGGCTCTCGGCTCTCCCAGGACAGGCCGGCCGACCAGCGGGGAAGCCCATCCTCAGTCCTGTCCTCAGGGGCCCCGGTGACTGCGTCGCAGGCCACAGGGCTGCTTTCTCCAAAGCCAAACGCCTACCGCTGCCTCCCTAGCCTCTGCGCGCCACCCTGCTCTCCGCGGCCCTTTCATCAGAGATCGCGACGCACAAGGGCCTATGCAGGCCACTGTCGCTGACCGGCCACCCCAGGGCCTCGTGTGCTTGGCCAGACACTGAGATTCCGTCTAGAGCAATTCAGAAGCTGCCAGAGGTGCCAGCAGAGGGCAGGGGCGGTTCAGCAGGCCTCTGGGGACTGAGGCCGCCCAGCATCCTCTCTGGGCCCACAGGCTAGAAGCCCACCTCTCCACCAGCTCCCTGTCCTGCTTAAGCATCAGCTCCCGCCAGAGGCCCCCAGCCTGGCCTGGCCCACCAAGCTAGCTCCCCAGCCTGCTTCTGCAGCGGCCTGTGGTCTCCCCAAATTGTGCTTTATATGCTGTATGCTTCCCCCCATGGCTGACCAGCGCTGTCAGTCCCCACTGTGTCCCCAGCGCCAGCATCTGCCGAGTGCACCTGGAGCTGCGCCTCCGCCCACTGCCACTCCCCAGGCTGCTGGGGGTACAGAGGGGCCTTCCAGTTTGGGTTTATGCACATTAGAATTTCACTTAAAAAACAGTTGCGCCCACAGGTGCAGAGAGAGGGCTGGTTCAGATAGTGCAATGGGGCTGGGGCTGGGGCTCTGCAGAGATGGGCCTCGGGCTCCCCGAAAGGCAGGGCAGGGCAGACCAATCCCGGCCCCGGCGCAGTCCCAGCACAGGAGCCCGCAGGCGCAGCCACGCCCACGGGCCTACCTTGGCCAGCCGCGCCCGCTTGATGAGGTCGTTGAGCTTGCGGAGGGCGGCGTTGCGCGGCAGAGACTGGATGTCCTTGAACAGGTCCTGCTCCTCGGCCTCGAAGAGCTTCCGGTTGTCGGGGATGAGGAGGGGGTGGGACCAGAAGGAGCCGATGTAGACCCTGACCACCTCGGGCGTGTTGATGATCTTGCCCAGGGACCACATGAGGGCCCCGTACACCCGCATCAGCTGCTGCGTCTCGATCTGGTCTGCCTTGTTCAGCACCACGCGGATCTTGTCCTCGTGGTTCTTGAGGGCCTTGATGACCTCGGAGAACTCGTCCGAGATGTCCAGCTTATGGGCGTCGAAAAGCAGGATGATGCGGTCGACGCGCTCGGCGAACCACTCCAGGACGGCCGCGAAGTCGTACCCTGTGGGGAGAGGCGGTGAGCTCAGGCCCCCGGGACAGGTGGTCCCTCCCCACCTGGTCTTACATCCCAGAACGTGCTCCCGGCACCGAGGGAGTCATCGGGCCTCCCACTTCTGTACCCGCCACAGTAGTGCCCTCACCCATGCAGGGCCTGGCATTAAGAGACACTTAGAAAATAAGCAACGCAAAGGGAGTCACAAAGCCCACGCTCTGAAGTGGGTCTGACTACGGCCGGGGTGAGGAGACCCTAGCAGTGCGGCTCAGCCCAGTGTGGCAAGGACAGACTTTCTGCCAGCCAGGCGCCCTGGCACAGCAGTGACAGCAAAAAACAGCGCGCGCGCCTGCGGCCACTGCCTGCCAGGCTCCCTGCTCTGCGGGGTCTCATGCATTCCCTACAACAGGGGCTGGCAGACTGCAGCGCGGGGCCCAAATTTACCCCCCCCGCTTCCCCACAGGAGGCTCCACTGGGCTGCACGGCCAGCTGCACTGCCGAGGCTGCTTCTGTCTGCAGCGCAGAGTTCAGGGGGTTGCGACAGATGGTAATGCCTGTCGAGCCTACAACGCCGAGTCTCTGACCCCGAATGAGTTTGCTGACCTCTGCTCCACAGCGAGCTCATGAAGCGACAAACCACTTCCCTTGCGAGACACTTCCCTAAAGTGCAGGCTGGCCTGATTGTTTCCCCTCCCTTCACTGCCGGCTCCCCGATCAGCGGGGCACGGGCGTGTGGCAGAGCGCTGACCGGAACTCTTCCTTCAGCACAACTGTCCTGTTTCAGCTAGACACCACCCCCCCTCGCCCCGGCTGCCTGGCAGCAAACGAACAAGAACAGGAGTGTGACCCTTTGTCCTTTCTCCTCTCCTTGGCTAGAATGTCCATGTGACCATGGAGCTGGAGCGGCCAGGCTGGCCTTGCTGGCTGCTCCTTCGCACACAGCCACCTGGTATCTGACCGAGCGGGGGTTTGGGGTTGGGTTTGTATCCTGTGTTGTAATTATACTTCAAAACGTTTCCCTTTCTCTCACTGCCCCCGGAGAAGGCAGCCTTTCTCTCCTCTTAGGAACCCGGAGGAGAGGCAGGAACCAATGGGAACAGGGACAAGGCTCTGGAAAGCCTGGGTCCCAGCCCCCGTGCATGTCCCCTCTCCGGGGATTCTGGGCACCCTCCTTGTCCCTGGGACCTGTCCTCTCTTTCCCACCTGCTCCCCACGGGCCCCCCAAATGTGGGCCGACCCTCTTAGGAGCCCCCAGTGCTTCCCAGAGGGCAGCTGAGCTCTGGAGATGTAGCCAGAGAAGCCCGCCTGTGGAGAAGAGCCGGGGACACAACTAGCCACACCGATCTCCCCCCTCACCCTCCCCTCAGCCCCCTGCCGGGTGGGGATTCAGACCTGTTTTCTAGGCCATGGCACAGAGAAGCAATCAGGTCCAGGAGGAGGCCAAAGAAAAGGACAAAGTGTCACGAAAGACCCAGCGCAACCCACAGGGCCAGGAGGGCAGCCCCGCGCTAGGAACCCGAGCAGCGGGCCGCGCTCAGGGCTCAGGGCCAGGCCCCGGCCCGAGAGGCCGCCTCCCTGGGCCAGAACCCGGGCCCCTGCCTGGCTGGATAAACGTTCTGGCTGCCAGGCCCTAGGTTCGAGTGCACCTCAGAGCTGTCTGCTGGCCTGGAGCCACGGCGCTCCCAGCCTCTCCCCGGGAACTCAGAAAACAGGACCTTAAAGACGGTTCTGGGTTCAACTCCCAGCTCCAGCCACTGACTGTGACCTTCAGTGCTTGACCTTCAGTGTGACCTTCTGCGTTACCCATTCTTCGTCTATCCAGTGTGAAAACCAAGTCCTCCTAAGACCTGGGAGGTCACATGAGGCGATGTGCTGGGCTCCCAGCGCAGGCCCGGGCACTGGGATGACTCCCAGGGAGGCGGGGGCGAGGGGAGAGGTGACAGGGCCACTGGAACAGGGACAAGCAGCTGGGATTGCGTCACTGCTCAAGAACTATGCGACCGATGTCGGTGTGCTCCGAGGCCAGGGGCAGCTCTCCTCTTTGGCAAGACACCGGGACTTAAGGAAGCCCCAAATCCTCCGCTCTGTTCACACATGGCAGCCTCTCCGGGCCATGTGGAGGCCTCGCCCCCCCCAGCAGCCAGGAAACAGGATGCTCTGACCAGAGGCAGCCACTCAGCTGGTTGGGGTTTAACTCGGTGGAGGTGGGTGGAAGGGGGCGGGGACAGCAAAGCCCTTAGGACTCTGAACCCCCAGGCCGGCAGGGGAGCAGCCAGCCCTCCGAAGGGCCCGGCAGCTGGCTGGAAGGGCAGGGCCACCAGCCTCCCATGGCAGGGCGGCAGGGCATGGAGCAAGGCATGCTGGTGCCAAAGTACAGCCCCGTGGCCCCAGCACATGGGGCCCAGCGCCACGGAGCACGCCCAGAGCGAGCGGCCTGCAGAAGAGCAGGAAGGAAGGCGGAGCGCAGGCGGAGGACGGCGGGGCAGGGAGCGCGGCTGTGCCGGCTGGGGCTCCGGAGGCTGCGGGCTGCCCAGGCCGCTCCGCCAGCGCCTTTTATGGCTGGCTCTGCGGCCAGCAGGTCAGCGCTGAAAAAGCGATGACTCAGGACTGAACAGAGGCTCCCTCTCAGCAGAAACGAGGCCCTACTTCTCCCCTCGGCAAACCATTTGTCCTCAGACTGACTGAGTTCAAGTGACCAGAGTCCCACAGCTGGGGAGGCAGCAATGCCAAAATGAAAGCACTGGAACAGGGGCGCCCTGATGGGCTGGGCTCAAGCCCAAGTTAGCTTTGGCCCGGGAGTGAGGACATTGGCGGGGAGCTGAGGTCACCCCCACACTCCACCCAGCGGGCCTCCCCTCCCCCAATGGTGGGGGGCCAAGAGCACGATGGGAAAGGGAAAGGAGGCGGTGGAGTGAGGCCCCAGAGCCCCAGCCAAGCTGAGCGCCTGGCGGCAACACACTGTCGCTCACCGACACCTCAGCTCAGAGCCAACAGAGCTAAGGCCGATTTTTGCAGGTGAATGAAATTTCCTGTTTATTATGGAAAGCGCTCACTTTTGGTGAGAGAGAAGGGAGAGGTCGCGGTTCCATTCCTGGTCAGGGCACATGCCTGGGTTTTGGGCTTGACCCCTAGCAGAGGGTGCGTAGGAAGCAGATGTGCAATGATTCTCTATCATTGATGTTTCTCTCTCTCCCTTTCTGAAATCAATAAAAACAATCTTTTTAAAAGTGGTTAAGTCTAGCCGAGACCGGTTTGGCTCAATGGATAGAGCGTCGGCTTGGGGACTGAAGGGTCCTGAGTTCGATTCCGGTCAAGGGCATGTGTACCTTGGTTGCGGGCATATCCCCAGTATGGGGTGTGCAAGAGGCAGCTGATCGATGACTCTCTCTCTCATCGATGTTTCTAACTCTCTATCTCTCTCCCTTCTTCTCTGTACAAAATCAATAAAATATATATTTTTAAAAAATGGTTAAGTCTAGCTCTGGCCAGTGTTGTTTAGTGGTTAGAGGGTGTTGGGTTAGATTTCTGGTCCAGGGCATGTTACCTGCGTTGCAGGTTTGATCTGTGGGGGAGGCAACCCTCTCCCCACCCTCTTTGCTACCCTCCCACCCCGCCCAAGAATCCATGGAAAAAATACCCTCGGGTGAGGATGAACAAAACATGGATAAGTGTTATGTTGTGCACATTTAACCCTCCCACACACACAGTCCAGTCATGGGGACTGGGAGATGGGAGGGGCAGGGTGGAGTCCATCAGGCTGTGAGGACAGGCGGCTTCCTGAGCCTCCTCTGGGTCCCCTCTGCCTTCCGGGGTGCCTCCTGAGGGGCCTGCCTTCCCGACCAGCCGTGCTTCCCTCTCCCCACCCCAGCACCCAGCTCCGAGGAGCAGAGGCAGCACTGTGATTGGTGCCTGCTCGCCTGTGCAGCACCCTCCCGACACAGGCGTTCCAGCAGCCAGAGGGGAAAAGCTGCTTCATACATTCCGAAAGCTTCTAGAACATGAACAATAGAGCGTTTGTCTCCAATCACCTTCTGTTTCCTGCCATTCAAGCTGCGTGGGCCTGGGCATTTCTTACCATAGCTCTCCATCACACACATTTCCAACTCGTGCTGGACCAGGAGAGCAAAACAAATATTAAAGTGCTGAGAATCACCCAGTTGGTGTGGCTCAGTGGTTGAACTTTGACCCATAAACCAGTAGATCAATTCCCGGTTCAATTCCCGGTCACGACATATGCCCAGGTTTCGGGTTCCATCCCCAGTAGGGGGTGTGCAGGAGGCAGTGAATAATTTTCTCTCATTATTGATATTTCTCTCTCTCTCTCTCCCCCTCTCCCTTCCTCTCTCTGAAATCAATAAAATAAAATTAAATTAAAATCTGCACTGTACACAAATGTTTATAGCAGCTTTATTCAAAACTGCCCCAAACTGGAAATCCAAATACCCTTCACTCGCTGAGCGGATAACAAATGCTGGTGCGTCCATCGGCTGGGCCAGCACAGCAACAAAAGGGGCAAACCACTGAAGCTGAGGCACGTGACCAACCGAGATAGCACAGGCCGAGTGAAAACAGACACACACCAGACACAAACGGTATGACTCCACTTCAGACATTCCGGAAAAGGCAAAGCTTTAGGGACCAGTGTCAGAGCAGTGGGTTGCCTGGGATCAGGAACTTTCTGGGTGATGGGAAGACTACACCTCGGTCACGGCGGTGGTTAAGGACTGCTTCAGGGAGCTGTGCACCTGAACAAGGGGAGTGTGACTGTGTGTGATGTAGACCTCAGTACACCTGACCACAAGACAGGAGGACAGGGCCGGAGGGAGGACCCATCTGAATCCTGGAACTTCTCAACAACCAGCAGCGTGACCCCAGCAAGGCCACGTTCCCTGAGCCTCAGTGTCTTCATCAGTGATGAGCGCTGGCACACTGTAAGCTCTTGGTAAATGTTTGCTAGTATTTACTCCAGGATCTGTACTCTGGACTCAAGAAGCTTTGGTTCTGATGGGTGTGTGGGCAACAACCGCTCTAATGCATGAAGAATGCCTCGAACCCCAAATATAAACTGAACATTTGCAGGCGCTCGGGCCAGCTGCTACCCAGCCGGCCGCCGGGCTGGCAGCATGGAAACAGGTGCCGCGTGCCGGCACCAGCTGGTACCACTCCTCCGTAGGCAGTGCCCACGCCCCTCGGCAGAGCCGGCAGCTTTCTCATCCTGGGCTTGGGCCAAAAGCTGTCCGGCTGGACAGGGGCGGCGGGGGGGGGGGGGCAGCGGGGAGAGGAGGGCTTTCAGGAGGGAGCTGCCCAGGGCCCGAGCACCCGGAGGACCTGGAATCCGAAGGGAAACCCCGCTGAGTCAGTGCCTCCCCACCCTCCAGCTCAAGATGCTACTGGGAGGAGCGCCTTCCTCATCAGCCTGGGAAGTCCTGGGTTTCCCGGCGTCTTTGTTTCCCATCAGCTGACACTGCAGGGCACTCGGCTGTGCCCTGGGCACCGGGGCAAGGAGTCCATGTAGAAACGCCTGCAGCCGGACACGAACATCACCCTCTCCCTTCTGTGCGGCTCTGGCCCTAAAGCACCGCCCGGGACTGGAACCTTCCGCCGTTAGCTGTGCTGGGGCGCTGGGAAGCAGGAGCACGCAGCACTCCAGCCTGACAAGGGCCTTTTGGGAAACTCCACGGAGCATCCTCTGGTTGAAAACCTGGTGAAGCTCTGGCCTGGAGGGTTTTAGGCTGGGGCCTCTGAGGAGGCGGTCAGCATGAGGGTCAGCGCGAAGGGATGGCTCCGGGCTGGGGAGGCAGAGCCAGCAGGCCAGCTTCTGGTCTGAGACAGACCCTGGGGCCAGGGACAGCGAGAGGAGGGCAAGTGAGAACCCAGGGACCAGGCAGCCGTGATCAGGGCTCCGAGGACTGGTGCAGCGGGCAGGAAAGGAAGATGCCAGCCTGTGACTTCCGGGCTGTGCTGGTCTCAGGCTGGCAGAGAAGCCCTGCTCAGTGATGACCAAAGAGGGTCAAAGGCTTGTCCGACCCAAGCTCCCGGGGCTCCTTCCCCCAGAGCGCTCTCTCAGCACATGCAGTGTGAGCACAGCTTCTGCTGGGTTCCCACCCTCACACCAGCGTGTCATCTTGGGCTAATTACTCAACTTTGCTAAGCCTCCGTTTCCTCCTCTAAAAAGCAATAGCTTCCTCTTAGGTGCAGCTGCTGTGACAACTGTGTGAAGTGGGTTCAGTGGCACAAGGCCAGACGGCTCCGACCTCCTAATCCAAGTCTAAGCAGCACTTCACCGCTGCCACACCTTCCACACGGAAAACGAGACACGAGTTCTGGCTCAGCCCAGCCACGCGGCAACGGCAGGGAGCGACTGGCTGGGTCTTCCGCCTGAGGGTGCTGCCCCCCCCCCCCCCCCCCCCCCCCCCCCCCCGCTGCCACCGGCTGCAGGCACCGAGCAGCAGGGAAGCCCACCCCCGCGCAGCCGGCCCAGATGCCCTTTGGGACGCCCTGTTTGTCGCACAGGCAGCACTCCCGATGCACCCTGCGTCCGCAGGTCACTCTCTTGCCGACACAGGAGAACGTTATCTACAAAGTCACTCCGAATATTAGCCCAACAGGGAAGCGGGCTGCTCGGTCCCCCCTTAGCTGCCAGCAGATCCCCTGCACACATGAGGGACCACGGGAAAGTCCGGGACCAGGCAGCAGGGTGGGAAATGGAAGCCGATGTAATGAGCAACTCCAATGCACACACTCCCTCCAGAGGATGTTCTGTTTCCAGGGAGCGAGGCTGGCGAACCAGCCGCCATGCTGCTTGCCGGGACCGGGCTGCTGCTGGCTCTGTCTTTCTGGGAGGGAAACACCTGCTTTCCACGCAGCAAAGGGAGCAGAGGTGGCGGCCCGGAAGCCTGGACGCACTGCCCTGCTCTGACGTCCCTGTGGGCCAGCCGGCACGGGACCTTTGCAGGAACTGACGGTGGGCTTCAGAGAGAAACCCTCTCCCTTCCCATGCACCATGGCCAGCACCCTGGACCCACACCCAGCACCTCTGAGAGGCCTTTCTCCTGCTGACAACATGCTGACACCGACATGTTTCACGGCAAATTCCAACTCGGTACCTTTTAGTAAAATACTGTACACCGAGACCTCCAGCGTGACAAATAGCAAAAGCAGTTTTTGTCTCACTACTTCACAGGAGGAAAACCCTTCTCCTATCAAACAATGCATTTGCCTTTTTTGTTCTTAAACATTTATTTGAGAAAGGGAGGAAGAGAGAGCAGCAGCAATTTTTGTTATTCCACTAATTTATGCTTTCACTGGTTGCTTCTTGTATGCGCCCTGACGGTGACCGAACCCGCCATCTTGGAGAATGACAATGACATTTAACCAGCTGAGCTACCCAGCAGGGCCCTGTGCTTCTCTCTAAGCCACCTCCTTGCGACCATGATGGGTGGGAAGACCTGGGGCTGCCCGGGGACCCAGAGGGCCCACACCGGATACTGGAGAAGACGGCAGGCCCACAGCGGAGAGGTGGAAAGCTAACGGAGCGTCTCCTGCTGGCTTCCTCTCCCAGGACCTGCCGTCTGCCCGCGGCTTGGGGCCAGGGCTGCCTCGCCCACCACGGGCTCCCCAGCCCCCAGTCAAACACGCTGTGTGACTGGAGGGAGCGCGGAGGCCCTGCTCTGGGAGAGAAGGGGAGGCAGGGGCGGCAGCACCCTAGCAGACAGGATCTGGGCGCCTAATGCAGTAAGACATCCACTCCCACCTTCTCAGCGGCTGAGCTCTGCACAAGCTGAAGTGCTGAAGACAGCCCAGCAGGGGACTTCCCAGCACTGGTGCAAAGAGCTTTCTGAGTTCCCTTTTCCGTGACAACAGGGGCCATAGAACCCTAAATCCTCTCCCTACACATCTTCCCTCCCAGCTCCGAAGGCCGCAGTGAGGGCAGCATTCTGGGAAGATAAGCCTTTGTGAGCTCCTGTCCTTTATGCAAAGACACACACAACTGGCCTGTGGGGCTGGGAGCATGTGGAAGCCCAGAGGTGGCCAGTCAGAGCCCCTCCAGGTCATTAAAAAGAATGCTCCATAGAGGTTCAGAGAAAGTCTCTCTAGGATAGCTCACCCTGGAGGAGATTGAGAATAAAACCCCCTTTGGGGGACTCCCCCTTTAAGAGTAACCGATTCAGCTTTTCTGGCCTTATTTCGGCAAATGTCAAGCCTTCTGCTTATCAGGCACTTTCTTAAAACCAAGTTGGAACAGTAACAGCAATAAGAGAAAACCGGCTCTGGCCTTTAAAAAGGGGTCCCTAAATCTGCTCCCTGAACCCCTAGGATGTCATTATCCTGGGTAGAGAACCTAAAAGCTTAAGACAGAGCCAGAGCCAGAGCAGGCCAGTGAGCTCTGATGCAATCCTATAGGCAGGGACTCAGGCCTGGGGAGGAAGAGCAGGTTTGCCAGCACCAATGGCTGGGCCCCAGACCTCACAGCTACAGCAGACACACCTACCCCCCGAATCTCAGGCTGCGGGCGTCAGTGCAAAGCTCATCAGCGCTGGGGGGCCCTGAGGGAGAGGGTGCAGGGAAAATTTTCGAGTTGATGGTAAACAGACTTCCCTTGTCCTCAACCCCTCCGAGACGGCTCTCTTCTCATTTTCACATTTGCAGCTGCAGGCTTCACGCCTGGCCTGCCAGCTGCCCTCTGCCTGCCCTCGTGCACCTCTAGGCCCCGAGCTCCCCTGCCTTCTACAAAAGGAGGGGCCGGGGGTGGACAGCAGAAACAGAACCCAGTTCAGGCACATCCTGAACAACATCTTCAGAAAGGCTGGACAAAACCGAACCAGGAGTCCAAACCACTGAATGTGTCTGATGCCCTCATACTCAGCACAAACAACTTCCGCTGGGAGGTTGCTGCTTGCAGGCATTTAAGCAATTTCAACACATTTCCACTAGCCCCTGAGCATTTAACAAATTCCCGCCAGTCTCCTCTGGGGAGCTTGCTAGAGTCCAGCTGTTTTCCCACGTGCCTGCAGGACTCACTAGGTGTTGGGAGGCAAAGCTTTGAAACACAAACTAAGGTGCGTGAGCCCAGCAGGGCCAGCATGGCTCAGTGGTTGAGCATCGACTTATGAACCAGGTCACGGTTCGATTCCCGGTCAGGGCACCTGCCGGGGTTGTGGGCTCCATCCCCAGTGTGGGGTGTGCAGGTCAATGATTCTCTCATCACTGATGTTTTTACCCCTCTCTCCCTCTCCCTTCCTCTCTGAAATAAATAATTTTTTCTTTTTTTTTTAAAGGAGCCCAGAGAGCCGGGGCTGGCTTGTTCACGGTCAGCAATGCTGGCTGAGGTACCTTGGAACCCAGATACTAAGCTATTTTCTGTGACCGCACAGCCAGCCGGAGGCCCCAGCTCCAGTCCTGGCTTCCTTCCCAGCATGCCCCAGGGGCGGGAAACATGACAGCCACACGCTGGCTGTGGTTTCACCTGATGGCTCTCGTAACTTCAGCAAAGGAGCCAAGGAGGAAGGAGCTCCTTGGCTGGGAGAACCGTGACAGAGGGCTGGTGGGCCACGGGCTCCCCTGGGGCTGGGGCGGCCTCGGGGCAGCCTCAGGCTGCATCACAGACCGCAGGTGGGAGCGGCCCTGGGCTGTGGTCCATACCTCTGCTGATGCGCTGTTTCTCCCCAGACAGGATGCCGGGCGTGTCGATGATGCTGATGCTGTCCAAGACCGGGTTGGGCAGCTGGGCGCACATGAACCTGCAAAGACAAGAGCCGAGAGAGAGGTCAGGACTCAGTTATCGCTGCTCTAGAGGGCACAGTGGTGCTTTCTTTCTTTTTCCCCCTAATTTTTTATTATTATTGATTTTTTACAGAGAGGAAGGGAGAGGAGAGTCAGAAACATTGATGAGAAGCATCGATCAGCTGCCTCCTGCACACCCGCTACTGAGGATATGTCTGAAACCAAGGTACATGCCCTTGACCGGAATCAAACCCGGGACCTTTCAGTCTGCAGGCCGACGCTCTTGTCCACTGAGCCAAACCAGACAGCGGTGTTTCCTGTGCTCCATCGCCACCTCTGCTTCCTTTCCAAGAGCGAGAAACTTACAGGAGGTTTTCTATCATCTTAGCTGCCAGGGGCCAGCAGGCCGCACATAGTCTCTTAACTGATCCAGCCAGCAGGCGCAGACTGACCCACATCAGCACGTCCCTCACATTCGGCTTTCCCCCGGAGTTCAAGAGTTCAGCACTCAAGCTGCTGACATGTTAGCATGAGCCTAGGTCACCATTCAACCATGGGCTACACTTCTTTCTTTTTTAAAAATGTTTTATTTTTTATTTTTTTATTTTGTTAATCCTCACCAGAGGATATTTTTTCCATTGATTTTTTCCAGAGAGTGAAGGGAGGGGGAGAGACAGAAAGGGAGAACCGTCGATGTGAAAGTTCCCTCTTGCATGAGCCCTGATCGGGGCCAGGAATTGAGCCTGCAATGGAAATATATGCCCTTGACCAGGAATTGAACCTGCAACCCTCCGTCCAAGGGCCGACGCTCTAACCACTGACCTAACTGACCAGGACTGGTTTTTATTGATTTTAAGGAGAAAGGAAGGGAGAGAGAAGCATCCTATGAGAAACACTGATTGGCTGCCTCCTGCATCCTCCCCTCCGCCCCCCGGCAGTGGGAATTGAGACCACAATCTGGGCATGTGCCCTGACAGGGAACTGAACCAGCACATCTTCGGTACATGAGACGATGCTCAACCAACTGAGCCACACTGGCCAGAGCACCACTGGCTGGCTACCGTTCCACACACCAAAGAGAGTAAGTAGATCCTCTGCTACTGCTGCTGGGCCCAGCCCTTCCCTTCCACCCAGCTCCGTGGGGGAGGGACTGCGGCGGGTGGCCAGTGAGAGCTGGAGGACTACCCAGGCTGTTGGTGGGCAGGGAAGTAGATATCATTCTCTGAAAGTCAAAGCGTGAAGGAGGCAGCTGATCAATAATTGGTGTTTCTATCTCTTCCCTCTCTGAAATAAAAATTTAATAAAATCTTTTTTTTTTAAATTTTAATTTTTAAAATATATTTTATTGATTTTACACAGAGAGGAATTGAGAGGGATAGAGAGTTAGAAACGTCGATGAGAGAGACACATCGACCACCGGGGATGTGCCTGCAACCAAGGTACATGCCCTTAACCGGAATCGAACCCGGGACCCCCCAGTCTGCAGACCGATGCTCTATCCACTGAGCCAAACCGGTTTCGGCTAATAAAATCTTAAAAAAAAAAAAAAAAAAAAAAAAAAAGAATGAAGCCACAGAGAGGCTGGCAACTCACGAGGGAGGACTTGGCTGTGTGTGCCTAAGCTCCAACTGGACTCAGAACAGCCCAGAGCAGCACGGGGCTGTCCCAACTGGAGCAACGACTCTTTTTATATATATATATATATATATATATATATATTTTTTTTTTTTTTTAATTGATTTTTTTACAGAGAGGAAGGGAGAGAGATAGAGAGCTAGAAACATCGATGAGAGAGAAACATCGACCAGCTGCCTCTTGCACACCCCCCACCGGGGATGTGCCCGCAACCAATGTACATGCCCTTGAATGGAATAGAACCCGGCACCTTTCAGTCTGCAGACCGATGCCCTACCACTGAGCCAAACCGGTTTCGGCAGCGACTCGTTTAGACACAGAAAGGCCTTTGACAAGGCCTCTGGGAAAGGTACTGTGTGCGCTGACACAGCGTGTGCAGGCCACAGGCTTAAAGCTGCCTTTCCAACAATAGCTTCCCCTTTCGGCCCCACCCCTTGGTGACCCGTGGCCCCCAGGCCAAGGGCGGAAGGTCCTGCCTACAAACAACAGAGCCGAGCCAGCTGCCCACAAGGTGAACAAACCTTGGACCTCACCCTCCCGGTGCCCGCAGCGCTGTGTGCAGTAAACAGTGTGCGCCAGACCTGGGGCTCCTGCTGGGGAAGGCGTCACTGGAGAGAAGGCCAAACCGAAAGGATTCGGAGAAAAACTGGCTCCGGGTAGTGGCATACTGGTACACAAATGCCTTGCAGCCCTGGCCGTTGTGACTCGCTTGGTTGGGTGTCGCCCAGTGCACTGAAAGGTCACTGGTTCGATTCCTGGTCAGGACAGGTACCCAGGCTTCATCCCTTTTACCCTGATACTAAGCAATTTATCTTGGTGCAGGAGGCGGCTGATTGATGTTCTACTCGGGCATCGATGTTTCTCTCTCTAAAAATCAATAAAAAATGTTAAAGAAATAAAGCCTGGCAGATGAGCCTGGTGAACACGCGTAGGACTCAGAAACGACTGCTGTGCTGTGGAAACACTCGGGAGCAGGCGGTACAGAGGCCTCCCCTCCCATTGTCTCAGCAACAAGGATGCTCAGATTTCTCTCCACACAATGCGTTTCCACAGGACCAACTTAGGGCACTGACTGCCCTGCCTCCCTCAGTCAGCTCCATCCGATTTTGGTCTTAGAACAGCCACTTAGGGGGAAAAGACCGGAAAGTCAAGTTCATGACTCAATGGGTCTCTTTAAGAGCCTGGGAGAGGCTGTGCCAGCCAGAGAAGAGCCCCCTTTGTGTGCCCTGCTGGCCAGGAGGCACAGGCTGACACAGCCCCGGCCCTGGCTTCAGTGCAAACCCAGGCCCCCCACCCTCAGCTGCAAGGCCTTCAAGCAGGGCCATAGCATGTGGGGACCCTCTTGAGATGAGGTGGCGGCAAGAAGGACACAAGTGTGGCTGCTGGCTGACCAACATCACCCTGAACGGCTGGCTCTCTGCCACGTAGAGACAAACAGTCCGCAGGCAACCACTTGGGAGTGAGCGCCACAAAGCACCTCGGCTCAGGGCCGTTAGTTCCCTAAACTAATGAGGTGGGGATGGCCTAGGTCAGCGGTTGCCAACCGGCGGTCCTTGGGCCATTGGTGGTCCGTGAGGTCCGAAAGGTTGGCGGCCGCTGGCCTAGATGCTGAGCTCCCTTCTAGCTCCAAAACTGGGTCTGCAAATTCAGAAAAGAGGTCACATGCGCCGGTCGGGTAGTTCATTGGTTAGT
This sequence comes from Nyctalus aviator, assembly GCA_036971965.1. Lineage (NCBI taxonomy): Eukaryota > Metazoa > Chordata > Mammalia > Chiroptera > Vespertilionidae > Nyctalus > Nyctalus aviator. The sequence continues at coordinate 3,554,571 of CM072929.1, read as the reverse complement.
GTCGTCCCAATACACGCCAAGGTCTGTGGTCAAGCACATGTAAGAATCGCCAATGAATGCATGGATGGGTGGAACAACATCTCTCTCTCCCCTCTCTTTCTCTTTCTCTCTTTCCCTCCCTCCTTCCCTCCCTTCCTCCCTGTCTAAAATCAATGGGGGGAAAAAAACAACAGGCCACATGCCCATTTCTTCTTCCAAAAAAAGGCTTCCTATCACAGCAGAAGTGGAAACCTGAGGGCAAATGAGGTAGGCACAGCTACCCTTCCCTCAGCTTCCCAAAGTTCTGCGCGAACACAGAGACCTAATCATGCCTGGAATTCCCGGCATAGCGGCCAAGTTTTCCACAAGCTGCACCGCGCCCACCAGCTCGCAGCCTGAGCCAATCCCCTATCGACAGGCACAGCAGTTCCAAACCCAGCATCCCCGGAGAGGCTCCGGCTCCCAGGCCGCACCTCTCCGGGCGCCTCCCCAGAGGGTGGACTCAGCTCAGGCCCCCACACCCAAAGCCGCCCGCCCACTGTCCAGCAGGAGGGCAAAGACAGCAGCAGCCTGGCTCCCCTGCTAATGGCCAGCCCTGTGACTGCAAACGGGCCTGGGCGGCGCGGACTGGGGGCAAGCCGGTCCACCCTGCCCAGCTGGACAGCCTGGGAAGGAATGCGATCACACAGGGCGGAGACCTGGAAGCCGGACTTAGCCCGGCATGCGCGCCCCTCCTTGAGTGGGAGGCGGCAGGTCGGTGAGGTCCCCGGGCATGCACCATGGGGAGGAGGGCAAGGATTTTAGGAACACGGACTGGGGCCCCGAGCTCCTTTAGGAAGAGAGAGTTTGGCTGGGTAAGTCAGCTGGGTAGAGCATCGTCCTCCTACACACGGGTTCCAGGTTCCATCCCCGGTCAGGGCACACACCAAGATCAGCCCATGAGTATGTAAGTAAGTGGAACAACACACTGATGCTTCTCTCCCTTTCTAAAATATATTTTAAAAAAATCAATCAATAGTATTTTTTAAAAAGTGAGTTTGGCTGTTTGCACTCCTTAGAGGTCAATGCCTCTCATGGGCAGCATCGTGAAGGACAGACTTGGAGGACCGGTCCTCTCATCACGAGAAGGCAAGTTTCATCCATTTAACTGGGGCAACTTAACCAAGTAGGTGAAAGAACCTCCTAGTGCGTCTACAGAGGGATTCAGGGTCCCAGGGTCACCTCCTGACCCTTAACCCCTACAGCAGCCAGCCCAGACCCTGAGACAAGCGTTCCAGCCCAAGGGGCCGCCCTGTCCCCCACAAACCCGCGGCCCCGGGGAGGGCTGGCTAAGAGCGTCACCACATTCTCCCGCTGAGAAACAGACCCTGAGGGAGGGAAGGGGGGTTTGAATGAATTCGGTGCGTCCAGTCTGGGGGAAGCCTGTGGGGACAAGACTAAGGGAATTCGGTGCGTCCAGTCTGAGGGAAGTGGGGCTGGGCTCTGCGGGGAGTTAAGCTGATCACCTAGAAAACGCCGGGAGGTGACAGACCCCGGAGGGGGAGCCGGGGATGCCCACTCCCGGAGCCACAGGTGGGTGTCCCAGGAAGCGGCAGAGACCCTGTCCCGGTCCCTGTCCCGTCCCAGGGAGTGGTCCTGAGGGTCTCGCCGGGGCCTCGGAGACAAAGGACGGCGGCGGGGCGGCGGCCGCGGGGGAGCGGAGCGCGGGGCCGGGGGCGAGGAGTACCTGTTGAGGAAGGCGTTGCCGAAGGCGTTGAGCTTGCGGAAGGGCCGCCGCGGGTCCACGACGAGCGCGTTGCCCGGCACCACGCCCTCAGTGGGGCCGTGCATGACCGCGATGAACGAGTCGGTGGTGGGCTCGGGCCCGATGCGCATTCCCGGGAAGTCCTGCTCGATCAGATGGCGGATGAAGGTGGTCTTGCCGGTGCTGTACTGGCCCACGAGCAGCACCATGGGCTTGTTGTCGAAGTCGGCGTCTTCCAGCGCGGGCGAGTGGAACTCGTGGAAGCGGTAGTGCTCCTCCAGGGGCAGCAGCTTCTGCGAGTACAGCTGCCGCAGCCCCTCGGCCACCGTCTGGAAGAGCTCCGGCTCCTTCTTGCGCCGCGCGTCCTTGCTCACCCAGCTGAACATGCTGCCGGGCGCCGGGCGGGCTGCTGCGGGGAGAGCGGCGGCTGGAGCGGGCAGAGGCGCGCAGCCGAGGCGGGGCCCGGCCGGCCGAGGGGCGGAGAGGCGGCGGCCGGCTGGCGGGGCCGGGGGCGGGAGGGGGCCGCACTGCGCAGGCGCACGTCACAGGCCGCGCGGCGCCTCGGCGGAGTGAGGCGCGCCCCGGCCGGAGCCCTTTATAAGGCCGGCCCCGGCGCGGGGGCGTGCGCGCCGCTGGGGGCGGGGCGCTGGGAGGGGGAGGCGGTGCCCGGCCCGCGGACCCCGCGCCACGTCTTCCCCGCGCCCTCTCCCATTGGCCGATTCCAAATCTCGCGAGCGCCGCTGGCTCGCTCCCCGCCCGCCCGGGTGCCACGGCAACCAGCTTGTTTCGCCTCACACTCAGTGGGCGGCTCCCGGAAGTGCTGCGGTGGGAAAGGCGGGAAGCGGGCGTCGGGCTCGAGGAGGCCGGGGGCCCGCGTGCCTTCCAGCCTCCGCGAGATGCCCAGTTCAACACCCCAGCTTCCCGACCACGGGCCCACCAGCAGTGACCTCCCAAATGGCTCAGAATCCCAGGAGGCTGGGAGGGGCCCGAGGCCAGCGCCCATCCGCCTGCCCTTCCTTGCCGCCTCCATCCTCTCGCTCCCACTTCCCTGACACATCCTCCCATCCCCGCGTCGTTCTGCTCTGGGAGAGGCAGTAGCCAGAGATGGTAGAGGAAGCTGAACATCCCGGGCGGGGTGGTGACTCGCAGAGAAAAAATGCGGAGGGCGAGACCTTTGGGGGAAGTCTGACTAGCAGCAAGAGGTGACACCCTCAGGCCAAAGGGCTGGGAAATCGGAGATGGACGCAGCCGTGGAGGACGCATAGGACACGGGATGTGGGGGGGAAGAGATACCTTCCTTACAGAGGCTGCGTCTGTGGGAAGGGGGAGGGGTCATGAGGAAGTTGGGGCACTCTGGCCACGTGTGCTTAGAGGAAGAGGAAATTCCCCCTGTGGGGAGGAGGAGGAACGTGGGGCAACAGTGTAATCTTGTGGGAACTTTGGGGGAATTAAAAAACCCAAATACTTCCGCTTTCCTCTCAGGTCACCACCAGTCACTCTTACCTACCAGTTCCTGGCTGTCCCGTTAGGCTCATTTTCCTGCCATCATCCCTGGCCACACGCAGGCCCGCTGTTCTGTCCAGGCTGGTGGAACCCTGCATGGGTGATGTCAGAGCTGTGGGGACTGATTGTTAGGTAACCGGAACAGGACACCAAAGTGCAGGAGGGGTTCCGGGAGGCTCCGGGCAGATCTGAAATGGACTTGGGAACCCTCCTGTCCAAACTTCCGGCTCCTGGGAGATGTGGGAGCCTGGAGGGCCAGGTGCCTATATCCGGGAAGAAAGCAGACCGACTGTCAGGCTAAGAGGACAGAGGGAGGAACTCAACTCTGAGAATAAACACTTTTAGGGGAGCTGGGCCAAGGGGAGTCAGAGGGGGCAAGATAGGAGGTTGGTCTCCCACTCTTAGGGGGTCAGGCCTCAGTGTCTTCTGAGAGAATAAGGAATGTTAAATTCCCCTATTTCTCTCTCAGCATTGGAGAGCCCGGCCCCTCTTAGGCCCCTGATTTACCCCTTTCATTTGGATTTCATTAGCATCTTTTCATCAGTCACACAGGAAAGCATGTGAAAAGGCGTCCGGAGGCCTTTTTTGAGCATTCTCCTCTAAAGCGGCTCTGGGAGCCCCGGGCAGGCGGTCTGTCCCTCTGAGGCGGGGTGCCAGCTGTGGCAGGAGCCTTCGGCGGCCCGTCCAGACTTCCTGGGTCAGCCTCCGAGCCAGAGGGCTTGCCTCCTCCGTGGCACGCAGAGGGGTCCGCCCCGGAGATGCAGCTTCTGGGCTGTTCCAGGGAAGGGCCCGAGGCCGGGGACCATGAAAGGAGCGGTTGTCCAGCAGCCTGAATGCGGTTTTGAGGACCCGGGTCCCCGCACACTCCCACTGACCCCCCCAGCATCTGTCCCCAGAGCCCTGTGTGCCGGGAAGGCCCAGCCTATGAAACTGAAGACAAAATGTTCCTGGTTATTTATAAACGGAGCCCAGCCCCTGTGGCTCGGGGATGGCCGCTGGTTTTCTCCAAGGAGCGCAGAGGGCCGGGAGAGGGGCTCCTCTCCCGCAGATGTCCGCTTCCCGGGGCTGGAGATCCGGCGCCTCCGCTCTGGGACCGCGGCGCTGGGAACGGCTCTCTCCCTGCTTCCCGAGGGAGGTGGTTTCTACTAAAGAGAAAGTTCTGTGGACCCCGAGTGAACACTTTCACTTTTAGTTTCTCTGTTTCACTTTCTGTCTGTGCTCGGACCCGGGGAGAAAGATTGAGGAAGGTTTCAGATGTTTCCTTTATCTCAGAAATGATGTCCATCCCTCACTCCCAGTGTGTGTGTGTGTGTGTGTGTGTGTGTGTGTCTATATGTCTGTGTGTGTATGTGTCTATGTCTGTGTGTCTGTGTGTGTGTGTGTGTGTGTGTGAGTGTTTCAAATTCACAAGCACACACCTGCAAAGCCCACGCTCCTCAGAGACAGGCTCAGGGGCAGAAAGGGCACCTGCTTTCTCTCCGGGTGGTTTGCTCCGTCCCAGGTGGCCTGGTCTAGAGAAGTGTCTAAAGGTCTCTAAAAACAACCGGGGGGAAAAAAAAGAACAAAAAATGGGTTGTTTTTTCTCCAAATATGGCAGAAGAATTGGGCTGGGGGAAGCCAAGCGCACACAGGTTTGTCCCGGGGTGAGAAGTGGCTCTTTCCCCGGAGGAAGTGTGCACACAGCGCAGCCTCTGGTGCGGCCGCCATGAGAGTGATTTGGCCGACAGGTCCGTTTTGCCAAAGCAAGGTGGTGAACTGGAGAGACCGGCTGCTCCCCGCCAGGGTCTCCAGCGCCGCCCAAAGGGCGCCCCCAGCCCCCAGGCCTCTCTCCTAACGAGGCCAAGCCGAGCTCCGGGCCGGAGTGAGGGCTCCCCAGGCCTCGGAGGGTCCAGCAGCCCGGGCGGCCGGCTTGGGAGTGACCGTATCCGGCTGCTCAGGGTCTCTGCTTCCGGACTTCAGGAGCAGAACCCGGGGCGCCTGCAGTCACCGGGCTGAGCGAGCAGCTGGGCCTCTGGAATGCAAACTCTGTGCTCTGGCCACACTCAGACCATCTGCAGTCGCAAGGGCGGGCGGCCTGGAGGCCCAGCAGGGAGAGGATGTCAGAGCGTCTTTCTCACGAAGCAGCAGCCCCTGCCCTGCCGCCCGAGACTCCCCAGGATACAGTGCTTTCCTGAGCTGAGCTGCAGGGGCCTCCGAACACTTTTAATACAAACTATGGTGGGCCGAAACCGGTTTGGCTCAGTGGATAGAGCGTCAGCCTGCGGACCGAGGCGTCCCGGCTTCAATTCCCGTCAAGGTCATGTATCTTGGTTACGGGCACATCCCCAGTAGGGGGTGTGCAGGAGGCAGCTGGTCGATGTTTCTCTCTCATTGATGTTTCTAACTCTCTATTCCCTTTCCCTTCCTCTCTGTAAAAAATTAATAAAATATATTTAAAAAAGACAAAACTGCCGAAGCCAGTTTGGCTCAGTGGTAGAGCGTCGGTCTGCGGACTGAAAGGTCCCAGGTTCGATTCCGGTCAAGGGCATGTACCTTGGTTGCGGACACATCCCCGGTAGGGGGTGTGCAGGAGGCAGCTGGTCGATGTTTCTCTCTCATTGATGTTTCTAGCTCTCTATCTCTCTCTCCCTTCCTCTCTGTAAAAAATCAATAAAATATATTTTAAAAAACAAAACAAAAAAAAACAAAGACAAAACTATGGTGGGCTGCAGGAGCCACCCACAGCCGGGCTTCCACCCTCTCCCCCACCCGTGACTTGCTTCCACCCTCTCCCCCAGCCCTTGGCCAACGGCCCCATCTCGCAGGGACTGCGGGGCAGAACTACAGCGGAGCGCAGGCTGTGAACACGGTGTTTGGGACTCCACGGGGAGTGATCAGTCACTGCACACGAGAACTCTGCCTCGCAGTTACTACCAGGGATCCCTTGGCGGGGTGGGGTCGTGGGATCCCCTTTCTCTACACGGATGGAAATGGGGGGTGTAGCCCTGATGTTGCTCCTTTCAGCAGCCTGCACATGAGGTGCAGGAGTGTTGCTAAAAACCTGGTCTTAGCCCTTCCTGCGCCAGCACAGCCGCGTGCCCTCCTCACCTCTTCTCCAGGCACGTTCTCCACTCCCTACCACGGCCTCTCCCTCTCCACGGCCTCTTCCTCACCACGGCCTCTCCTCTCCACGGCCTCTCCCTCTCCACGGCCTCTCCTCTCCACAGCCTCTCCTCTCCACAGCTCCTCCCTCTCCACGGACTCTCCTCTCCACTGCCTCTCCCTCTCCACGGCCTCTCCTCTCCACAGCTCCTCCCTCTCCACGGCCTCTCCTCTCCACTGCCTCTCCCTCTCCACAGCTCCTCCCTCTCCACGGCCTCTCCTCTCCACAGCTCCTCCCTCTCCACGGACTCTCCTCTCCATTGCCTCTCCCTCTCCACGGCCTCTCCTCTCCACAGCTCCTCCCTCTCCACGGCCTCTCCTCTCCACCGCCTCTCCCTCTCCACGGCCTCTCCTCTCCACAGCCTCTCCTCTCCACGGCCTCTCCTCTCCACCGCCTCTCCCTCACACGGCCTCTCCTCTCCACGGCCTCTCCCTCACACGGCCTCTCCTCACCACGGCCTCTCCCTCACATGGCCTCTCCCTCACATGGCCTCTCCCTCACCACAGCCTCTCCCTCACACGGCCTCTCCTCTCCACGCCTCTGCCCCCTCCACCCCCACGGCTGGAAAACAGCCTGAGTCTCACACAGACCTCACAGGTTGGGGGACAGAGTCACTCTGTCCGGAATCATGTCATACTAAACCACCAGCGCACAGATCCCGGCTCACCCTTTTTTATTATTATTAATATGATTTTATTGATTTCATAGAGAGGAAGGGAGAAGGAGAGAGAGAGGCATCAATCAAAAGAGAGAATCCTTGATCGGCTGCCTCCTGCATGCCTTCCACTGCATGTGCCCTGACCAGGAATTGAACCCTGATCTCCAGATTGGTGCTCAACCATTGAGCCACATTGGCCAGGCACCAGCTCCTCTTTAATGAGTCCATCCCTCTTGCCTCCGGCCACCCCTCAACTCCATCCCTTAATGAGGGGTCATTGTGTCCAAAGCCACCCACCAGTCCCCTCCACTGACCTAATAACTCCCTCCTCCTCCTCCCATATCAGTCTCCACACAGGCCACTCTGAGCTGGGTGGTCCATAGCGCTGCCCAGCCAGTCAGTGTCTCCTCCCTCCTGGCCCGGCGGGAACATTGCTCTGACCTTTGTCTCCTCCTTCTTGCCCTTAAGTGCAGGCCATGGGGGTGGGTTGCCTGAAAAGGAGCTGGATGCAGAGGAGATGAGGGCCACTCCGGGTTCACTCCCAGACGTACCTGTTCTGGCTTCTTCCAGGGCAGGAATGCAGTGAGGCCCTCTGGGAGCTGGGGCCAAGCCCCCATCTCTTGCTCATCAGCGTGGCCTCCTGCCTTGGTTCCACGAACTCGTTCCAAGACACTCTCTTACACTGGGTCATTGTGGACAGAATTCCAAGATGGCCCCGAGATTCCCCACACTGCCGTGACACCTGGGATAATGCCTGGGGTGGCCAATATGGTGGGCTCCCTCACGTGGCCGCTCATGTTTGATGGCACAGTTGACTTTAGATCAAGGATTAGCCAAGTGGCCTGACCTTATCACATGAACTCTAAATGCAGAGCTTACTCTGCTGGCGTCAGAAGTCAGAGGTTGAAAGCAAAAGAGTCAGCCCGCCCTTGTTGACTTGAAGAAGGAGGGGCCGCACGAAAGGAATGTGTGTGGCCTCCGGGAGATGAGAACAGCCCCCGGCTGTGAGAATGGACAAGTCATCTTTTCTGTCAAAGAGTAGTTTAGACAGCCACCATGTTGGCCACATGGCTTGCAGCTCCCTTTGAAACAGCAAAGGCCAGTCCCTTCCTTTCAATTAGCGAATCGGGAAAGACTGTGCACCTGAGCTCCAATCAAGAGCAAAGGACAGGTCACGTGCATAAGGGATTATAAACCCAAGCAGCCCACCTGCTTGGTGTGCACGCACTTCCAGACCATGTGTGCTACCCTTCTATGTAGAAGTAAGTATGTTTGCCTTGCTGACTGGCTCCCGAGTGTTTTGTATGCTATCAGAACCCCTGACTTGGGGGGCTCGCCTTATTTCTAACACGGCTGACCGCCAGCAAGGAAATGGGGACGTCAGTCCTACAACTGCAAGGATCTGAATTCTGCCGATCCTGGCCAACCATCAACAGAAGCAAGTGTGGAGGCAGATTGCTCAGAATCCCTAGAGGTGAACGGAGCCAGGTTAACGTGTGATCTCTGCATTCCAGACTCCGGACTCCTGACCTTCAGGTCCTCAGGCTGATAAAGTGGCTGTTGTGGTACAAGTATCCCTCCGAGTTCTGAAAGCTCACAGCACATCACTTCCCTTATATGAAAGACGTCCATCAGTGCCTGTTTCTGCTCACCGGAAGAAACCCAAAGAGGGTTTTCACTTCTGGGAAAACAGTGTTGTGTGTGGTTAGCGGCGAGTTCTTGCAGAGCAGCGGTAAGACTGGCGCTGCTTTTGGTGTGCGTTGGTGGTTTTTTAGGTGTGATGCGTTAGTTGGTAGGCCTGGAAGTTCATTTTTTTTTGTCTGGGACTGCTCAAAAATTTTTTCACATAAATTCATGGTTATTGCAAAACAAGATGAATGGTGACTGCTTCTTCGCTGTGCACCATGTCAGCTTAGGAAAATTTCACGGGCCGGGCCAGAGGGCGCAGTTGGTTGGGCATTGTCCGGTGCACCTAAAAGTTGCCAGTTCAGTACTCGCTTCGGCAGCACATATACTAAAAAATTGGATCAGAGAAGATTAGCATGGCCCCTGCGCAAAGATGACACGCAAATTCGTGAAGCGTTCCATAAAAAAAAAAATTTTTTTTTAAAGTTGCCAGTTCACTTCCCAGTCGGGACACATACCTTCAGCGATACTGAAGGCAACTGATCGATGTTTCTCTCTCACATCAATGTCTCTGTCTGTCTCTCCTCCTTCCTCTCTCGAAGTATGTTCTGGGGTGAGGATTAAAACAAAAAGTTTTCACAGGAACACTCCACTTCCCAATGGGGGTGGGGAGAGGAGCCCTGTAGTTTGTTGCACAGCCATGAGCGGTTGCCGCGGCGATGGATTTGTTCTTTTGTTAATCAACAATCTACGTGATTGCCAACACCTGGAAGCCACTCAACAGGCAACAACAGAAAAGGGAAGGAAACTGAAGTGATCATGGAGTACTGATAACTGGGAAAGCAGATTTCAGAACTGAGTACAAGGTGACCGGGCTTCACACACACACACACACACACACACACACACACACCACACACTATCAGCACTATCAAGAGGGCAAAGTACACAGGTTCAAGTTCTAAAGACTGTGTCATCGTTAACAAGACCCCAGGTGGCAGCGTCCAGATGTAAATGGGATGACAAAGCCCTGGCTCCCAGGATTCCATGAGAATCCACAGACCATCAAAGCCACCAGCTCCAGTGGTGACAGGAAATGTCTACAGGGCTATCCTTGCGTCATAGGAACTGGGGCAATTATTGTTTACTTTTCTGTGTTGTTCAGATTTTATATCATGGACATATTTTTTTTAACGAGGCAGATAAACTTTAAAAAATATGATTGTATTGGTTTTAGAGAGAGAGGAGGGGAGAGGGAAAGAGCTAGAAACATCTATCGGCAGCCTCCTGTAGGCCCCCTCCTGAGGATGGAGCCTGGGCATGGGCCTGGGGAATCCATCGGCGACCTTTTGGTGCTTGGGATGACACTCAACCTATTGAGCCACACCGGCTGGACTATATCGTGGACATACTTTGATTTTCTTAAGGTGGGGTGTGTGGGGAGGGCAGGAAAGGGGAGGAAAAAGCTGAAGGACATTCTGTAAAACAGCTGGTCTGTATTTTTCAAAAATGCTAAGATCTTAAAAATAAAGAAAAGCTGAGGTGGTTTCTATTAAAGAAGACTGGAGAGACCTGACAGCGCAGTGTGAGGCACGGACCGGTTTACTGGACACAGTGACACCGGAAGTGGCCGGCAGCTCAGATGTCAGCATTGCGCCAGGGCCGCTGTGCCTGGATGTGGCAACCGTGCGGTGGTTGTGTAAGGGATGCCATTCTTCTGAGGGGACGCGTGGTGAAATGTTTAAGGGTGAAGGGTCATGACCTACGTAACGTACTCTCAAATTGTCCAGAAAAAATGTGTGTGTGTGTGTGTGTGTGTGTGTGACAAGAGAGAGAGAGAGAGAGCGCGCAAATACATTCACTATTGGTGAATCCGAATGAAGGGTATATGAGTGTTCATTGTATATTTCTTGCAACTTTTCTGAAGGTTTCATAATTGTCAAAAAGGAGAAGAGCCCTAGCTGGTTTGGCTCAGCGGATAGAGCATCAACCTGCGGACTGAAGGGTCCCGGGTTCAATTCCAGTCAAGGGCACATGCCTGAGTTGTGGGCTCGGTCCCCTGTGGCGGGGCTTGCAGGAGTCAGCCGATCAATGATTCTCTCTCATCATTGATGCTTCTATCTCTCCCTCTCCTTTTCTCTCTGAACTCAATAAAAATATTTTAAAGCCCTGACTGGTTTGGCTCAGTGGATAGAGCGTCGGTCTGCGGACTGAGGGGCCCCAGGTTCGATTCTGGTCAGGGGCATGTGCCTTGGTTGCGGGCACATCCTCAGTGGGAGGTGTGCAGGAGGCAGCTGGTCGATGTTTCTCTCTCACCAATGTTTCTAATTCTCTAAGTCCCTCCTCTCTGTAAAAAATAAATAAAATACATTTTATTATTTTAAATTTTTTATAAATTATATATATATATATATATATATATATATATATATTTTTTTTTTTTTTTTAAAGGCTGTTAACAAAATGCTCCCCTTCAGGCACCATGTAGCCTGGCCCAATATTACATTTGCAGCCTCCTGACCCCGCAATACCAAGGCCTCGTTATAGGAAGTAAATCAACTGTATTCTGGTCATACCCCGGGCCACTGGACAGCAGTGAATGAACGTGAACCAACTATGGGCTCCAGCCACCAGATGGAGACAGCCAGACACGGCGGCAAGATTCATTTATATCATAACAGCAACCCGGGCCCGATGGACACCTGGCGTGTAGGGCTGCGACATGGATGGCCGACCTCAGTGAGAGACAAGGAAGTGACTGAGACAAGGAAGTGACGAGAGAGAGAGAGAGAGAGAGAGAGAGAGAGAGAGAGAGAGAAAAGAGGGAACATCTATGTGAGAGAGCCGGTTGCTTCCGGCAGGTGCCCTGACGGGGTCAGGGATCGAACCTGCAATTCAGGTACGTGCCCTTGAACCAGGAATCGAACCTGTGATCCTTAGGCACGTGGGCCGACCCTCTAACCATTGAGCACAATGGCCAGGGCTCTTCTTAACTGCTAGTTATACAAGGACTCACTTTATAATTCGATGGGTGTACATGTTACATTTATGCGGAATACACACCTGACAGGTGTCAATGTCCCACCAGGAACCCCACTTTGTGTGAGGTGAGCACTTAGCGCCTGGGGCATCTGTGAGGGGCGCCCACAGTATCCGGCCTGGTCCGGAGGGACCTGGGGCTGCCGGCTCAGCACCCACGGGGATCGGCCTGGGGCGCCCTCTGGTGGTAGCCATGGGGAGTAAGGCTTAGGGAAGAGCAGGCTCCCTGGTCCCTGCCTCCTTCCTCTTTCTGCACCTTTGTCCCCAGCATTCCTTCCTTCCTCCTCCAAGGCTCATGGCATCTTCCTGGGCTTCCAGCTGGACTCCCTCGCCTCTCAGGGAGCCTTTCCCCTCGAGGCCGCCCCGTTCTGACCACTCCTCCCCCCATGGCCTCCCTGGCGGTTGGCACTGTTTGCACACTCTCAGCATCGCCTTGTTGCACGTGTGGTGACTGGTGATGAAGACGGAGACGACGGAAGGTGTGTGAGGGCCTCCTGCCTGCAGGCGCTGTCCTGCTGCCTTCGGGCCGCTGATGGCCCGCTCTGCAAGCACGTCGCTCCCTGTGGTCCGCCTTTCAGCAGGCATTTACCTGTGCGTTTATTTATTTTATAGCGACACTCTCCTCTCTGCCCTGCAGCCTTAACCACACGTCAGTGTCCAATGAATGTCTTTTCATAGGCTCCTGTCTTTGAAACACCTGGAGCCTCCTCAGTCATTATAAGCAGGTAGCATTCGTGGGTACATGGGGTTGGGGAAATTGATAAACGGCTGGGTAAGTTATAGAGAGATCTCAACATCATGCCTCACAATAACCAATCATATTGCTCTCCTTGCTCTCTTCTGCTTAAGGGCTCTTTATCAATCCCTGCATCCAAAAAAAACACCAACCCACGGGACCTCACTTACCCAGTCTTACCCTTCTCGCCACAGCCCAGCCTTCCTCTCCTCTAACCCTTACACCTGCTCCTGCCTTGTCTCCTCTTCACCAGTCTCCTTGGGTCTCAGCCCCGAAAACCTGCTCTCCTTGGCCCTCCTGTGACTCACTCTCGGTCTCCATGTGTGCCCCTGGCCGGTCTCCCGTGGAGTGGCATCTGGCTACGCTCCCACTCACCCTTCCCAGGAAAGAACAGGTACGGGTTCCGGAACCTGAGGCGGTAAGGCCCCCAGTGCAGTCCGTGCCCTTCGCTCCCAAATGAGAAAGAAAGGAAATGGGGTGAAGATCCCATCCATCACTCAACACCCCCCAGGCCTGCGGGAGACCCTCCCATTCAAACACATTGACATCCCTGGGCGAAATGTAGAGATGTGAGTGAGAGGGGAGTGTAAGGTGAGTGTAAACTGACGCTGTTCGGTGGGGCTGAGTGTGCATTTATTAAGCACCTACTCCGTGCCGGTCTGAGACCACAGGAAACAAGACGTCAGCAGGCGCTGCTCCGGGGCTCACCAGCTGGGGCAACAGCCAGGTGTTGGTGATGGGGGCCCTACGAGAGGCCTCAGAGCATCACGGGAGCAGTGAGTAGGGGTCCGGAGAGGGAGTGGGCGGGGGATCCCGTCTAAGCGAGATATGCACAGGCCCAGGGCCTGCTGGGTAAAGGCCGCAGGTCAGGAAATGAAAGAGCCGTCAGAGGGAGCTGGGCTGGCCTTGCTCACGAGCTGGGACAGTGCCTCTGAGAGCTCTGGAGGCGATGGGGGACACACAGGGCACGGCTGGGTCTCCAACACCTTCAAGGCTGCCCACCACTCCCAGGGGAGTGAGTCACGGACTTTATCCTCCAGGAAGGTGAGCACACAGAGCTCTCCAGGAATGAGATAAGGGAGAGAGGCCCACAGGGGGCGGGAGAGGCAGGAGCAGGTCAGGGGTCACAGGGGGTGGGGGTATCTCAGCAGAGGGGATGGGGCCCCAGGATCACAGGGCAGAGTGAGCAGAACTGCAGGGAGTGGGTGGTGAAGACACATGACAGTGACATAGAGACCAGAGCAGGGGCTGCACGGAGTCCTCAGAGGGAGGAGGCCCCTCCAGCTCTGACTTGAGCAGCTGCTCGGCCCCTCGGAGCCCGTGTCCTCACCTCCCAACCAGGCTCCCAGGAGCCGTCTGCAAAGCGGCCGGAATGAGTGCGGGTGATGGATGTGCCCGGTCACAGGAAGCGCTCAGAACCACTTCCTGGTAAAGCAACTTGAGCTTTATTCCTAGGTGTGGGTTTCCAATTTTTAAATTTTTACTTAAAAAAAATTTTTTTTTATTGATTTCAGAGAAGGGAGAGAGATAGAAATACCAATGATGAGAGAGAATCATTGATCAGCTGCCTCCTGCACGCCCCCTACTGGGGACTGAGCCTGCCACCCAGGCATGCGCCCATGAATCGAACCATGACCTCCAGGTTCATAGGTCAACATTCAATCACTGAGCCACACAGGCCAGGCTCATTTTCACTTTTTATTTACCAGCAGAAGTCTTTGTGTTCAAATGAAGATTCCCCCAGAAGACCCCTGGGTAAGAGCCAGGCAGGAGAGAGGCTGCCGTGGGAAGCTGGAGCTGAGGGGAGGCCAACTCTTGTTCACTCGGCTCTGGCCCGGACACTCACACCACAGGCCAGAGCGGTGCTGCAGGGGCATGAGAACGGCAAGAGAGAGGAGAGCAGGCGAGCAGGGGGGGGGGTTGGCACAGGCGCCCTGTCTTAGGGGGCTCAGCACAGGCTGGGACCAGAGCCCTTGGCTCCCACGGCCACAGTGCATGTTCCCGGGCGTGCAAGGCGGAGGCTCCCGATCTGTTCAAACATGTGAGCTCACACCTGTGCTCGGCCTGGGCCGGAGGCTGAGCTCACAGTGTGGGGGGGACAGAGCTCTGGGGGACTCTGCAATCAGGGGAAGCACCAGGAGCTGGGGCTCAAGCGGGCTTCCGGCAGGCAGCGCGCGCGGAGGCCGAGCTTGGGACGGTTAGTAGGGTGACGCCGCAAAAGAGCTGGGAAGGGTGTTCCAGGCAGAGGGAACAGCGTGGGCCAAGCACAGAGGCACGCCATGCGGCAGCAGGCAGCACAGGTGTGGCCAGAGGAGGGCGGGCTCACGGGGGGCACGTGGGAAGGGGAATGAGATAGGAGGGCCGTGGGCCTTGCGTGCTGCACTGGGCCAGCAGCTCTCCATCGCCCCCCGGACACAGCCACCACCCTCCCCCGTCCTGGCAGCTGGCATTGAGGCGAACATACCTGTGACCTATGGAATTGGCAGCCAGAGGGGAGACAAGAGCACTGGCTGTCAATTCATAGGTCAGAGCCCTGTGCACTCGGTCTCCGCGGCCTGCCCACAGCCCGCCCCCTCGCCACCCTGGGCCTGGGCGCCGCCGGAGGTCCGGGCCGGCGTGCTGGGCGCAGCCTCCTCGCCGCCTCCTCGGGACCGGCCGCCACCCCCGATAACAGCAGCCCCACTGGAACCAGCGGGCACTTCCACATGGAGTTGCTGTTACAGGGGGTGGCAGCCACTGGAGGCAGCTCCGCTCGGGCTGAGCCTGCGCCCTCAGGCCCCGGGTCCGGGCCTTTTTATTGGGGCTCCTTATCGTGCGGGGCCCACTCCTCTGGGCGAAGTCCAGCCTCAGCCCGGCTCTGCCCAGAGCCGGGAGTGGCCCTGCCTTACGCTCGGCGGCAGCCTTTGCCCCTCTGACACCCACACCCTCGGCCCAGGTTCCTGTTTCCTCGTTTCTCTCCTAACCAGCGCTGGGCCCCAGTCTGTGCCCTTTGCCCACCCTTCCTGCCGCAGCCACAGGGCAGAGGGCGAGGGGCCTCCAATGGCCCCGATTCCGCAGGAGGGCCCCGTGGGAAGGGGACAGACACAGAGAAGGGGAGGCAGGGAGAGGGGGTGAGTGAGAGGGAGAGAGAGAGGGATGAGGCAGAGAACGGAAAAGGGACAGAGCAAACGGGGGCAGAGAAGGGGAGGGGGAGGGAAAAGGGGAGGCAGGGAACTTGAAAAGATGCTGATACACAAACCTGCTGGCAGGATGGCGAGAGCAGGGCTGGAAAAAGCACTGGGCACCCGGGGGGCCTGGGGGCCGGGTGACCTTGAACCTGTGGCCGCAGCTGGCTGCTCGGATGCTTTGGGGCTGCGGGCGTTGTGCACGCTGGCCTGGACTAGTGGGCAGCGCCCTCCCTGCAGCCTGTGGGTCTGCCCCGCTGTCGGGAGGAAGGAGCTGCCGGTCGGGGTCCCTGCTGGCCCCGCCCCCAGAGAGCAGACCTCTCCTCCGCCGTGTTTTCTCGTCCCCCCGGACCCGCACTGACCGCCAGGCTTGAGTGACAGGTTCCTGCCGAGGGGACATCTCAGGGACCCCAAGGCTTCTGGGGAGGAGGAGGAGCTGGGGCTCAGCTCTTTCCGTGGACTCGGCCACTCCCACCCCACCCCCGTTTCCCTGCGTGGAAACGGCTCAGAGAGGCCAAGAGACAGCCCAAGGTCACAGAGCAGGGCCTCCAGGTCTGTTCCGCCCGCAGCCTCCCTGAAGGGGTGTCCGCTCAGGGTGCTGGGGAGACCCCTCGACCGGGAGGGCAGGCCTTGGTGAGCACAGCAGTCCAGTCACCCTCCCTCCCACTAGCCCGCCGGCCCTGGCCCTCCGGAGGGCGCAGGGGCACAGCCGAGTCAGTCAGGAGCCCCGCTCCCCCCACCCCCCACGGTGGAAGCGGCGGCCGAGGAAGGCAGGGAGTGTGATCACCGGCCATTGCCTGGACCCCTCCTTCCTCCCCCGGGCTGGGCAGCCTGCGGAGGCGGCTGAGTGCAGGGCAGAGGGCTGCAGGCTTACCTGGGTGCGGGCTGGCCCTGAGGCCCAGGAGGAAGTGGGGCCCAGCGCCTTTTGAGCCGTTGGCCCAGCCCGGAGGCCGTTAATGATTACCCCGCCGCCCGTCAATACGACCACAGTGCGGTTCGAAGGGCAGCACACCCTGGGCTGTGCCCGGGCAGGGGGCAGCGCCAGGAAGCATCAGGCCAGGCCCATCGGCCCTCCCGGTGGCACCAGTCCACCGCCATCGCCCTCCTGGCACCTCCGCCTGCTCGGCCTCGGCCCCAGGTGCCCATGCCCAGCGAGGACCCCGGGCCACCAGGACCCACCTCCACCCTGTTCACATGGTGCCATGTCTCCTCACGGGGAGGGGACGCCAGGACACAAAGGGGAGCAGGGGGGCTCTTGCTAACCAGAGGGGTCTACAGATGGCCCTACCAGGGGAGGGTGCGCTAAGCCTGTGCCTCAGTTTCCCCACCTACCTCAGTGCAGTGCTACTGGGGTGTGGGCAGGGCAGGCGGGGTGAGCTGAGCAGCCACTCTTCCTTGTTCTCAAGAAACAAGGTGTGTGGGGGAGGCGGTGCAGACGAGGGTCATTTCCTGACCCCGTGTAAGTTTCTCCGCTGCTGCCCCAGTGCCCCTCCCCTCCAGCACCCTGTAGCTGGGACTCCGGCCACTGAGGATGGTGGAGCAGCCCCAGGGGCCAGCCCTCTGGAAGGGCCCTGACTAGCCCTCGGTCCTTGTACGCTGGGCGAGGAGTATCAGGAAGGAGCTGAGGCTGAGGCCACGGGCACGGCAGCCTGGGTCACGGGGCAGCGCCCTCACCGGGCCCCTCACACCGGGCCCAGGTAAGGCCGGACCCCGGGCCCCGGCAGGGGTGGAGCCCAGGAAGTAGGCTGGGCGAGGTGGCCTCCCAGGGCCGCCCCAGCCTCTCCCCTTCTCAGCTCCCGCCACAGGAGGTGGGCCGGGAGGCAGGCTCCTGAGAGGGTGAGGGGGAGCCCGGGGCAGCAACGCTGACCCATTGGGAGGGGGTGGAGGGTGGCGAACCGGCGGTGACGTGGGAGGTACTGGGCGCAGAGGTGGGAATCTGGGTGCCAGCCAACGCTGAGGCTGAGGCCGGGGCAGTGCAGGTGGCGGAACAAGGGCTGGCGGTGGGCAGTTTATTCCACGTTATGCAGACACCGACCCACACGCTCAGGCGGTTAAAAATAATACATTGAACCACACGCGTCTCCCCCCACGTCCCTGGAGACACAGAAGACACTTGGCTGAGTGGGTCGGGATCCGAGGGTCCAAAAGCCTCCGTCCTGGGACCGGGCAGCGGGTGGCCCCCTGGATGTGGGTCCAGGTGGTGGGGCAGGTCCTTTCTCCCCAAGAAAAGTGCAGAGTCAGGGCCGAGGCCCGGGCAGCAGGCAGGCCGGGGGCGGGGTCCTTCCGGTCCTTCCTGAGGGCCCGGCCGCCAGGCTGTCCACGCTCGGAGGGCGCGGGAGCCGAGGCGCCACTGGCTCGCCGGGCGGGCGGCACCCTGGAGTCCGAGGTGCTCAGTCCTGGGCCTCGTCCGACCGCCACTTCTGAGTGTGGTCCTTGTGTGCGTCCGGGAGGATCTGGTTGCGCATCCCCCCGAGGAGGTTGGACGTGGCCTCCGTGGCCAGGATGAGGGGCCTCACCACCGTGGGGGGCAGCTGGCGGATCACGCCGCCCACGGCCCCCGTCAGCCCCTTCTGCTCGTGGCCACGCGTGGCCACGTCACAGAAGGTCTGAGCCGTGTCCAGGAGGCCCTGCGGAGGCGGGAGGTCAGTGCGGCCCGGTGGACGGGCTGCGGGAAGAGGGGGAGGGGCTGGGCCTCGTTACCTCTCGGACGGTGTCGTAGGCCTTGGCCATGCCCTCCCGGAGGTCGGCGGGCTGCTGGCCCTTGCGCCTTCGCATGGAGCGCTTGTCCTGCAGGGAGCGGGTGACGGGGGCCGCCGGGGACAGGATGTCATACACCGTCTCGGCTGTGGCCTGGGGAGCACAGGGGACACCGGTGAGGAGAGGTGCGCAGGGCCACAGGATGCAGCCCAAACCCTGGTCCAGGGGCCCCGCCACCGCCCCTCCCCACGCCGTGCTTTACAGCCAGCTCAGGGCTTCGGGTGGCCTGCGTGTCACCCCAGGGCGGCTCCTTCCCACCCAGCCTTGGCTGACGGTGCCACTCCAGCTAGAGGCTGCTTTCCCTCTAGCCTTCGCTCTAGACCTGCCCCTGCCCCTCATGGGCTGGACTGCAGGGCCAGGAGGCCCCTGATCCCCGCGAACCTGCTGCTCACCTGCCACGACCACCCCCCACGCCTGCCCCAGCCCCACGCCACGGGGCCCCCTGCCTGAGCTACTGCCCAACGACAGCCCCCAGGCCCTAGCAAGGTGCAGGCCCGTCTGGCTCTCACTTTCCAGGCTGTAGATCCCCTTCCCTTCCTATGGAGACTTGGCCACGAGCAGAGACCCAGTGGCTACAAAGACGGGGTTCGCTCAGCCTCCTGCAGGGGGCCGCAGTGCTGGGGAGACCCCTCCTGCTGGGGCCCAGCCAGGGACTCGGCTTCTCCCTGCCCGTGACTGCTCCTCAGAAGATGGTGCAGACCCCTGGGCCCCGCACAGCCAGGCGCCGCTCACCTGGATGGCCTGCACCAGCCGGTTGCTGAGCTCCAGGGCCGCGGACGCCGTGGACGAGCCGAAGGAGGCCGCGCCCCGCTGCAGCCCCCGCATGAGGCGCCCGTCCTTCCGGTACTGCTCAATGGGCAGCCACAGCAGGTCCCGGAACCCTTGGACTGGGGAACGGGGTTATCAGGTGCCCGAGGCCACAAAGCCCCCCTGCCTACTCTAGGGCCTCCCCTACATACGCCCACCGGCACCGTCTAGGGTGCCCAAGACTAAGGACGTCCGTTCCAGGAGTCCCAGCGCCGGCACTTACAGAGCTGGACCACGGAGTGCATGGGGCCCACGCCCCGCAGCAGCCCGGGCAGCTGGTTCTTGCGGATGTCCTGCAGCCACTCGTTGAGGGCGTAGCCCAGCACCTTGTCCACACCCAGGAGCCTGGGGAGGGGGAGGAGGGGGAGGGGGGTCACAGGGCCAGAACCTGAGGCACCTCACCACTCCCCATGGTCCCACCCAGCCCTGATCGGGGGAGGGAGTTACTGCACCCATTTTACAGAGAAACTGAGGCCCCAGGAGGTTGATCTCTTGGGGGCGGGGAACTATCGGGCCCGGACAGAGGCTGGGGTGCTGGAGTGTGAGGCGGGCTCACCCGTGCCGGCAGCAGAGTCGCTTCAGCTTCAGCTCCGAGCAGTTGAGCTGGGCAAGGCCGACGAGGAGGCCAGTGAAAGTGCCCTGGAGGGAGAGGGGCTTGGTTTGCACCAGGGGGCACAGGGCCTGCCAGCCCGCAGGAGGCCAGCCCAGAGGCTGATGGTGCCCGGATGCAAGCCCCGGCCCTCCTGGTCCCCAAGAACAGGCCACCTGAGCAGAACGGGGACCCCTCAGCCATCCAGCCTGACAGCCCCACTTACCACCTGGTCCATGGAGATGTGCTTGCCGTGGTAATCCAGCCAGATGGGCACCTCAGATGTGAATCGGAACTCCCTGGGGATAAGGAACAGGGTCCTTTAGGTGCAGCCCGCCCAGGCCCAGCCCAGGCCCAGCCCAGGCCCAGCCCCGGCCCAGCCCCGGCCCCGCCCAGGCCTCACCGGAAGTAGATGGGCTGCTGCTCGGAGGAAGCGCCTTGGCCACCCCCTGCGGCCTCGGGGGTGTCACTGGTCTCCAGGGCCTCGGGCTGTCCTTCCTGGGGGCTGCTCCCCGGGGCCCGGGCCTCTGGGTGCGCTGGAGAGGAGACAGGCAGGGATGGGCCCGGGGCTGGGGGCAGGGAGGCAGGGAAGCAGGAGCCATGACCCAAACCCTCCCGGGTCCGGCCTCTCACCCTCGGCGGTCTCTGCCGGGACCATGGGGCTGATGCCCGCCGCCAGGCTGGTGAAGTAGTCCTTGAGGAAGAGCAGAGCGTCCTGGGGGCCGAAGGGTGGGCACAGGTTGGGCTCGGGCGCCTGGCAGCGGGGGCTCCCGCCAGCCTGCCCTGCCCCGCACTCACCTGATCCACGTTGAGCCGCAGGGGCATCAGCGAGACCCGGAGGCAGCACTCGGGGCCGCTGGGGTTGGTCATGGGGACCACGTGCAGCGCTTTGATGGTGAGCTGGGGGCAGAGGGCGAGCCGCGGCCCCTCAGCTGAGCTGCCGAGCCGCCCCCCGCCCCCCGCCCGGCAGGCGGAGCCGGGGAACGCCCGTCCGCCGGCGAGACACGCACCATGTTGGAGTGGGTGCGCCGTGGCATGCGCTCGCTGGTGTACAGGTACAGGAACTTGTTGATCTTAGAGGAGGGCAGCCGGTCCCGGACCTCCAGCTCCTGCACGATGAACACCTGCCGGGACAGCGGCCGCTCCTCCGGCTCCCTGTCCGGGGCCGCGGGGCCCGGGGCCGGCTCCACGGGGTACGCCTCGTGCTGGAAGCTGACCTGTGGGGGTGGAGGCGGAGCCAGGTGAGCAGGGCCCCTCCTCTCCCAGCACCCTTCCTGTAACGGCTCCGTCTCAGACCCCTGCCCAGACGTCTTTAAGTGGCCATCACACAGGTATTTCAGACCCACACGGCCAAAATGACCTCTTGACCTCCCCCCCGAATCTCTGTCTCTGTTCCCTCCTGCCTCGTCACCCTAAGCATGAACCCTGGTCCAGCTCTCCTCTCCAACCTCTCCATCACCATCACCAGCTCTGCATCCTCAGAACACCTTTCAAGTCCCCTCCACAGTCGTTCCCAAGGAGTCCTGGCTGAGCGGCCGGGGTGGGATGGCCTGCCGCTGCCCCCACCCAGCCAGCGCCTCGCACCCCAGCCCCCAGCTCACCTTGCTGAGCTGGATCTCCATGAAGACCTGGTGCTGCCGCCCGCTGCCCCCCTGCACGCGCCAGGAGTTCTGGGGCCGGTTGGGGCCAGAGCAGCGAGAAGGGGAGCCCCTGGGGCCTGTGAGGCCAGCTCTTGCCCTGGGAGGAAGGAGAGGGGACAGGCTGACAAGGGGAACATCCTTCCTCCCCCCTACTCTCAGCAGGCCTTCCAGCCTGGGGGAGACCCTCTCCGGGAAGTGGATGAGCAGGAAAGAGCAGGCCAGGGAGGTGAGGACGGCGCCAGGTTACCAGCTGCCGAAGGTCAGGGCTGGAGCCCAGCCCAGGCCCCACGTCCTGGGGGGTGAACCCCATTGTCTCAGCTGCCACCACTCTCCTCCTTACCTGTGGCTGGGGTGGGGGCCGAAGTCCCGACCCCCATAGAGGTGCCAGACAAGGGAGACCTCACGCAGCACCACGCGGGTGCTGGGCACGGGGAAGTGGGCAGGCGCCCGCAGCAGGTCGGTGCTGCCCAGCGGCCGCGAGAAGTGCCCGTCCTGCACGGTGATGGGGCCTGGATGCAGCTGCGTCACCACAGGCTCCCCGTCCTGGGGCTGCGGGGGGGGGTGGGGGGGGGGGCGTGTGGCGCAGACGCCTTCCCGTCCAGGCACCGCCACCTGCTCCTCCCGCCTCCACGTCTCCCTCCCGTTTCTGACGAAAGCTGACCCTCCGGGGTCACTGTCCCAGCCTGTCTTCGAATACCCGGCGAGGATGGAGCTGAGGTCCCTGCTCCTGCCAGCCTCGTCTCCCTGGGCCTGGGTCCTCCTCGCCCTCCCGCTGCCCACCCGCCCTCTCCCCCGACTCTGATGGCCCAGCCCCCCGCCCCGGACGCAAGCCTCTCTTCCTCTGGAGTCCCCCAGCTCCTGCAGAGCCCAGGCTCAGGGCTGCCTCCCCGGGGAGACCCTCCCAGCCCCACCTCCCCGCCTCCCTTTGCCTCCCTCTCCCACATCCTGCCCTGCCAGCGTGCCCAGCGCATACCGGGATGCCCAGGCCAGGAGCATCAAGGATGCAGAACTCGTCACTGTCCAGAGTGTCTCCATCGGCCTCCTTTTCACTGTCCTCGGCCTCTGAACCTCCGGCAAGGACCCCCGCAGGGGGCAAGGGAGGTTGGGCCCCACCCCGCTCACCTGGGAACAGGTAGACGGACACGGGCGAGGCCTGAGGGAGGGTGCCACCTGTGGGAGAGAGGATGGTTTGGGGGAGCCTGACACGGTGCTGGTGTGTCCGGCGCCCCAAACGCCCGCACCCACCTGCAGACTGGGCCAGCTCCCGCAGGCTGCGCTCGGTGTCCAGGAGGGCGTCCGTCAGGTCCCGCTGGTTGATGAGGGCCGTCTCCACCGGGGGGCACGAGGGCAGGGAGGCGGGGCTCT
Source organism: Nyctalus aviator (assembly GCA_036971965.1). Lineage (NCBI taxonomy): Eukaryota > Metazoa > Chordata > Mammalia > Chiroptera > Vespertilionidae > Nyctalus > Nyctalus aviator. The sequence goes on along the minus strand of CM072929.1, from coordinate 3,531,822 downwards.
CGGAGAGCTGGGCGGGCGGGGGGGGGCGGGGAATGAGTGCCGGGAGGGAGAGCAGCCCCGGGGCCCCCCCATGTCAGTCCTGGGGGACCACGCGGGGGAGGGGCCAGGCCTCACCTGTACCTTCTGGCCGGCGATCTCGGTGGGGCTGGGGGGCCGGGGCGGGGGGTGCAGGTCGCCCGTGCGCGTTACGTACTGCAGCAGGTTGACCAGCAGCGCGCAGGAGTCGGCGCAGGTGTGCACATGCACCACGTTGTTGGAGCAGCGCAGCTCGAACAGCGGCTGGCTCTGCGGGAGGAGGCGGTGCCGTCAGCCGCTCCGCTCCGTCCTCCCTGCGCAGACAGGACGGCCGGGCCTCCTGGGGCACTCAGCCTGCCGCACCCACCGAATGGATGAGCCCCCTGAGCCCAGAGAGCGGACGGGGCGTGGCTCTGCGATCCCCCAAGTGAAAGGCTACATGGGCCCGGGCCAGGCAGGCAGGCAAGGCCCCCCACCTCCATTCTCAGACTCCCGCTGCCTGCCTGCACTGCCCTCTAGTGGCGGGACTCACACCGAAGGACACCAGGATGGGCCTGGCCTTCCCAGGAGAGCCAATACCCCAGCCAGCGTGGGGCCAGCAGTGACCATGACCTGAGCATGAAGGGTGACCCCCAGGGCCGCCCCGGCCCCCGCCTGCGCTGGCCCCGCCTCCGGGGAGCGCCGCACTCACCAGTTTGCCCTCGGTGCTCCCTTTCCAGGTTTTGATCACGAGCTCCAGGAGGTCCACATCCAAGACGCAGACGTAATCTGAAGCAGAGGGGAGGACACGTTCCTGCCGGCTCCTCCACGCAGCCCGACCCGCCACCAGGGGGAGACCCGGGGCTTGTGTGGGTGCTGAGTGGCCATCAGGTGGGGAGGACACTGGCTGCCCACCTCGCCGCAGGTCCAGGGTCTCCGCCTCACACTTGTCGGACAGGTACAAGGCCGAGTCGTCGAGGATGAACCTGGTGGGGAACAGGGCTGAGACGGGGCCCCGAGCAGCAGAGGGACACCCGCAGCAGGTTCCAGGCGCACAAGATGCCAGCGCGGGGCCCGGTCTGACCGCGGTGCCATCCGCACTCTGGGGGAGTGGCCTGCTCTCCCACGTCCCAGGCCCAGACTTATTGTTCTCCGAGCACTTCCAGCTGCTCCGCCTCATCCGGGCCTCCCAGCAACCCGGGGCCAACGGGTCCTGTTTTCCCCTCAGACAGTCGCTGTTCTTTTACACAGCCCTGATTTTATTTTATCTTTTAAGGGGAGAGACCAAGAGCATCTCTCGTGTCTCCATTCCTCTAATATAATCTAGTTTTTTAAAATTTATTTTATTTTATACAAGTCCTTATTTTAATGGCAACATAACATAGCTCCTTTAAAAGATGTTAGAATACAGCAATAAAAAAAAAAAGACACAATCCCTAATTTCTAATCGTAATTCCCAACCACAAATTCTGATACACCTCTCCTTCCAGTCCTTTCTGTGAAGCCACACAGAGAAGCAGACACTTTTTTCATTAATTTCTAGAGAGTGGAAGAGAGAGGGAAAGACAGAAAAATCCCTGTGAGAGAAACACATCGATTGGCTGGCTGCTGCTCGGCAGGGAGGGGCTGTGCACCTGAGCAGGAAAGTGGAGGTGTCCATGATGATGTTACTGGAGAGGGTGAAGGTCTCAGCGGTGACCAGGACGCGCACAGGGAGGTAGAGGGGCCTGGGGGAGATGGAGAAGCTGGGGCAGGCTCCTTACACACGCGCGCGAGCCTGCCCCGCCCTGGCACCCAGCGGCCCGGCCCGGGTACCTGTAGTCCACGGCGCAGGAGAAGAGGTGCGTGTGGAGGACGGTGATGACCGTCGGGGGCAGGTAGCCTAGCACGGGGTCATCCAGCACATCTAAGAACTCCAAGAGCTTGGGGACCGAGGTGGGCGAGGTGGTGAGGACGGGGTGGCCTCTTCCCTCCTCTAACCCCCAGCAGCCCATGCCACGGCTCCGCCCCTCCCGCCTGGAGACCTGCCTGCCCAGCCCGCCTGGCTCACCTGGGAGTGCCAGCTCTGCTCCGGCAGGGTGATGTAGTGGCGCAGGGTGGCCCTGTACAGCCGCAGCGTCACCAGGAACTCCTGGGGGAGGACACAGTCAGCAGGGAGCCAGCCCTCCGGGCGCAGGCAGGCAGCAGCCCCGGCCGGTGGGGAGGCAGAAGCAGGCGTGGCCGTACCTTGACGTTCTTCTGGGGGTCCAGGTGGATGCGCACGGCGGCGGACAGCATGTGGGGGCCCTGGGCCTGGCCCTTCCGGCCGGAGGCTCCCCACTTGGTCACCCCTTCCTCCGACGGGTAGATGGTTGGGACCAGCTGGGCCGGAGGAGCAAAGCTGGGCAGCTCCAGGCGGATGGGCAGCAGGTAGTCGTCCACGGTGGCTGGGGAGGCATCTGGTGAGCCCCCTGCCAGGCCAGCCCATCGCCCCCGCCACCCAGGGACCACATCCTCCTGAGAGCCCGCCCCTGCCCACAGGCCCAGCCGCACACCTCGGTGGTAGAGCGCCGCCTTGTCGGCCTCCAGGCTGAAGTAGCCGAGCCCCGGCTGGCCGCGGTACTGGGACACGCTGAAGAGGGTGCCCTGCTCCACGTCCAGCACCAGCTCCCCGTGCACGGCCTCCAGCGGCCTCCCGCCCTCGTCCTGCGGGCAGAGTGTGCGGCTTGGCCTCCGCAGCTGCAGAGCAGTGCCCACCCCTGGGGCCCTGGCCTAACGGGACCAGCTCAGCATCTACCCAGACTCCCCGGAGGCCGGGGCAGCACTGGTCTCAGGAAGAATTGCCCTGACCGGCCTGCCTCCAGCAGCATAATGCCCATTGGGTCGCCTTACGTGATGCCTTACGCTCAGGAGGCGCCAGTAAGGGGCTGACAGGGTGTGATGGGGGGTGCACTGGGCGCTGCTCGCTCTGGCCTGGTCTCCCTGCCCGGCGGCCCTCACCTTGGCCTCAGTGAGGGCCGTGACCCGGCCCTTCAGCACCGTCAGCAGGGTGGAGAAGGAACTCTGGGAGCGCGGGCTCGGGGGCCGGGGGGCGGCCTGGGGCGCGCCCGATGCGCCCACCGAGAAGAAGTGGGGGTCCTCTTCGTCCGAGTCCGAGTCTGGGGGAGACCAAGGAGCGTGTGGGAGGGCGCCCTGGAAGGGCCGGCCCTGCCCCGCCCGGCTCTGGGCCAGGACCCCTCCGGCGCCCCTCCTACCCAGCTTGAAGGCCGACTTGCACATCTTGAAGTTGTCCTGCCAGCAGCCCGCGGGGCCTGGGAAGCCGGGCGGCTGGGCGGCGGGGCCGGGAAACAGGTCTGCAGGCTCCCACATGAGCAGGTCGCTGTTGATCCTGAGATGGGAGATGGATGGTGGCGGTGAGGGCGGCGAGCCCAGCTCCCTGTCACCCCCCCACACCCCTCCCTCCTCAAACCCCGCACCCCGGCCGCATCACCACCTGTTGTAGAGGCTCTCGTAGACCTCCTTGCTGGGCAGGAAGACGTGGGCGCTGGGCAGGACCACCTCCAGGCTGCAGCGTGACAGCGCCAGCGCCCGGCTCTGGAAGGCCCTCATCTCTTCGGGGTCTCCAGGAATCACCATCTACGGGGCGGGGGGGTGGGGGGGGGCGGGGAAAGGCCTGAGAGACACAGCCTAACCGCCTATCATCCATTCTTTCTCTTCAAACATGTTTAAGTCTAATCCTCAGCAGAGCACGCGTCTATTGATTTTAAAGAGAGGATGAGGGAGGAGAAAGGGAGAGAATAACATCGATTGGCTGCCCACCCTGTGTGCCCCCACTGGGAATTGAACCTGCAACCTTTCGTGTACAGGACGAGGCTCCAACCAACCGAGCCACTGGCCAGGGTCATCCCTTCCTTCTCAGTGACTCATGTGAGCCCCTCAGCCAGGAGGGCGGCCGTTTTGGGTGACATGCTGGCCTCCTGCAATCCTGCTCCGAGGCCTCACGTATGCTCATTCCTGCGGGGCCACTGGGCCCACTTCCCAGATGGGACACTATCCTGCCCAGCACCCGGGTCCTTCAAGGGGTTAGGCCATAAGCTGAGATGACAGGCCACTGAGCAGCAGAGCCTGGATTCAAACCCAGACTTAACCCTCATCACCTTCAGAGGAGAGGGCCCAAGGCCGATAAGGAATGGGGTCCTGACCTCCCCCGACTCTGCCCTCGCTTCCAGGCCCCCGGAGCTGGCGTGCTTCCGGCTCCCCATCAACGTGAGATGGTGAAGAGACGAAATTCTCGCCGGGGCTGGGCTGGTCACCTGGGGCCCAGAGTGACCCTCCCCGCCAAAGCCGTACGCGGCCTCACCTCCTCCGTCTCGTACATGGTCCTCTTGGAGGAGAAGGGCGAGGGCTCGGGCTCCTGCAGCTCACACGGACTCTCCGCAGACAGCTCCAGCTCCTCTTCCTTCTCGGGGGCCACTTCCCACTGCGCGCTGCTGGCCTGGGGGTGCAGGGTCAGCACTGCCCTGCCGGGGCACGGGCCCGTCATCGTCTGCAGGGCACCCGGCCCGACTCCGCCCCTGGCCTCCCGCCGCCCCGTGGCAGAGCCCCGCTTACTGGGGCAGGAAGTACTTGTGACCAGGGCCCTTGGGGTCTAGGGCCTTGGAGACTCGCAGGCAGGGGACGGGAGGCTTCTCTCCATCTTCGTAGGTGCCTGAGGGGAAAGGGGCGGGGGGGGTCAGGCTGCCGCTCCCATTCCCTCCCCAATGCCAGGTGGAGTCAGAGGTGACTGCCCTTCGCTGCTCACGGCCCTGTGCCTGCCTCATGCCCACGGTCTAGGGCAGGACAGGATAACGCAGGTCAGTGGAGCAGGGTCCACTCTGCCTGCGCCCAGAGCAGGCCCCGCAGGCGATACCAGGCCCGGAGCTGGTGAGCCGGGGCCCAGGTCTGCTCCCATGACCCGCCTCGTTAGCCCTAAGCCCGTCTCTCCCGGGCCTGAACCCTGCCCCACGCTGGTTCCCAGGCTCTCACCGTGGAGGTCGGAGCAGGTAAGTTCCAGGCGGGTGGGGCCTGGGGGGCCAGGCCCACTGCTCAGCTCCGACCGGAACTGGGGCTCAGTCAGCTCCAGCCGCAGCTGCTCAGCCCGAACAGCCCGGCCCGCCCAGGGATCCCGCTCGGGCCGCAGGTCGGCGATGGGGAAGTGCAGCCGAAGTGTGGCCCGGGGTGCCGACAGCTGCACCACCGTCTCCTGCTCGGTGGCTGGCGGGGACTCCGTCTGTGAGAGGGGGTGGGGTGGGTCATGTGCCGCCGCGGGCCCAGCACTGCGATCGGGAGCCGGAGGACTGCGCCACTCCCGCCCCAGCTGGGCAGCTCACCAGCAGGCCGGCAGGCGGCTCGGGAGAGGTTCTGGTGGCCAGGTTCAGCACAGCAGCGAGCCGGTCCAGGGTCCCCAGCTCCAGGTCTGCCTGGAAGTCGGCCAGGGCCAGGGCCAGCTCTGAGTGGCAATGGCAGACAGCTCTGTGCCGGGATCGGCTCTGAAGTTGAGGGTATTCAGGTCAGCAAGGGCCGAGGGGTGGGTGAGGGCAGGATGGGAAGGGGCCCCCATGAGCAAAACCAGAACGGAGTTCTCCCAGCCGGGGAGAAGAGCTGGGGCTGGGGACCCGGACACTTCACCACCTGCCTGAGGCGGATGGCGGTGCTTGCTCAATAAAAGCCACCAGCATCCGCCGCTGCTGAAGGCCAGCAGGGCATCTCGGGATGAGCCAGGGGAGGGGCGCCAGGCTGAGAGAGCAGCATGCACAGGCCCGGGTGGAGTCCAGGGCCCCCGGATGCGGAGGCGTGCTCTCCTCGGACAGAGCACAGGAAGGGGGGTAGAGGGAGGCTGGGGCTGGGAGTCAGGGGAACAGTCAGGGCCTTTGGGCCTGGAGGGAGAGGGTTACCTTGGGCAGACGGCGCACCGTCTGTGTGTGGCGCAGGTGGGCACAGGGCTGAGCCGAGGCCTGGGCGTCCTGCCTGCTGGGGAAGCTCAGGAGCTCCATGTGCTCGGGCTCCGAGGCGCCCCTGGGCCACAGGCACTCCAGCACCTCGAGCTGCCCGAAGCGCACGTCCGTGCTGGCGGTCCGGCGGCCCCGGCCCGTCTGCAGCTCCCAGGACAGCTGCACGGCCGTCCCCGTCAGCCTGCCGGGAAGAGCGGGGCATCAGAGGGGGCACTGCGGGCTCGGGGAGTCTCCCCTCAGGCCCCTGCCTTGGGCTTGTACCGGACGTGGCTGCAGGGGCAGGCCCTCTGGAAGCGCGGTCGCAGGCGGTGGAAGTCGCGGGAGCTGAAAGGCCCATCCTTGGCAGCATCGAACTCGGCAAAGAAACGGGCGGTGAGGTCAGGTGGTCCGGGAGACAGGGCGGGCGTCTCAAGCAAGGTCAGGGTCATGCCCCCCACGGTCATCTTCAGTAGTGAGTCGGGGCGCATGGTGTCCGGATGGGGTGCGAGGGCCGTCTTGCCTGGGGGGACAGAGGCCTCACCAGGGGCTCCCAGAGCTCAGGGGCCCAGCCGGCCGGGTGGGCAGGCTCAATTCAACCCTCTCTAGGGAGCTGGGAGGACTGGAGGTGCCTGACACACAGGCTCTCAATAAACATCGGCCAAAGCACACAGTCCGGCAAGGGCAGCTCTCACTGCCCACTGGAGAGCCGAAGTGCCCACCCAAGATCACAAAGTGCCCACTGGAGAGCCGAAGTGCCCACCCAAGATCACGAAGTGCCCACTGGAGAGCCGAAGTGCCCACCCAAGATCACAAAGTGCCCACTGGAGAGCCGAAGTGCCCACCCAAGATCACAAAGTGCCCACTGGAGAGCCGAAGTGCCCACCCAAGATCACAAAGTGCCCACTGGAGAGCCGAAGTGCCCACCCAAGATCACGGACTCTAAAACCCAGGCGCTGTCCACTGCGCCACCAGAGGCCACGCCAGCACCTCCCGCCCCCGGGCGCTCACCGGCCGGGGTGCCCTGGGCAGAGAGCCGGCGGGGGGTGGTGTAACTGTGCACCGAGGAGCCCAGGTCCACGTCGGAGAGGGAGAGCTCAGAGACGGCTGAGGCCACGCTGCTCGTGAGGCCCGCCATGGAGAAGAAGAGGTCTGTGGGCCAGGCGAGGGGTCAGGGCCCGTGGGCTTGGCGCCGACTCCTGCGCCCGTGCCAGCCACCCCGCCGCCGCCGGTCTGGCCCCGCACCCACCGGTGCCGTCCAGGTTGACAAGGGGGTCGGCCAGGGGGTCCGGGCTGAGGGGCTCGGGCCCTGCCCCCGTCTGCAGCTGCTGGTTCAGGTCCTGCTCGATGAGCCACAGGTCCTCAGCTCCCAGCGGGCGGCTCTTGCCCAGCTTGTCCACCAGGGACTTGGAGTCTAGAGGGGAGGACGCTTCCTGTGTCAGTCCAGCCTGGCTGGCACTCTACCAGCCGTGCCGTCCCCAGGACTGCCCAGAGGCCTCACCTGCAAGGCTCATGGCGCCGAGCAGTTCCTGGAGCTGCTGGAGCTGCCGCGGGGTCAGGAGCAGGTGCAGGAAGCCCGCCTGCCCGGCCACCTCCAGCTGCGGGCACAGGAGCAGCCATGGCGCTCACGCCCGCCGACCAAAGCCCTGCCAACCTCTGCCAGCTGCTCTCTCCCGGAGGCGGTAGGAAGCCAGCTGCCAGCTGAGCTCTCTCACCCACCAGCTGTGTGACCCTGGCCACAACCTGACCTCTCTGGGCCTCAGTTTCTCCAGGTGCCAAGAAGGCAGTAACTTCCCCCACTCAACGCGCCCGTGTCACAAGGAGGATAAAAACTGCTGAGCATTCCGGGGGGAGCACGCTCCCCCGCCCCAGGGGCCCCAACACTCACCTTGGGGCCTGGGAAAGCCTCGTTCTGCTTCAGTTTCACCGTCAGCTCCACGTACCCCGAGCAGCTGCCGATCTGCAAGGGGGGGTCTGGGGATTCTTCCTGGGAGGCCAGAGGATGTGAGAGGGGAGGGGTCGGAAGGGAGGGAGGGGCAGAGGGGTCAGGGCACAGAGGGCGGGGTCGGGGGGAGACAGACTGTGGGGTCGGTTGGCCCACCTGGCGGGGCAGCTCCTCGAAGCGCAGGCAGACGCCCGCCAGCTGCAGCAGCTTGTGCAGGAACGCGGGCGGCTCGTGAACGTCCACGGGGGGCGCCTGGCTTGGGTCTCGCACCGCCTCGTCACAGTATTCTAGTCTGGGGGGCGCAGGCTCAGCCTTTGCCCTCCCTCCCCCCCCCCATCGGTGTGGAGCCCCTCTGCCCGCACAGGGTTCCGTTCTAAGGGCCTGCGGGCAGGGAGCCCCCACCACAGCTACGCCTCCTGCACCTCCATGGCCGCTCCCTGCTCCCCAAACCTCAGCATGTAACCTGATCCCCGGCACCCCCTCACCCGGGCACTCTGCACCTTCACCTCCTGGCCCCTCCACTCCACTCCAGCCCGCCTCCCCCTTGCCATGGCACTGCCCAGGCCCACTTGACAGCCCCGCATGCTCCCCCTCCCTCATGCCGGCACACCGCCAGGCCCACCCCTACCTCTGCACGTGGACTTCCACGGCCACACCGTGCTCCCCGTCGCCCGGGGCGTGCTCCACCCTCACGACAGTGTCCAGGAAGGTCACCTTGATCCTCCGCAGCACTGAGGGGTGAGGAGGGGTCTCAGGTCAGGCGGCGCTGGAGGGCGGGCGCAGTTCTCCCCAGGGCGGCGCCGTGGCCCGCTGGGGCCTGCTCACCAGTCTCGATGGTCTGGGCGAACATCTCCAGGCCCTCCAGGGGTTGCGGCGGCTCCGAGGGATCGGGCAGCCCATCCCGCAGGCACTCCTGAGCCAGCTGCAGGCTGGTGGTCATACAGGAGGCCCAGCTCTGCGAGTCAGCAGGCCCTGGTCCTGCGCGGAGGCCAGTCAGCGCCAGAGCCCAGGCCCGCCCCCACCACTGCGCGCCCACTCCCGCGCAGCCTCCCCGCCCTCACCTGGGCCACGGCGGGGCTGCAGGGTGAGCTGGAGGCCTGACACGAGAATGGTGCAGGGGTCCGTGAGCAGCGCGGCCCAGGGCACGGCCACCTCGATGGAGCCCACGAAGCCCTCCACCAGCTCCAGCGGCCACTCCATGGACTCCAGCACCTCGTTCACAGACTGCGGAGACGGGGACGAAGCCGGCTCAGGAAAACCCCCCACCCGCCGCCGCCCTCGTCTGTCCGCTCTCCCAGATCCTCCACGTGCTGCCTACAAGGCCTACCTTTGCTCGGGCTGATCCCTACCTTTGGCCCAATCACTGCATCGCTATTTTAAGCCGGAGGAGGGGGAGCTGAAGGATGAAGAGGAGAAAGCCAGGAGGAGGGGCTGGGAGATGGCCTGTTCCAGGCTCGGGAGCAACAAGGTTACTAGGAAAGGCCTGGCAGGAGGTGCAGTGGCCTCCCGCCACCTCTGGTCAAGCAGACACAAGCATGGCTGGCCCTGAGCTGAGGGGATGCATCCCAACTCCAAACACATGGTGTGTCTGTAAGCACAGGGTGAACCCCCTCCCCACGGTACAGATGGGGGAGTAGTGTCCCGGGACCCTGACCTTTGTCCTCATCCCATCTCAGCGCCCCCAGGCACCCGGCTTCTAATGGGGCCTTCCAGGAGGGGCTGCAGGCAGAGCAGCTGGGAGGAGGGGTGGCTATGGACCAGACTCCTGCATCCCACCAGGGCGAACTAATCCAATCCCAACAGGGCAGGGTGGGGACGGAGTGTTTCGGGGGCTGGAGGTGGGAAGAGGCAGCCTAGAGATCTGAAAGGCTTCCGCCCTGGGACTCACAGGCCAGAGGCTGCTGGGAGGCTCCCCCAGCTCCAGGCTCAGGGGACCTCACTCCACACACACGCGGGGAGACCCGCCTGCCCAGATTGCTGTGCCCAGCCAGGAAACTGAGAAGCCCTCGCCCCCAGGCCCATCCAGTGCAGCCCTGTGGTGCCTCTGATTGGTGGCTCCCCTGCAACTTTCCAGGTCAGCTGAGCTGTGAGTCACCGCCCCCAGACTCAGGTCAGACCCAGACCTTACTTCTCTCCGGCTCCCAGCATCTTCCCCGCCTCCTTCCTGCCTGGGGCCAGACCTCTCCGCCCTCCTCCGGGGCCTTGCCTCCAGGTAGGGATGCCAATCTATAATCCCCTCCCCAAACTTAATCCCTCCGCTCTCCCCGAAGCAGGAAGTAGGCAGCGCGGCGGCCGTCACACGAGGTGTTGATCAACACGGGCGCTGACGCGGTTGTTGACATCCACATCCGGAGGCGAACCCAGCCCACTGGGCCCAGGATTGTAGGGTCAGGAGGTCAGGGTACCTTCCCCACGGGTGTCCTCGGCGGGCTCCGCACCCCTACCCCTGCCCTGGCCTGGTCCTACCCGTACCCCCAGGTCCTCGCTCTGCTCCCACCTCACCCTCTCCTCAGCCCCTCGGCACCATACTCCTCCAATCAGGCCCCAAACTCAAATGTGCTTATCCTGGCGTCTTTCCGCCAAGTGACAACCCTCCCCCCGGCCTCAGTCTCTCCTCCCGAGAAGTGGCCGCATGGAACCCCTTCCCGCTCTGGGGGCGATCAGCCGGGTCCCTCTGACGCCTGAAAAGGGCCGGACTTCCACGACCTCAACACGCCCGGCACCTGGTCCCTCGGCCCGACCCCTTCGCCGGGAGCCTCGTGTCGCCGCTGCCCGGTGCCCCCCGCCGCCCTCCGGGGCTCGGGCCTGGCTGCTCACCCAGATCTCCAGGTGGATGTCCCGCAGGGCGACGCTGCCCTTGTACAAGTCGAGGCTGAGCTGGTCCAGGCTGAGGTGCTCCTGGAAGAAGTGGCCCAAGTAGTGGTGCAGCAGGTAGCGGCAGACCCGCTCCTTCACGCAGTTCGACCATGGCCACAGCCATCGTGACATCTCGGAGACCGCCGAGCCCCGGCCGCCCGCGCCCGCGCCCGCGCCCGCCGCGGCTGCTGGGTTCACTGAGGCTCGGGTTTGCCCCGCCGCTTCACTCCGCGCCAGGCCGCGCCCCGGGCGCTCTGCCACGCCCCCCACGCTCACTGCAATTGGCCATCGCAGAGGGCGAAGCCTATTGATTGGCCGAGGGGGGCGGAGCCTCCAGGCGCCAAAAAAGGACTGGGCTCTCCGCGTGATATAATGCTCCCGATCTTGATTTACGCCTGCGTGTACATTCTAAGTGGGAGGACCTTTAACCTTCCTGCTACAGGCTCCGGCGGAAGATTTGGAGGTGCCATCCCAGCAGAGGAATGCGCATGTGCCGACTCGTCCAATTACTTGAAGTTGTTGGGTACGACTTAAAGGGACAGTGTCTCACAAAACTTCGTGGAAAGCTTCTCAGGGCAATAAAGTCAGTATGAGACACACCCCCACCCCCAGCAGGTTAGAAACAAGTAAATCAACATTTGCATTTACAAAAACGCTTTACCATTCTTTATCTTTTTCAACCCTAAGAACAACCTTCTAAAATAGAGAGTATTTAAAAGAAAAAAGGAAACGAAAAAAAAGAATAGAGAGTATTGTCACCATTTTACAGATAAGAAAATAAAGGTTGCTGTGAGTGTATCACCAAGGGCTTTTCCACTCCTCCCACAAAAAGCCCGGCAGATTTACTGACCCTCCATTCTTGTTCCAAGTGGTCAGAACTCCATTCTCTCTCTGGAATAATAGTAGTTTTTTGTGTGTGTTTGTGTGTTTTTTCATATTTTTGAGCCTAAAATTAAATAAAGAATGGATTCTAAATCCCTTGCGTAGGGTCTATTGTTTTTGCACAGCTGGTGAACAAAGAATGGTTTTTCCATATTTAAATAGTTGGAAACTATGTAAAACTATGCCAGTGTTCATAAATAGTTTTAGTGGGTCCTGGTTAGGTAGCTCAGTTGGTTAAAGCATCCTTCTGATAAGCCAAGATTCCAGGTTTGGTTTCCTGTCAGAGAACATAGAAGAAGCAATCAATAAATGCATAAATAAGTGGAGCAACAAATGGATGTTTCTGTCTGTCTGTCTCTCAAATCAATAAATACATTAAAAATGTTTCTTTTAAAAAACGGTGTTAGTGGAACACAGCCATGCTCATTTGGCTGAGGACTGTCTAAGGCTGCTTTCCTGCTATAGCAGCGGAGTTGAGCACCTGAGACAGGCTGAAAGCCTGAAGTACTTATTTTTTGGTCTTTCACAGGAAAAGTTTGCAGATGCCTGCTCTATAGAGTGGATCAAGCAACTTAGAGATACCCAGAGGTCATTGTAAAGCTACTCTAGCCTCACTAGGGAGGTGAACTTAGCTGCAATCTAATGGCAAAAGCCAGCCCGAAGCAAGGGCAACTGCCTGGCCAAAGGGCAGAGACCTGGATGCCAGGCTAGTCCTACACAGCCTCAGGCAAATCACTGCTCCTCCCTGAATTTCAGAGCCGGTTTTATCCCCAGGAACCTGGGGTTGGGTTAGTAGGAGGGAGGACTCTGGCAAGGGATTGAGGAACAGCCTCCAGGAGAATTTTGGGAAGACACTGGGAGGCCCACGAAGGAGGCAGGCTAATGGGAGGGCCACTTGGAAAATGGTATAGAATGATTCCATAGACCTGCCTGTCCCTCAGGACAGCCAGGGGCACTGTTGTGTCCATTTAATGTTTATTAAATTGATAATAGTAAAAAGAGGGAGGGGGCAATGTTAAAATATGTACACAGATAATAATTTAATTTAAAAAAAAAAGAAAAAAGAAAAGAAAAAAATTGCCCACAAAAATAAATAAATAAATAATAAAAATACCCTAAAAAAAAAAAATAATAAAAAGAATGCCTTAGCTGATTTTGCTCAGTGGATAGAGCGTTGGCCTGTGGACTGAAGGGTCCCAGTTTCGATCCCGGGCCAGGGCATATGCCGGGGTTTCAGTCTCGATCCCCAACAGGGGTTGTGCAGGAGGCAGCCGACCGGTGATTCTCTCTCCCTCACCCTTCCTGTCTGAAATCAATAAAAATATATTTTTTAAAATCAGACATTATGAATCAAGCCTGTGTGATGTCCTGGGCTCTGGGCTTGTCACTGCACTTGCATCACCTCATCGGCGCTTCACCGCTGCTCACAGAGACGCTATAAATGTCCCCGTTTTACCGGCGAGGAAAGCAGGTTGTGCCTAAGTGCCTGTGGAGGAGTGAAGGAGCGAACGCTGTCCTGTGTCCAGGCTGGGAGGGACGGCCATTCCCCTGCGTGGGGAGAGGTGCGCCCTGTGCAAAGGTGAGGCCACGGGGCCAGGCCAATATCTGGGCCCCGGGGCTGGGGAGGCAGCATCTCCAGGTGGGCCTTTCTAGTGAAGCTGCGCTCACATCTGTCTCTCGTGGTAACTTGCCTGGGGCCACAGCTGTCCCTTAGAACAGTGCCTGCGAGCTGGGAATCTGTTCCTCGTCTGATTCCCTCTGTGGCAGTGGTTCCCACTGTGGGGCACACGCTCCACAGGAGGGCAGTTTGATTTTTAAGGGGGGCAATTCGAGAATGCGTTATTAACAGTGATTCCCCCCCCCCCATTCCTTATGGTTCTAGGGGCCTCATTTACAGTCTATAAATATATTGTGACATTGGTGCATTTCAGTCTCTATGTTTTGAAACTTTGCTATTTTTCATATCACTATATATATATATATATATATATATATATATATTAGCAATTTCTTAGTGATTTCTTCCTTATAACTTCAACTTTCTTTTTGTTCTTTTATTTTCCTCTTTCACGGATGCCATGTTCTTTGGAAGCTTGTTTAGGCCTAGTTAATGGCCCTTTAGGCTTCCTCCACATGAATAGGAGTTCACCTTTGGAATAATAGGAATTATATGTCAGTGGGGGGGGTGTCAGGATTTTAGAGATGTGTAGGTGGGGTGTGGCCAGGAAAGGTTGGGAACCACTGCTCTATGGCCAGGACATGCCGTGTCTGCATCACAGCAGAGTAGACAGGACTCAGAGGGGTACAAAGGTCCTTCCTGCTGCCTGCCCCCCCAGACCCAGCCCCATGAGCTCTCCAGAAATCCAACTCCAAGACTTAACAGTCCCACAGCTGGGCCCAGGCGCGGAGTAGGAGCTGAAGGTGCGAATGAAAAACACCCCCAAGGTCAAGGGTGTGACGTTCTTAGGGAAGGGTGTTGGGGTGCAGTTCCAGGCCCGGCCTTAGGGAGCTTTCGTTGGACAAGTGGACCCCAAAACTCAAGGGGCCTGAAGAAAGATGGGCCGTCGATCCTGCCCAGAGAAGAAAAGGGAGAGGGCCAGCTCTGTGGGGCTCCTCGGAGACCCCCACGCATTAGACAGGTGGGACTCATCAGACCTAAGATGAGTTTTTGGCCTCCAGGCTCTAAAAGGGAGGCCCTCC